>OW386549.1:10863601-11463601 GCA_936435175.1 Glyphotaelius pellucidus
ACATTCTTGAAATGCCTTAATCTCCACAAATATAGGTGGCGATGCACCACGTCGTGTAAAATTTGGAATCGGGTCGCTAACAATAATACTCGCAGATGGCATAAGGTTTAAATTCCCGATTGACACCAGAAGCTCGTTGATTTATGCAAGAAAAAAACATCACTAAAAGTACGTTTTATTTTATTTTGCGAAGCCCAGTATCAAATATTAAAATGTTTTCAGATCATAATAAAAAAATAATAATTGGACACGTTAAACAAAAAAAACAATAACCAAAAATGGATTCGAAAGTAGGAGATTTGAAACTTTAAAGCAGTTTTTTTTGGGCTTATCAAAAAATGTTTGATTATTTCAAGGCAAAAATGTGTTCTACTCGCAGTATTCATAAATTGCGTTAAAATTATCAAAGCAAAAACACTATTATTTTGCATAACGTCATAGTGCTTTACTTTAATAAAGGCATATAAATCGCTTAGCAAACGAAGTCTAGAAACGCTTGATTTGAAGCCCAAAAATTAAATAATTTTATAAGAAAGAAAAAAGTTGATCAAGGGAAACTATAAAAGATAATTTTTGCCACAAAATTGTAAATTTTAAAGCTGCTTTTTAAATGAATTTACAAAATTCTGAGGAATTTTTTTCTTTTTTAGTAGTTTACGTTTATATTTTTTAATGAATTATTTAACAATTTTATATTGAATTTACTCACGCAAAACGGCAGGAAAAGCTAAATATTATCTGATTCGTAATTAATAATAAACATTATTCTAAATTTGGAATTTCATGTTATGGCCAGGTAATAAGCGCTCTAAAATAATAAGAACGGGAGATATGTAAATACGAATGTAAGAGGAAGCGCGTCTGGTAAAAATGTTTAATAAAACATGACTCGTTTAAAATGACAAAAAATCTAGCGGGAAATGTCTTAAATAGCATTCTAATGAGGGAATTTCATATAATTACCGTTAAAGTTTAATTACCGTTTCGGCTCTATAAATGTATGGATATTATCTTGAAAAATGATAAATTTATAACATATTTTTTTAGAAATTAAAAAAACTTAACAGTCTTACTAAAAAACGTTGTGAAAATTTTATTCTATTCATAAACGACCGTGGATGTGAAAACATTACTAATCAAAATACCACAAAAAATTGTTCACAGAAAGATATATAAATTGTTTACACAGCCAGAAAGGGTTGTTTATCTATTGTATATGCTTGTATTATTTAATTTCGGAATTTTTTCATCGTATTTTAAATGTCTTGTATATTTCTTATTTTGAAGGTGTCGTAAAAAATACCATTAAAGAAATTAGATAAAATTATCTCCTATATTTTTGTATCTGTAGTATACTTTCGTATTTTAAAATTACAGTATTGTAAGCTTCAAACAAGAAAAAAGTTGAAAAAAAACTTACCGCAAACATATTCTATGAGGACGTCGAAAAATTTCGGAAAATTAAAAGCACAGTCCTTTTCTTTAATGAATTTGGAAGAAAACTGTCACAATTTTTTTCTCGTTCACACAATTAAAACATTAAAAAAATGTAATATATTTAATCACGAGAGTCACTGAAAGAATTTATGTTATTAAATAACATTACTTTTATAGAAGTTTTAAAACTCAAGCGGATAAAAAATAATTTATCCGAAATAACCTTCGACCAAGTATATCAAGACATGCCCTGTGAAATTAAAAATGACGCCAGAAACCAAATAAAACTGGCTCAAGGCCCATTTATGAAAAAGTGCGAGCATTGTTTCGTACTATTTGGATCGCGTAGTGGTTTGTGTTTTACCTTTTATTGGTCCACACTGAAACTAATTGCTGTCCCAGCCGTCCTGACGGAATTAATTTTTTCAAACACAAAAATATCCTACTTCCGAATATTGTACAAGGTACAGTCCGCGGACTTTATTTTCGATAATGTAACCAGCTACCTGAATACATAAAAAAAATTATGCCTTACCGATAGCTTTAAGACAGCGTTTTAATAAATGTAATAATATTGACGTATTATTTTTTTGGCAAGCAAAGTTTCTGACGTCACTTAATCACCCAAATGCTTGTGACGTCACCACACACCGATACTAACACATAGACGAAGGGCTAGCATCACGATATGGCAGTGGTTTTTAAACTTTTTAAAAACGCGACCCGGTTTGTATAAAACGGAAACCTTTAAAATACATTAAACGCAGATTACAGATTACGCACTATTCTTCAATTAAGGTCGAAAGTTAACCTATCTTAAGCCATAGCATTCCGAATTTCTACCGTTTTACAACATATTTCTCTAAAACACTTTAAGTTTTTAAGTTTCTAAAAAAATATATGTTGTTTTTGACGATAATATCTATACATTTGCCACGCCGAAACGGTAATTGAATGAAATTCTTCCGAGAGAAGAAAATCCTATTATCGTATATTTCGAAAATTATTATAAGCACTTTATTTTTGTTACATCACAAGTTGTATATATGAAAAAAATCATAATTATTTTTTTTCTTTAAAGCTATGACATTTCCCGCGAGATTTTGGTTATATTTTAAAATAGTTTAAACGAATCATGTTTTATTAAACATTTTCACAATTTTCGCTTAAATATTATCGTTTTCGCGCTCCCTCTAACATTCGTATTTACATATCTCACCTTCCTCTTCTTTTTGAGCACTTACTAACGGGCTTTAATTAACTACGAATTTCTGTCATTTTTTAATTATTACCTATACACAAAAAAAACTTAATGATTGAGCAGCTGATTCAAAACTTTTAAGAAAGATTTCGGCTAAGACATTTTGCAAAACAGAACAGAAGCCTTTGAATATTTTTTAGCAATTTTTTTGATATTTTTTGTAGTAAAAAGTCCGGAAAGCAGTAAAAGGGCTTGCGGGCTGCTGGTTGCTCATCACTGTGTTAATGATAAGCGACCAACCTGGGCAGCCCACGGTACGTGGGCGGTAAAAGGGTGAATTTTTCGTAATTATTTTCAAGCAAACGATGAATGGATTTTTTTTATTTTAAAACTCATGATCAATATATACATATACGGGACTGTGTACAAGTTTTTGTACACGAATCTAAAGTATGGTTTGCAGTGTACACCGCTTTCGACAGGACACTCCGACGAAATTGCTGCTTGGTGGTTGACAACGAGCCATACGTTCATCAGAAAAATAAAATTTAAACATTTTCAGACGCATCCGCCGCCAAGACCCGGACAAACCTCTATCCATGAACCCGGGCACCCCTGCCTAGTCACCAAACGTAGCGAACCACTTGGAGTGACCTATGGCAGATGCGTTGGTTATCCAATAAATGGTTCCCGAGGCGGCGGTACCCATACTCGCCTCCGAAATTGAATCGCTTGTCATAATAAAGTAAAAAAATATTTTTGTCTAATTAAATTTATGAATGTCTCGCGATCCCCACTTTGAAAACCATTTCTATACAACACAGCTTGTCTAAATGTCCACGCATGCATCACGTGATCACCTATCGATGTATTAGTTCGAAAGTTACACCATGGGATTAAGTCGGTGCTCAGTTTTATACTGCCGAGAATTCGCATGCAAGACGGCGGAATTCGAAGGAGAGTTGTATTACGAAATTACTGATACTTGGGGTTATGTTTTTTCAGATTTTTACTATGAGAGGGCTTGTCTAGGGTATACTAGGTCAATGGAAATAACCTATATTTTCGGTTAACAAAATCAAAATAACAACATTAAATTATAATGGCACTAAAACTGACTAAAATAACGCGAATAATAGTAATTATGTTGAATTATAATAAAATAATGGTGAATTAGTAATTACAACATATCACACGTTACAACACAAATTTTCCCGCGAATCAACGAAAAAATATGGCCACCGCGCATGCGCAAATGTATAAAATATCAATGCAGCCAACATAAAATCGTCATTACGTTATTGGTAACGTTGCAGGAACACCGTTTAACAGTCACCGAATAGAAACACCGTTAAAATGTCGTGAGACCGAGAAATATGTTATATAAAGGTAGAACGGTAGTTTAAATGGAGGCCTCAGCACGGGGAAGCCACCCAGTGAGGCCAACATTTTTAAACTATACTATAAAATGTAAAATATTTTTATATCGGAATGCCGCGGCGCTTTTCCTTAACAGTAAACATCTGAAAAATTGTTAAAGGGCATTTTAAAATATAATTAACGCACCCTTTCGTTAAATACACATAGTTTAATTATCTTGCCGGTCAAAATAATACGAAAGGCAAACATTATTATCTTTTGACAGCTTAGTAATTTTTCAAAGAAGCGCGTGTTTGAGTTGTCAGGCTAACACTTTGAATTTTACGGATTTATTTTGATTTTGAGTGTAACACATTTGACGGGTGTGCGTCTTGTAATGAGTCAGACATATTTTTAATTATATTTTAGAACTGCAAAAATGCTAACCTAGCGGAGTTATATGGTAACAATGTTTTTAGCGCCATTTTATTAAAGATAGGTACTAGTCACATCAATGATGAATCGATTGCATAGTTCAGGATGTAAGTACTAAATTGTGTCCACGGGTATTGCAATATAATCAAATAATAAAAATTGCATTTTTAAAACTTTTTTGCCATTCTCGAAAGTCGTTGATATTTTGTTATTGCATTCTGTACCTATTTATTCATTATTGATTTATTTTTTTCTTTAAAGTGAAAACGTCTTTAGCGCCGTTTTTGAAACTCGATGAAACGGAAATGAGTGACACTAAAAAGAGATAAACACATACATCTGTGGGATTTAGCCTGCTAGAGAATGAGATAAAATGAAAACTTACTTACTTACGTACTTTCTTACTTACGAATGAAAACTTACTTACGTACAGTATCTACGAAGCGTCGTGCTCTGTCAAGCTGCGCGCATTGGCCGCTTTGATTATGAGCTCACTTTTCTATTGCTATAGATGGTTGGGAGCCAAGAATCTTACCGAAAAGGTTGTCAAATCTATCATCTTTCTCATTCATCACAATCATCGCTTTTTTATTTGTGACGTGATAACGTCGCATTCACGAAAAAGCATGACTCATTGTAACGTTGTCACGTTCCGCCTGAGCCGAGCGTGCAACGAGGGTGCGGACCAAGCGTTCGCTCTAAGCGTTCGGCTTGTGACTGTAAAATTCTATGTAAAAGTTTTCTTATGATGTTATCACGTAAAATTATCGTCCGTAAACCGACTTAACAGACAACCAAATTTTTATTTAAAAAATTTTTTTTTTGAAAAGAGTGACAAACATTTCCGGGTTACGAATAACATGACAATATTTGAATATTTCCCACTTTCACCACCACAGTAAGCGAAAATTTTGGTTTGCCTTATGAGGGAGGACGTATCCAGTCGAGGAATTGAACTCGAAACCTGGATGGGACCCAGAAGCTACGCCAACTCAGTCACTGACCGGTTGCGATCGTTTCGTTGATCACTTCAAATAATAACGTGACATTAGCTTATTGGACAAAAATCAGCTTTTCACTAATACGCCAACGTCCTTAGTTCTACTCCTATCATTAAACTGATTTGTTTCAAAACTAGATGTAGAACATAGGTGAATTGCCAAAGTAAACTCAGAACTTTAAAAAAAAATTGTATCGCGAATTAAAAGATGGAAATAACAGTTTTTTTTTAAATGTAATATAGTTATAAGTGGATACAGTGGTGTTATATAAATTACATATCGGTACAGATTATATTAAAAATCGCAATCTCACCAAAGAAGAAGCTAGTTCTTGTGCTTGGTGAGCGAGTTGCACCAATTATAACGGAAATAGAATAACATTATGCAATAGGAAGTATATAAAAGGAACAATGAAACTTCTGCATCATCTATATATGTAGGTGTAAATATATAGGATTCGGTTACATACAAACAAATTGAGCACTTAAGAGAGTATAACATAAGAAACATCCAAATAAAATAGAGATGAATATAGACCGATAGTAAATATAAAGAAAGAGAAAAACAGGCAATTTTTTAGTTAATTTTTCCTGATAAGTATAACTTCAGTTTGAGTATCAGTTTGTTGATATATTTTAATTTTTTATTGTAATCGGAGGGTTGTTGAAAATTGTTAAATTCAGATAAATTGTTTTGCATTGGTTTGGAATAAAATTTTGGTATTTTGAAGTTGTCTTGTTATCTTTTGTTGTTATTTACTAATCTTTTGCAAAGCATTTTCTAGCAGAGTTATTTATTTATAAATAAACGCCCTTTTTCGGGGCTTTTACATATATAGCATAGAAAAAACATTTTATTGTACATAACTGAACTGCCTCAATAACAATATTTTAAATTTATTCAAAGATAAATTGAAGATGTCCACTGACTTGGTATAATTGTTTCCCTCCATTAGTATTCTGGGCAAAGAGGAATACATATGATAGTTAGTCCCAGAATTTCTGCACTGAAATAAATCCTGACTTCTAGTATTACGAAGTGGAATTCGGAAGCTTATCAATTCAAGTAATACCGGACTATCAACTAAATCATTTAGAATTTTATATAAAAATACCAAGTCAGTGAAAATTCTTCTGTCTGACAATTTAAGCATATTCATATCGTTTAAAAGTGTGTTGTAGTTTAACATATTTGCTGAAATACCCATTTTAAAATTTAGAAAACGTAAGAATTTGTTTTGTATTCTTTCAACAGCTTGTACGTGCATATTATAATGAGGATTCCAGACAGGAGAATTGAATTGAATTGAGAATTTAGTTATAAATATTTTAAGGACTAAAAAATTCTAGACAGCAATAGTTCGTTTCAAAATCTTTCGTAAATGTCTCTAATATAATACAAGAAATATGGTTGGGATCACAGATTCCCGAGATTGCCTGAAATGAAAGAACGAACGCCAACAAAGTCTCTGCGATATTTGCTTTGGCTCGTATTTCATCGGTACGTCATCTAATATTATTTTCGTATGGAATATTGGCCATGTGGGTATTGCCGTATTGGCAGAGTAAATGTAGTTGGTTGGTACTCTAAAAATAAGCTGTGGTTCTCAAAAACTTATGTGTCCAATCCGTCCTATTGTCATGCAAATATTTTCGTGTAGCTTTATCTTAATTTTTTTAAAGTTTCGTCGCAAATTCTGTGGTGATTAAATGGGTTTTTGTGTAAATGTGTGAGCGGGAGGGCTTTGAAGCAAAGAATGGACGGTTACCTCGAGAGTGTTTTCTCTTGGGGTAAAAATGATTTCTTTGAATTTAATGTTTCAAAGACCAAATCATGTCTTATTTTGGTTTTGTTTAACCCCATGGATGAATTTGGCAGCCACCTCCGGTCTGGAGCCCCAAAATACCTGAAAATACCCTCGACTCTGTGCAAAAATAGGCGGTCCGTTTGATAGATTCTCCTAACTTAACGGATTACTTTAAACGGATTGCAATCTTTAGAGCACAGGCTTTGAGTGGGAATGCTATCCTTGTTCTACCAGTATTTCAATGGAAGATGCTCTGAGGAACTAGCGTCATTGAGCCCTTCGGCACCGGTGCATAGTCGGGAAACACGCCAATTGCGTGCCTAACATATGTAAACGGTTGACATTTGTCACATGAGAACGGGTCGCTTCTTCGATTCGTTCTTGCCGGCCTTTGTGTTTCCTCCTTCCTACAACATGGGTCTCTTCAAAACCAATGTTCATTCCTTCCTCTCCTCAAAAAGACCCTCCACACAGCATCTTAGATGACATTTGTCACGTTTATTTGTCACAGCCTCCTGTGTAGAGTTAATATAAAGAAAAATTTATATATTTACGTAGAGACAATTTATGATATGAAAATAAAATGCTGATTTATTTTATTACACTGGTCGTTAATGAAAAATGTATATTATTAAAATAAAACAAATAAAAAAATATGTTTTAGAAATTTCCATTCATAAGTTTATTTTAATAAATTTCTTGGAAATTGTTTCCACAGAATCTAAATAAAGTGCTTCACCTATCTTTTTCCAATCAGCTGATTTTTAGATATGATCAAAAGTTTACAGAGATTTATTTTTCGGGAATTATGCCATGTTGCTCTACCTCCTTCTTTGACTATTTCTTAAAATGAATATTCCGTCATAAAAATACTGAAATCGTCTGCCGGAGGTACCAAATAGAGACCTTGTGGAATCCGGAATCCCTACAGCCGGCTTGCATCCCCATTCAGATATAACTTTTCCCGGCGCAGTGGGGCCCGGCCGCCCCCCTTACCCTCCACCGCCCCGGGCGCTCCACCCCCGCTATCGATTCTCCCTGCGTGACCCACTTGTCCGGTGAGTGACTGGTCCCGGCTGGGTGCCCCCCCCTACCCCCGGGTCGACCCATTCACGGCTGCTGCGCGTTCTAACCCGTCCAATGCTTGCAATGTTGATCTCTTTACTTATAACATCCCCGGTCTTTGAAGGGTCGTTTATCTTACGCATCGATTAGGAACTTTGTCCATTGGAAATATGGTAATTCGAGATACAGACTAAACTCGAGCACATTACACGGTTGACGTCTACCACGTGAAGACATATCTCCATTGTGAAATAGTTTTCCATGTTACAATACAGGAAACATGGAAAAAATTGTTGAATCATTTTTGTTGCTAGGTAGATTTAATTTAATTTTTTATTCTTGCTGTCGTAAGATCACCTTTACTAAATTGCACGAGGGTCAGCCAAAAAGTAATGCGTCCTATTTTTATCTACTTAAATAAAGTTAGTTTAGTGAAAATTTTAATTTGGTGCTATTCCTCAAACCTTCTACAATCTACTGCAAGAGTAACTTTTTGCGTCAAAAGGTGGCAACACTGCAGTCACTTACAAAATGGCCGACAACGATGTTCGTAATAGACAGCATTCTGTGATTGATTCTTGAAAATTCATGAAAAACTGAAATGAAAGACATACACAGCTGGCTTACAAAAAGCGGAACGGCGTAGGCCGTTGATTGCAGTGACTGCACGCAAATTGATGACATCATTCGTGGTAACCCCAGAAAACTACAGATGTCGCATTCTCTCCCTCAGTAAAGTCAGTGTGATGACGATTATTCAACAAAAGTTTACGCAATGTGGCTACCAAGAAAGTTAACCGGCCAGAATGAAGAAACAAGAAAAACAATAGCCTCACAACACTTGCAGCGCTTGATTTCTGGAAAAAATTGTGACCGGAGACAAAAAATGGTGTCATTATTTTAAACCTGAATCAAAGAGGCAGTCAATGGAATGACATCATACAAACTCCCCAAGGACAAAAAAATTCAAAACTCTGTGATCAGCGGAGAAAGTTATGGCGAGGGTGTTCTGAATGTGATCGTGCTTTTTACAACACTGTGATATATGCCCTTGTTAAAAGATGGACCCAAGCTGTGTAAATGGATGGATATTATATTGAAAAGTAACACATTAATTGTCAATAGTGTGTCTTTCAACCCATGCAATTGCATTTTTTATTTCTTGACAATTAAAGGGAAAAAAAATTGAAGACATTACTTTTTGACTGACCCTAGTATGTTAGGTTACTCGTAATTAAATTATTATTATTATTATTTGTATGTAAAGAAATGTATAAAATAGTTTCAGAGTTCTTTTATAAAAATTCTACGTCAATTATCTTCGAATGGCGAGTAACTCGCTACCACTTGACTGACAAAAAAGCGTTCACATCACAGTCGAGTAGAGTATATTAGTGAGTGGCGCATTGGAAGATCAACGGGCTGCAGCGAACAATTTAAATATGCTTATTAAGCTAATTATAATGGATATTTGAGATGTGGAAAAAGAAATTAGTTAGATGAAAGTAAAGAAACTATTGATACGAAAATGAATTAATAAATGAAACAATAAAAGAATTTCAGAATAGCATCTATGCTCCAACGAGATGTCATTTCTGCGGCTACTAATGAATTCTATTAAAATTACGGGTTCAGACATATTTAGTGGTTGAGCCAAAGAGCAGTGACGCATGATAGGGGTGCTACTCGCCCGAAAAAATAAAACAAAATGGATTGAATCTACTAAACCATTGACTTAACTACTCTACTAAATTTATGGTGTTTGGACACGTTTAGTCTGTCTCTGTAAACATGCCTGAAATTGTACACCGCCATCCCATTTGAAATTCGTAATCATGGTTAAACACAGTTTGTTAGAAATATATGTCTATAATTGGATCACGAAACACGACCAAAATGCACTTCTTGTGTTATTATTTATTCTATGATTAGTATGTACATATCTAGTACGTTCAGAATTCATTAAACCGTTCACGATTTACCCACACCTACTTGAATAGTCGCTTTCGTAATAAAATGGATTCAGCTAAATAGCCAGGTACCTATTTTCCAATCCTCCCTTTCCCCGTCTGCCCCCCCCCCCCTCTTCCTTCAGCCTCACAACATTGGAATGGCGTTGCATTGACCCCAATCGGAGATACCATAAATCCACCGGCTCGGGGCATTTAGCGACATTAAAAACACCCTAATTTCGTGGAAAGTGGCGTTTACAAATAATTGATTTAATTGATGTATCCATTATAAAATTAATTATCTTATAATCTACCAGGGTAACAATGGGTACAGGGTGGGTCCACCCAGCCACCCCTCACCGGCCTCCAGGAGGTGGGGGTGGGCCGATATGTACACAGCTGAGATTGGAGTGCAAATAGAGGGTGATTTTTACCCTCAAGTGGGAGAAAGCGGGCAAGTAAATAATAGGCAATCGAAGGCGATCATAGTGCATTTAGTACCCGTTGTGTCGATGTTCGAATATTCCGAGGTGATTTTTTTGTGATTGGAGCAATTAGATTTGCAAGAGAGATTTTTTTTGCATTTTTAAAAAAGTAATGCATTAACTTTGTTTTTGGATTATGCATCCCATTTGGAGAATGTTATAGGACTGGTTTTGTTGGGAAGATGAAGAAAAAATGGAAGAGGAAGATCGGGTAAATTGGCTTTTCAAATCTGTTCATTATCATATTGGTTAGGCATATGTTTTGTTTAATCGAAAAAATAACTAATAAATTTATATCACAAAAGTGGCGACTATGGCGATCTCTATGGATTAGCAGAGACACTAAAACGTATTGTTTGTTTATATCATCATGCTTGACCGAATGAACCTGAGATATCGCCCGCTTGTCCATTTGAAGAGATAATTCAGTTTTGAAATAAAGTAATATCGTGACCAGTTAATAATTGTCAATCGTCTTGTGATTTGAATATTTTGCTATTCATTGTGATTTATAATCTAGTTATGTAAAGTTAAGAAGGGACTTGTGCATAGGTTTTTAGATTTTCACGGCCAAAAGTATTTTCGTTATTTGTTTTTGAGGTGTTGCGCTACCTCCGTCCGCCGTGTTGCGCTACCTCCTTATTTAGCCAACGTTTCGGACTGCGTTACAGTGTCCATCATCAGGGCAGATGTGTAATTGTGTAATTAACATACTGTAACGCTGTCCGAAACGTTGGCTAAAGAAGGCGGTGGCGCAACACGGCATAAAACCCCAAAAACAAATAACGAAAAAGGACTTGTGCATATTTAAAAATTACGAAAATTATACTGAGCTTAGTGCATGGAAATTTACTGGGTAAATGATTCAGATTCCCACACATGATTCACAGATCGACAATTAAGGTCAGTTGTTCTGTTTTTCCCTTTGAGATTTGTCAGATCGCTATTTTTTGTAATATATGGTTCACGCAAGGTAGAATTCACAAAAATAATTTATTAATATTACGCTCAGCGAGTTCCGGGCTATTTACCCGCCCCAGACTCGCAAATTACAATACACATATCAAAGACCATTTCAAGCAAAGTAAAGATTCTGAATGGTTGTCTTTCACGAGAGCAAAAATAAGCATCTTTCACTCTTCGGTGACCCGATAGTTGATCCCCCGACAGTTGGCCCCCCGAAATTATAATTTTATAAAATTTCAAATCATAAAATTTCAAACTAAAATCGACTTAAAAAAATTTCTTTAATGTTAAGAGCCACTGACCAGCGGCCGAGAATTTAAATTTCGTCGAACGATGACCTTGCGATCGCACCCTTTCAACTGTACTGGGTGGTTCCGATGAGAAAGATTAATTATTATCTATACCAGCATTTTAAATGGATATCGATTTTGTTTCATTTAAAATTTGCTTTGATAAATGCCTGCATTCAAAAATGCTCAAACTCATCACGATAAAACTGTTAAAATTACTTTTACTTATTATTATATACTTTTTGTAATTATTTTTTGATCATAAGTACTTACAATTTTTCAATAATGTGTAAGCAAAATAAGAATGTTTTTTTTTTTAATATGTTAGTTTGTAAGACCGTAAATAGAAAGACAAACTGGAGTATTTCCGTCACAAAACAAAGGCGCGGATCTTTTTTTATGATTTTATTTGAACTTAAATTAAAATTCTGAAAAGTAGCTTTCCCAAATAATTTTTTGAATTATTTTACTTAAATGATTTACTTACGGATTATATGATTTGAAATGAATTTTGTATAATACAAAATTTAGTTTGAAAATTTAACAAATCTGCCGACGACCTACGGTAAAACCTTATTGTACTGAAAATAAAAACATTTTCTCAAAAAATTTTCTTAAAAAAAAGCTTTACTAGATGGAAGAGCAGTCTTTTGAAATCAATTTATAATTTTTTTGTGGAGAAGAGCCAAAACGTCTAAAATTTGGTTTAAAAATTACATATTTCCGTTTTTGTTTCGATGTTCCCTCTTAAGTTAGTATGGATATCAAACGAATTTGTTTATTGTATAGATTTTTTGTACTTACATGCCGGTATATACAATATTATAGGCAATTAGTTTTTTTCTTGATGCTTTTGAATGAAAATATGTTTTATTCATTTGTTATTCGGAGGCACATCCTCTGCACACTCCTACGGGATATTTAGTAGTGTATTGCGTAAGCAGGTAAATCTTATTTTCCCTAAACAGACTGCATATGTCAACTGTCATGGAATCCTCTGGAACGATATGTCAAATTCAACCCAAACGCTATAGTTTGATCCAGTTTCTTCACCTTTTATTCTTATACCACCTAAGCAATGCTTGTTTTTTTTAACATCTCCACACAGCAACCCCAAAGATGACATAGAGTAGAAAAAAATCTTTAAGTTTAGTTCCGGGTTCAAACTCTAACGAAGAGATATTTATAATTAAATTTTTTAACATTAATTTCACACAGGAGGCCTCGAGGAAAATTATTTATCTCAGGTCTTATGTTATCTAATGCTGTGTGAGGAAAAAGGTATGATGGGGTAATTTTGGGAGGGTCAGTGTGTCCAAGAGGGATGGACGTATGAATCCATCACTGCGGCGCAAGGCAACGACACGACGCACGGGTCGAGAGTCCGACTGGAGAGATGAATTTCATGATTCGCCTCTCTCTATTCGGCCCGCCACGTAACTGATGGGCAGACTCCAAGACCTGGACAAACCTCACCCCATGAACCCCCTTGCTAAGTCATGTACCCATACCTGCCTCCCAAATAACAAAATAATTAATGTACATTTTTAAGTTTTTACAAATAATGCAATTGGCACAAATAAACATAAATAAGACATATTCAGAATCGCTTGAAATAATT
This sequence comes from Glyphotaelius pellucidus, assembly GCA_936435175.1. Taxonomy (NCBI): domain Eukaryota; kingdom Metazoa; phylum Arthropoda; class Insecta; order Trichoptera; family Limnephilidae; genus Glyphotaelius; species Glyphotaelius pellucidus. The sequence continues at coordinate 10,877,221 of OW386549.1, forward strand.
GCTAAAAACTGTTTACTACAGGGCGTAACAGCACTTACCCGAAGGATTTTAATCAGCGATTCCTGGGTATTTTTTTTTTTTTTTTTTTTTATATTAACTCCACACAGGAGGCCCTGAGGGAAATAATTTCCCTCAGGGCCTATGTCATCTTTGAAGATGCTGTGTGGAGGGTGCTGTTGAGGAGAGGAAGGAGTGAACATGGGTCTTGAAGAGACCCATATTGTAGGAGGGAGGAAACACAGAAGCCGGCAAATCGTTCCACAGCCGGGCTGTTGAACTCAAGAACGAGTCGTAGAAACGACCCGTTCTCATGTGACTAATGTCAACCGTGTACAAATGTTGAGCGCGTGTTTGGCGTGTTTCCCGACTATGCACCGGTGCCGAGGGGATCAGTGACGCTAGTTCCTCGGAGCATCTTCCATTGTAATACCGGTAGAACAAGGACAGCATTCCCACCTGACGCCTGTGCTCTAAAGATTGCAGTCCATTTGTTAAGTTAGGAGAATCTATCAAACGGACCGCCCGTTTCTGCACAGAGTCGAGGGTTTTTTTCAGGTATTTTGGGACTCCAGACCAGAGGTGGCTGCCAAATTCAACCGTGGGGCGCACTTGCGATTTGTACAGGGTTAGCAGTTGTGTACTATTAAAGTATCTGCGGGCCCTGTACAGTACGCTCAGTTTCTGAGAGGCTAACTTAACTCTGGCCTCGATGGAGCCCCCGTACCTGAGCTGGTCACTTAGAGTTACACCAAGCATATCAATGGAAGGCCTGTTCGGGAGATTGCTTCCGTTGAAGGAGACTAGATTATCATTCCGATCCCTTTTAGACGTAATCAGACATGATTGGGTCTTTGAAACGTTAAATTCGACGAGGTTATTCTTACCCCAAGAGAAAACACTCTCGAGGTAACCGTCCATTCTTTGTTTCAAAGCCCTCCGAGCCATTGGGATTTGTGAGCCCTTTGGAGGCTTGTCAAACAAAAAGCTATCATGGACTGTACTGTCATCCGCGTAACAATGAATCGGTGCACATGTCAAGAGGTCATTGATGTGCAACAGAAACAAAGTCGGAGACAGAACCGATCCCTGTGGGACGCCAGCATTTATCGAATGCGAGGAAGAGGTGAAACCATCAGCAACCGCCTGAATCGACCTCTCCCTCAAAAAGTCGGCAATCCACGTACACAAGGAAGCGGGAAGTCCGTAAGAAGGCAGTTTGTTGACAAGCCCTCGGTGCCAAACCCGGTCAAAGGCCTTGGAAATATCCAGTGCAACGGTTTGGGTCTCACCAAAGCGTTCCAGGCACCGCCCCCAAACATGTGTCACATACGCGAGAAGATCACCGCACGAGCGGTTCCGCCGGAATCCGTATTGACGGTCGTTAATAATTTTGTTCTTCTCGAGGTATGTGAGTAGTTTGTCGTTGACCACACGTTCCATCACTTTTGACAGAACAGATGTGATCGCTATGGGGCGGTAGTTGGCCGGGTTAGAGCGGTCACCTTTCTTTGGAATAGGGTGAATGATCGCTTTTTTCCAACCAGAGGGCACAGACCCAGACTTCAGGGACATTTTGAAAAGCTTCGTCAAAATTGGAGCTATTTCTGCAGCGCACCTCTTCAATACCAGGGCAGGTATTCCGTCAGGCCCACTAGCTTTATTAACATCAAGCCCTCGTAAGACTTGGAGTACATCCCGATGCCGAATCCTCAGCTTTTTCATACGAAAACCGCAGTGAGGAACCGACGGCGGGATAGCACCTTGGTCATCGAGGGTCGAGTTTTCCGCGAACATTTTGCCTAATAAGTTAGCCTTTTCGGCGGCGGTATTTGCTAGAGAGCCGTCAGGTCTGGTAAGAGGTGGCAGACTGGGTTTGCAGAAATTGCGACCTATAGAGCCCGCAAGCGACCAGAACGCTCTGCTACCATGCGGGCAGGCAGCCAGCTTTCTGCTGACCTGCAGGTCGTGCTCGAATTTCGACCTATTGATGATTCTCTTACTTTCCTTTGCAATTTGGTTGTATAATATTCTGTTTTCGGACGTTCGAGATGTGTTGTAGGCTCGGTAAGCCGCGTTTTTTCGTCGCACTGCTTCAGAGCATTGTCGACTGAACCACGGCTTTGAGCCCACACCAGTTTCCTTAATAGTGGATTGGATGAAGCCATCCATCGCGGACGTGATGACTTCACCAATTTCCTGGGCACATCTTGAGGGATCCGAAGTCCGAAAACAGACAGCTGACCACGGGAAAGCATTAAAATGTGCCCGCAGACCGAACCAATCTGCAGACCTATAGTGCCACACTTTTCTTTTCAGCCTCTCGTTTGGCACTCATTTGGGTATATTTTGAGTAAAAAATAAAGACTTCATTTGGCTGTCCGATGATTAAAAAAAATTAAAAATAATGAGAATATCTTTAGAGAGTATTCGGAAAAGCCAAGCGGGAAATTTAAAATTAAAAACGATATAAATATCTTTCCGTCACCCGTCGCAACTTTTGAATTTTTTTTTTACATGAATACCGCACAAGAGTCGCAACTGGAGCCAGTGAGACTATGGCATCCCCAGTTGGGGTGTGTTGTGAGGCTGAAGGTAGTAGGGAGGGGAAGGAGATGGGGAAGAGGAAGGTGGGGAAGTACCTGGCTATTCAGATCTGGTCACCAAACACGGCTAAAGCCATTTCAAGCAACGTTTCGATTCTGAATGGTGGTCTTACACCAGGTCGATGCTGAGATTATCTTCCACCCTGAAAGATAATCTGCCACAGATATACTATATTTTATTTTAATTTAATTAATTGTGAAATAACACCAATTAATCAATCAAATTTATTCCCCACGCCGGGATTCGATCCCGCGACCTTCGGATTGGGAGTCAAGAGCCTTACCGCCAGACCACGCCGGCCGTCTAGTAATGAGTAGTAAGAATAGCAAAACGGGTCACGCGATAACTACTCCGTCTCGTTCCAGCAGCACGGTAACACATAAAACAGCGCACGTATTACGTGATCCCGTCGCAACATGTAGGAGCGTAATCAGTGGCTACGTGTGATTGAAAAATATCACTGGACAGCAAAATGACAACTCAGGAATCGCTGGTTGAAGTCCTTGAGATACGTGCTGTTACACCCTGTATTTAAGATAGCCAGGTGCTTTCTAGTCTCCTCTGTCTCAATGTTTTTTGGCTGTCAATATTTTCCGAAAATTTGTGCAGGAATATAGTCGGTACTATTGCTTTAGGATAGTGGAACTCTTATGCTTATATTCACATATAAAAAAAACAAAGTTAATGTTTCTTACGTTTTATTTGTTATTGCGTGCTCCTCTGAATTAAGTTCACAATGTGACCTTCAATTTCAGACTCGTGGAACAATCGAAAATAGCATCTTTATAGATATCGGAATTTGGTTATTTATGTAACAGTATACATTTGAACTACAATTGTATATCCAATCATTCAAATTACACACATTGCTGAACGAGATGAAAAAAAATGTCACAGGACAGCAAAATTACATCCACATTTTTTACTCCAACTGGGCTCAGGAATCGCTGGTTAAAATCTGCCCTGATACACTCTTTATGTAAACAAATTAAAACATATTGTTATATTATTTATGTTTGAAATGAGCCACATAATCATCCTAAGGACTGTCCACGCTTATACCATTAAGCATTTACGTCCCCAAGGCATGATATCGCCTTGTTCAAAATCAAATATTCAGAATTATAACGTTGTTTTAAATTTTGAGGTAACGTGAAATTTATTGAGCAATTAACTCTTGAAATGAAAATAGAATTAGCAAAACAAGTAATAATATTTTTACACCTCTCAAATCAATACAAAATTAATGCAACCACATAGCACTTTTATTAGTCCTCACACATTTAATCTTCTACCAAAACACATTCAAATGACAGATAATATATCACTTTACATAGTCTAGATCCACTGATAGGCGACCTATTTATAAGATTTGAAATGTTAATTTTCGAAGATTGATTTATTGCCGGTTAACCCAATTTGCTGATACACACTAATTAAGTATGTATTATGTAGGGTTCGGAATTTCGGAATCTGTTTCCCCAACTAAGTGCCAAGGTTTTTCTAAATTGTTTTATAATGACGTTATTGACATTAATGACGTTATATTTTTTGGGTTTTGTAAATATAAATACAAGTATTGGGGAATAAATAATTTTCCTTACTTTATTAATTAGCGTTACATTGGGGTCATTCTTTCGTTTATTGATTTCTAATTGTTCAAGCAAATTTAATCTAAGACCCTTCCTTTCTATATGTAATGGTTTAGGCTTATTGGTTTTGAGTGAATCAAAAATAAAAATAAAACTATCAAATTTAATTTAAATTAAATATAATAAAAAAATTAAAAAAATAAATGTTATGCTTACTGTAAAAATATTTAAATTTGTCTTAAGAAATGTTACGCTGTGCTCATTAGTTTATATTCTTGTAAATTAACTCAATAAATAATAAAAAAGATACCTTTATTTATAAACCTTTAAAACTTAAAATTTTTACTTGTATTTATTGATGTAATTAAGCACTTTTTGTTTACATTGCCCACGCACAGGCAGTGCCTTAGTGGATTCCATTTACCACTTTTGTCTTAAATATATTTACTTTTTGATAACTTTTACATTACTTGGATCTTATGTTTTGCATCTAACTGTATTTAGAAATAAAGTAAAAATTACTTTTGAAATTTATGTAGATATATTGGGAAAAAATAAAGATTAAAAAAATGCAGGTAGGTAGGTACTTCCTTCCTCTTTATCCATTCGATTTTAATTTAAAAGGCTGGGCATAGTTGCAATTAAAAGTGTCCAGGATCGCTTCCTACAGCATCGATGTTTTATTTACTTCCGCACTCCTATTCTTCGTCTCCTTTCTATCTCCAACCTCACAACATACCCCAATTGGGAATGACATATAATGGATAATGGATTCAGATGGTTTCAATGTACCACCAAGAAATCGATAGATTCGACACGTTGACGCATCTCTATTTGCATCTCTTTTCTCCACACACTCTTGTATTTGACAGTACCTATCCTTATCTGACAGTGTGTGTGGCCAATATACCTACATAACAATACATTATGATTAAGCCTATTAATGAAGCCTGTGCAATGGAAAAATATTGATCTCTCAGTGCAATTTAATATTGATTCTGTTATTTCTGGCCCTTGACCACTTGGTACTCTCTCAGTGATTACGGCTATCTGTGTCTCTCTAGATCATAATATTGATTTCCCATAATTCAGCATCAGAAGACAAGGCACAAAAATCAGTCCTTCACAAATATCCAAATGTTTACCAACTTCCACTTAGTGTCAACTTGAAAAGTTTACTTTATAATTATTGATTACAGTCCACAAATTAACAATAATATTATGAAAGGGCATAGACATATGAATTGAAAAGGGTATTTTTTTCCCTCGTTCGAAACAAATATTTTATGCTCGCCGCGTATTTTAAAGCACGAGCTAACAAATATACATGTACTAGCGAGTTCCCGGCATGCGTTGCTATGCCACTTAATAAAGAAATTGTTTATCCCTGCGTGTCCTTTCCTATACGTCCTGTTCCCCTTCCGCCTCCCCTTCCACTACCGCCCTCTTCTCCCTCCCAAATTCTCCTCTTCACTTCCGGATTCGTCTCCCCTCTCCCCCTCCTGCGAATCCTCCTCCAGAGTTATCCTCCTCCAGAGTTCCCCTCCCCCCTCCCGAATTCTCCTCCCCCTCCCTGGTTCCCATCCCCCCTCATGCATTCCACACTTTCATTCCTGATTTATTCAGTTTTCAAAGAGCTCGCGTGCCACCGTTGTAGAAAAAAATAATAATTGAAGACAGTATTTGAAGAAAAAAAACAGATGAAGCAAGGAGTGTGCGCTACACAAGATGCCCAGTAAGTTAACCGCTCAATTTTGTATATCTGCTGCCGAGCCACTTCGGTCGCCTGGGCCAAGGCGTTCAGTATGGGCTTTTCTCTCAAAAGAGGGCCAAGGAGCTTATTACTCAATTTTTCACCGTGGCATTCGGGTTGTGTATGTTGATACGCGTAGTTTGAAACCCATATCGCTTACTTTCCTGTTCCTAAGAAAACTCCTACCGCTGGGCCACAAAATGACCCAGGGAGCTTAACGCTCAATTCAGTACATCTACTACTGAGCCACCTCGGTCACTCGGTCCAAGGCGTTCAGTATTTTATTTTCAAAACCAACGTTATGATGGTCTCTAATGGTACCGTACTAAATTGATTGAATTTGAATATTTCGAACATTCTCGTGAACGTTCGAATTATTCAAATTCAATCGGAATAATTGATCCGATAAAATCGTTATCGTGAACTAATTCAATCGGATACATTTGAATCGATTAATTCGATATTCAATAATGATTATATCAAGCCGCCTGCATTGCCCATCGATGAAGCGACGTTGCAGTTCATAATGATGTTCTGTTACCAAGCCTAATGAATGGCTGCGAAGTAGAAAATAAAGACTACAGTGGACAGTAGAATGAACGCAGGGAAATGAAATGCCTGACATATTTATGTAGATAGTATTATAGTAAAACTTTAAACGGTAGTATAGGCTGTATATAATGGTAAGCTATGGCGTTATGAAATTATAAATATTAATATATTATATTTATTATACGTTTTCTGTCGCTAACCAAAGCGAGTTATTGCTAACGTCAGAAAACAAATCGTTGCCGTGGAAACGATATTGATATACTTGCGGGAAATCGTAGTTAATATCTATCTATCTGTCTATATAAATAAAAATGAATCTGCAAAATGTTGGGAGAGGGGATAATTGATGGTGCAAGCGCTACAGTAATTTACCCCTAATATCATGCGAACGAAGCCGCGGGTAAAGTAATATATATTTTTAACCGAAAACTATTTTAATTGAAACTTTCAAAATTGGAACTGTTTTGTCGGGAATTCAGCCTATCCGTATTAAATGGGACACGAAAAATTGATTCCACTTTTTTAACTCCAATTCGTCCATTTTGACCTCCAACGATCTAACGTCAAACTTCCGGAAACCACGGAACCAGTCTCCGCGCACTGATCCTCACGTGATACAAATTGATCAATCCATGACTTTCCCGTGACTTTTTCACTAGTACTTACCTACACAATAAAACCTACGAAAATTATATCTAGGTACCAAAAATGAAAACATTTCCGTTCCGAATAAATGGAGTTTTCTATCGTTCATAACTCGACCTAGAACATATTATAATATTCTAGAAGCCTTCGTACAAAAAGAAAACACGCCCCGTCTGCAGCAGGAGGTCGCGGGTCGGGGCCATTGTGTGCCAAGACCCGCGGCCGCCTTCAGATGGCGGGTAAAAAAACCCCGCCTAATGATGGAGTCGCTTCCGGAGCTGACTTGTTGCCAACTTCTCGGCTGCGGCTTGTTGCTGCCAACGGATAAAGTAGGACCTGTTGAGCCCAGTAATAAGAATGAGGGACGGTACGACATTATATTGTACTTTGTGTAATGACAGATGCACGATTTGTGATTTACTTGAATTTAGTATTGAGTTAATGAGAGAGGGTACAACATGTCGTACTGCAAGACAATTATTATTAATATTTTATTAGAATTGGTTAATAAAGGATCGTAAGGCATTATGTATTTCGTATGATTTAATAATGAGTTAATGAAAGAAGGTACAACATGTCGCACCGTAAGAGTATTATTATTGCTAATATTTTATCTGAATTTGGTAATGGTGGATGGTAAGGCATTATGTGATTCAATAATGAGTTAATGAAAGAAGGTACAACATGTCGTACCATAAGACAATAATAATTATTAATATTTTATCCGAATTTTGTGACGAGGGATGGTACGACATTATGTATTTTGTGTGAATTTAATAATGAGTTTATGAAAGAAGGTACAACATGTCGTACCGTAAGATAATAATAATTATTGATATTTTATCTGAATTTGGTAAAACAGGATGGTATGGCATTATGTATTCTGTGTGAGTTGTGTAAAAAAGATGGAACGATTTATATTTTGTTTCAATTAAGTAATGAGTTAAGTGGGAATAACCAGACAAAACCGGAAATATGTCATTTTTAAATCAACTTTTAGACGTATTGACTCTTCCACTAGTTACTATTAGTTAATTTTTTACAGCTGGCGCTGTAACGGAGAATAAATTGAATAAGATTTGGGGTTATTTCAACTGCGGGAGCCTAATAAATAAGACTTTAAATTGTAAATAAATACTGTCGTAATAGATGATTATTTCTTTCGTGAACTCGCAAGTAAATAAAGTCTATCAATTTATAAATTGGTTTCAGAGAAACAGAAAAAAATTACCAATTCATATCGATATTCTATTCTTAATTCCTGATAAATAAATACCTTATAAAAATTCCAGGTAGGTAGTAAGGTCTAACTTGAAATCTTCGTGTTCTTCTTGATAATTTTTTTTCCGAGTTCTCCCTAATTTTTCAACCATGTTTCAACAAACGGAGGAGACGGAAAACAAAAAAATGTTTATACTAATGTTAAAGCAAATGTTTAAGTTAACGGTCGGAAGAGACACGCCTTTACACATACACAATCATGTTGAATTTCCTTTTCCCGTAAATGTTGCAAAATTTGGGAACAGAGCATTGAACTTACTGCATCCACATTCTAAATTTAGGTATTGTTAAAACTCTCAATTTTAAAAAACTTTAACAAAATATTATAAAATATCCAACCTGAAAGAACCATAAAGAATAGCTTTTTCACAAAATTGTCCGATATTAATTATGTGTTATTATCAGAGAATTGTTAGATATATACATACACGTAATGATGAATTTGTCTTAAATAGAACTAAATACATGTTTTATAGAAAACGGACTTCTACAAACTAAAAACGGGAGCTACTTGCCAATCTCAGCAATTCAATTCACGTGGAAATCGATTTAATGATTATTTTTTAAACTGTGCAATGAATGTGAACGATGTTTTCCGTAAAACCTCAGAAAATTGCTTATCGGCTAATAAATGGTAATAATTTTTTTATAAATAAATTGCTTTAATTACGCATTTCACAACCAATATTATTTTAATATATTACAAATGTGTACATTTCCGTTGTTCACCGCAATTCTAATGAATTCGTCAATATTGACAAAAAACGTTGTATCCAATCGATATTTTTGACGGACAACACGCGAAAGTTTGTCAAAGCTTGTTTGTTGTTGAAAAATAAAGAATTTAGACGTATACGACATCTATGAAATATTCACCAATTTAAACGAAGGGAAGTATCTGATGTTGGTGCTTTTCTCGGATGAAAATAGAAAAACTCCGCAGAGCTTTGGAAAATCGGCGCTAGATGTAACTGCAAGAACTTTCAGTCGTGTTTTTTTAATGTTTAAAAAGAGTGTTTTTTTGTAATTTTAAAGAAAATTAAATCTTATAAAATCCAAATATATACCCATGCATATTAATTTCATGAATCGTGCAAAAAAAAAAAAAAACGTTTCCATGTATGACATTTCATTTCAACTTTGATTTTATTTGCAGGTACATATTATATTGTACATGTCCTAATTAACTGGGTTCAATTTCTCACCTGGCTAAGAACTCCATCACGACACAAGCAACATTTTACGCTTACTGTGGTGGCAGTAGGGGATTTAAAAATATTTTCAGGTTATTCGTAACCCGGGAATGTTTGTGTTATTTTAAATAAAAAAATCCCTTTCCTAATCTTATGAAAAACGCTTACATCCATAAATTACTATTAGCCCCAAGGCAAAACTGTATGTATTCTGAGTGTGCCTCAAATCAATTTATAAATATAGATTATAAGCATTAAAGCACTAACTTGATAAACGGAGTCTAGAGGTCATGATTTCAGTGCAAAGTGGTTTTTATTAATTTTGTGAATAATTTTATAAGAAAAAAGAGTTATTCAATGGAAACTCTCACAGGTAATTTTAGCCATAAAATTGTATTTTTAAAAGGTTGTTGCGTATTTGAGTTCATACTTTTCTAATGAATTTTTTTTTAGCTAACGCTTATATTTTTAAAAAGTAATTAATAATTTTATTATATTTCTAATCAATGGAAACGGTAAGAAAAGCATCAAATTATCCATAGCGCATTTTTTGTATTTTTAATGTAAATTGATTTGTAGCAAAGATTATTCAAAAATAATGAATGATGATTTAACGTTAATATTTTGCGCATTCGTTATATTAACATTTTGCCAAAAAAATTATGACAAAATTATTCTAAATGAGCTTCAACGATTACCTTATACCAAAGATATTGAAATAGAAGAGATATGCTATGATGGCCTCCCGATAATGGGTGTAGTTTGAATACAGAAAGAATTCGTTCTTTTAGTTGAATTTTTAAAGGTGTGCAGTAGTATTGGTTAACAATACTGGCGTGGCCAGGAAACACAGCCCCACGGTGTTCATTACGACATTGACAACTCAACAACGTGGCATTTCAACATACCTTTGAAAATTCATTAAAAATTATGATTTTTTTTTAAATAGCCGAAACCTAACCTAACGTAACCTATTTAATTATTTTAAATTTTAATTATTTGTATTCTTCGTGGCTTTTCAAAGAAATTATAAAGTTGTACATTGTTGAGTTGTCCGGTCACCGTTTATTACCACCCCACCTGTTGCCCTTTTGCCAAAAGTTATGATAGATTTATAAAAACTAATGGTCGCCCAATGACCACAATTGTAATGTTTTTTTTTATTGATTTAATGCATTTTTATGCATAATTCAAAAAAAAATATTAGCATTCTGCACTCATACTCTATATCAGTGTTTTTCGATCTGTGGGTCGCGACCCTCAGGGTGGTCAATCAAATCATTTTCTAAGTTAAGTCTGTTTCTCTTTTTAGTTTTAATGTCCACAATTGAAGAGAATGTCAGTTTACATAAGTATGAAGTGGCAAATGGCATTAATAATTTTAGAGCTTCCCTTGCCAGCTCTGGATACTCTTCTTTTCTTTTCGTCCAAAACACGTCAACACTTGAGAATGAAATGCCATTTTAAGCATGCCGTCAGCAGCTAAATCCATAAGATTTTCTTTTATATTTGTAGTGACATCAGCCAGTTCTATTGATTTATCCAAGAAAGGGTTTAAAAACCATCTACGCCCATTGTCAGTTTCAGAGTGCAAGTCTGGAAAGTATGTTAATAGTTTCTCTTTTCTTCTCGCAAATTATGCAAGTTCTTAAGGAATGTGAGCCCTTATCATAAGTGATTGGTCTGTTGCATTATCTTCAGCAGTCTTCTACACACATGGAAAATACTAAAATATATTGTTTTGCAGAGAGGTTGACCCCAAATGAAATGCTTTGACTTTTCGCATGAAATGCTTTGACTTTATCTTTAGCTTTAAAATATTTTCTTCTCTACCTTGGAGGTTCTTGTTTAAATCATTAAGGTGGCTAAAAAGATCTGCCAGAAATGCTAATTTCAGTAACCAAACAGAACATCAACAATTCAGCTTTGAGTTTTAGAACTCTTGTCAATACCTTTCCTTTGGATAGCCACCTGACCTCTGTTTGATAAAGGAGATTGTGATGAAGCGAACCCATGTCTTCACAAACGATTCCCTTTCGAAAGCTTTCCCTTTGATAGAATTCACAATTTTTATTACCTCCTCAAGCACGTCATTTAAATGAGAAGGTAAAACCTTAGCTGCTAGAGCTTGTCGATGAAGAAAACAGTGTGTCCATGATACGTTTGGCATTATTGAATTTAATTTCGCAACAAGTCCGCTATTTTTCCAGTCCAGTCATAGATTTAGCGCCATCCCTTCAAAGCAATACATTTTTTCCAATCAATGTCGTAGTCGCAAGAGCTTTCTAAAAACATATCGTACAAACACTGGTCTGTAGTTTTTGCAGGAAGTGCTTTGCAAAATAAAATTTCTTCCATGGTGCTGTCATCTGCTTCAAAGCGCACAAATAATACAAACTGACCACAATTGGAAACATCTGCAGATTCGTCAAACTGCAAAGCAAAATGTGGGCTCTTTTTTAATTTTTCGATTATTTGCTCTCGAATATCATTGGCCATATCGTTTATTCTGCGTGAAATAGTATTATCAGAAAGTGGTACGCTTTATAACCATAATTACAACCATATCTAAAGCTACTGGCAAAATAAGATTTTCGGCCATTGTGTGCGGCTTCCCTGCTTTAGCGATTCGATATGTGACTTTAAAGCTAGCTAATAATGCTGAATCGTTGACAGTGAATACCTTAAAACAAATAAAATCATATAAAAATTAACAAATGATTTACCATTAAAAATAAGCGCGCGGAAGCACACCAAAATTAATTTTAATTAAGTTATATGGCAACCTACCAACAAGCCTACATCAACACTATATGAGACTAAGACAACACTGTTTTATTACCTGAATCATAGTATTTTGCTGCTGGCTAATAGCTTTCAACTATCCTTTTGATGCTTGGTTGTGAAAAGCCGCGTAATTTTTGACGGTTTCATAATCTCACGTGATAGAACATCGCAAATTACACATTGAGGTTTATTATTTACGACTGTAAACTCGTATTTCAAGTAATTGTCGTCAAAACGTCTATTTTTTCGGTTTTGATTCACCTCCGCCACTGGCACTCGTACTAGATGTTGAAGGCTGCGATCTTTTGAGAAACTTATCCGTTTTTCAATCGCGCGGAGCAAGCGAAACATCAAAATATCACGTCCGTACTCATCGGTATCCTTGCGCAACTTATTGTCTGTATCTATGGCCAAAGGGGGTCGCCAGGGTTTTTCAACCTGTAAAGGGATCGCGTATTCAAAAAGATTGAAAAACACTGCTCTATATAAACTATAAGTGTGCGAAATTTCAAACTCCTCCGTCCGCGTAATTTTCGTAAAAAGGGTTACAAAGTTTTTGCTTCACGTATTAATATACTGATGATGATGATGAGTAATGACGATTTAAATTATTTGTTCTTTTGACTTTATTTTCGGATTAAATCTTCCCCAAAGGAAAAACTTAACCCTTCCACACACTTTTCCACAAACGATCGTCTAGTCAATCCACGCTATGCAATTGCACCGTATTGCAAAGTATAATAAATACAAAACAATACAAGAACAGCATGTCAACCTACCAGAGACCAAATGGGAAAATAATTCACCGACTCCAGATATTTTCATATCAGAGGGTTCGGCTCGGTAGAACTCCTAACTGAACCGACAAAAAATCTTTCGCAATCCTACATATATTTAATATGACTGTTTTTGCATTTTTATAAATAGATTCTCTGACAAATCTAATAAGCCTAAATTTTGAATGAGAGAGCTAGGTATAATGCCAGTAGCCGATAGCCGAAATAACAAAATGGTAATGTTTTTATGGTCTGAGAATGCCAAATTCTTTTAATCTCATTTCCTAAATCTGTATATTTTCTAATTTTTTCAGAAACAGATGATTTTTAAATATTACAGGAATTTGGAATAGGGACATTAATGAATAAGTTATTTTTTAAATTTTGTCATGTAAAATTATATCGGGTCTATTATGACTAACTGTTCTGTCTGTTAGTATAGTTTTATCATAATATATTTTATAAAATTCATTTTCTAAAAATTAATTTGGTTCGCATTTATAATATGGTACTACATTACGGCAGTCAATCAAGTTATGTTTAATTACCAAACTTTGGTGAATTATTTTTAAAATCTGATTGTGCCTAAATGTATACTCGGACGGTGCTAATACAGAACATCCCGATATAATATGTTCTATAGTTTCCGGAAAAGCCAAACATTTTCCACATAAATCATTAATTTGATTTGTATCTTTTATTATATATTTCCTATAATTTTTAGTATTAATGACTCTATCTTGAATGGCAAGCATAAATCCTTCTATTTCAGCGCTCAATTCTCCAATACTCAACAATTTGTTTGAAAAAGTTTGTCAACATACGTTTGGTTAAGATAATTGAAGTGTTTGGCGTGAATAATTTTATTTGACCAGGAATCTAATAATTCCTGGTTGGTGTTGGTAAAAAAATGTATAAATTTAAAGGTGTAATGTTTCTATCTTGCCTTGCAAATTATTTTGTTCATTTCTGAACTATTAGCTTTCCTATGGAAAAAAAGTTCTTAGCATTTCTACCTGATTGTGTTTCAAAGAAGTTATTTTGACTATACTTCTACCTCCTAAATTTCTAGGTAAATTAATTCGTTCTGTAGCAGAATTTGGATGGTGGCAATTAAACTTTGTTAAAGTAGTTCTAATTAATCGTTCTAAGCTTACTAAATGTGTATTGGACCATTTAATTTTGCCAAATGAGTACGTTGATAGAGGTATTGCCCAAGTATTTATTGCCTTTACTAATTTTTTAGTAGATAGATTGCATTTTAAAATTTAATAGACGTACATCTATATTTAAAGGTTATTTTTATTGTATTTTTAAACACCAATGAATGAGTCGACAACCCCTTTATTTTCAAAGATATTTTTTTACATTTTCATGTACCTCTATTTGAATTGTATTCTGTGAAGTTGTAAAGAAGGTTCGTGTTGTGTGACGTGCTAAAGGTCGAGTACATTAGGGAAAAATGGATTCTCCATTCAAGATCGTGCCAAACGGAACAGAAATCTTTCTAACGTGAGTCGATATTTTTTTGTAAAGAAAAGCATTGAATGGAAAATATCACAACGAATCGGAGTTTTGGAACATGCTTCGTTTTGTATTCCGTCGATGTATTTTTTTTAAATCGATGGCACTGGATAAAGCAGGTCAGTTTGGTGTCATCAAATTTGCTAAGATTTTTGTGAATATAATTCGTGGGTGGATATTTTCAGGGTTTCGCGACTTTTCAACCCGCGACAAAATATCGTACGGACAAAACATTCCCCAACAAAATATTTACTAAAACCTAACCTAATTTAACCTAACCTAACCTAATCTAACCTAACCTAACCTAACCTAATCTAACCAAACCTAACCTAACCTAACAAAAAACAGGACAGAAATAATATAGACATTTTGTTCGAAAATAGTAATATGGGACAAAAATAATAGAGACGTTCTGTGAAGACAATAAACTATTGTTCGAAAATAGTAAAATGTAAAATAAGATTAGGTTAGGTTTAAGTAAATATTTTGTTGGAGGACTTTTTGTCCGTAGAATATTTTGTCGGGGATATTTTGTTGCGGTATGAAAACGCGCTGTACCTATTTTCAGTTCAAAACGTAATCTTTAGGAGCTGTGGAGGTTTGAAATGCCTGTTTATTGTTGTAATAACTAACAGTTTTGCTTTTCGATTTATTTATTTGTGAATTTTCAGAGGTGAAGTTTTCATCCAAATTGAGAGGCGGGTATGGGTACCACCGCTCCGGGAACCAAATATTGCACACACACACTTCTGACACACTTATACACTTCAAATATACACTTCTGACATAGGTAACCCCACGTAGTTAGGTTTTTCCGGGTCTGGCCACCAACTGCATGATAGGCTGGATCGGGAGAGTTCAGGAAGATTTTTGACCTCTCCAATGGGGCTCTCTCTCGCAAGGTTTTTAAGTAAACCTACCTATACTTACAAATCTCATGATTTCAGAGGATTTTTTTGATTTTGATTTATTAAAAAAAATCTTTTATGACTGCCGTTTCCATAATTGCTAACTAGTATTCATCCTCTTCAACGTAAACAACGGCTAATTTTCGATTCTAGGTAGGTACTAATAAAATAAAAAAATAGGTGCCTAGGTACTATCAACAATGCCATAAAATCGGTTTATTGAAACATACCATAATAAATCTCTTGGGATTTCACAGGAGGAACGGAATGTAGAACATAAATAAATGTCGTCTGATTATATTGGCTGAGTAAGGTCTGAGTTATTATTCTCGTACGGGGAAGGTTCTACTTTCTGCAGCCTCCCTGATGCTGGCTACTGGGTACCGGGTACTGGGATACTCTTCTGGGAACTACAAGAGGAGGAGATGTGATAAATCCATCAATATTTAAATTCCTCCCAAGCCACCCTCACTTTTCTACAGGTAGAGTTAATGATGAAGGATCTACGGAGAATTTGTTCCTCCCAAATGCCAAGGAGGAAACGACGTAAATTTCGCGAAGTTTTGACTTTGACGTAATATTTTGTGGATTTATTTTGTGCTATCGTATATTATATTTACTGAAACACATTTCTTGAACAGATAAATAAACTATGCATAAAAAAAACATTACTTGCGTTTATTTGATAAATTTATAGGTTTTACGATCTTTTTCACGATTACGAGTTTGACAGCTCAATTCCCGGGTAAAATGAAGG
Source organism: Glyphotaelius pellucidus (assembly GCA_936435175.1). Classification (NCBI taxonomy): domain Eukaryota; kingdom Metazoa; phylum Arthropoda; class Insecta; order Trichoptera; family Limnephilidae; genus Glyphotaelius; species Glyphotaelius pellucidus. Next base: position 10,893,593 of record OW386549.1, read on the forward strand.
GTCGAAGTCATAGACAAATTTAATAAAAATTATTCCGAGTAGCTAGGTGTATTTAGAATACCTCATACGTCAAAAACAAGAATGCTTTAAGCGATTCTGACCTTGTCCTTCATGCAGTTTCTTTATAAAAAGGGTTAAAATCGCATTCCAAAATAAATTAAAAATTGAACATTTTGGCTTGTGCGCCGGTGCACGGCGGCAATGGACGAGTTAACACGTGCAGGTAGATTGTTACACAAGTTCAGCTTGGAGTAACAATATTATTTTTATTTATTTATTTATCAATCATCAACACCCTTATGGGCTTTTATATATTTTTACATTTTCAATGATTTAGTGCCTACAGGTGTCAAATACAGTGTAGAGGTTTAGATAACAAAAATAATATAAATGGGCATTACACGTGGTACATAGCTGTAAAGGGGAAGTATAACGTTATACAACAATAGAGATAGAAAAATCATACAGATGGCATAAAATATAACAAAAAATGTGGGTTTTTAAAACATAATTTGAGATTTAAGAACAAAAACACACACTACCGATTTGCACAGCACTAAAATTAATATTCAAAACAATTCTAATGAAACCGATTACATTATGGTTTCTGTTTAAAGAATTCACATTCAGAAAACTTCATATTGCTACCAAGCAACATTACAGATTTATAAGAATAACACAAAGTAGTTACACTATCACGGAAAGGACAAAGGAATTCGATAATATATTTAAGTAACGTGGTATTAAAATATAAGTAGGAAGTTAAAGTAATCGTTAAAGTTATCATCGTATTATTATTATGAAAATAGTGATGAATATTTTGCTTTAGTGCTAATACCAAACTTTATTCAGAAATAAGACTAAATCGGTATTCTTATTAAACCAGGGGTATCTAGCATGAACCATCGATAAAACCGTATATCAATCCTATATTGATCAAATTTGTCCACGGTCAGTTATCAATATTAGAGATCACGGTCAATTGGTAAGATATTCTGGGCATAGGTAAGATATTCGTTCGTTATGCAAAAATACCTATTTATTAATGAAAGGAGTTTAGCTAATGAAGCTTTTTGTATTGAAAGAAATCGTATACCCGATCCACAAAGTTTTATAATTCAACTAAGATTGAAAGAAGACTGAATGCTGTTGAAATGAAATCCCACAATGGAGTGCTGGTACCTTCCCTGATGATTGGCAGTGAGGCATGAATTGAACATGGCAGAGGAAGGATGAAGGTAGACTGAATGCTGTTGAATGTGGTAAAACCATGTATGATCGTGTGAGAAATGTGAAGATCTGCAAATAATGCAAGGTAAGCGTAATGAGTAATATTAAGAAAGGGACCCTAAGATGGTTTGAGCATGTAGAGCGAATGAACGAAGAAAGTAGTGTAAGAAGGATATATGACGCAAATGTGAATGGTAGAAGAAGTCGTGGACGCCAGAGGAAGATACGATCAAGTGAATCATGTAAACAGTCAGATCAATAGAAGAGCGTGTATGAGACGATGTATGAATGTGAATGAGGCAAACAGTGTATGCCATGACCGAGTTGTTTGAGGGTCCGTCCTCTCTGCGTACCCCTGCGGGGAAATGGCGTGATGGTTAGTTAGTTAATGTCAAAAAATAAATGCGAACAGCCAATGCATATTAAGGTTAGTATTTCAATTCGACATTGTCAAATAATTAATATTTTTTTCTTAATTGATTGGCGTTTGATGAATTCGTGGACAGATCCGTCAGTGTTGTCGGCGTATTCGATTCATTATTTTTTCCCTGTAAATATTGGTTCGTCTATCAATGGCGAAACTGTGCTAGAGGTATCGATATAAAATCATTGAACGTTACGCCAAAAGCTGTCTCTCCCGATCCGGACCGCCACGCAGAAGGTGAGGAAATGCATTCACCACGAAGACCTAGACAAACCTCACTCCAAGAACCCGGTAAATAACCAAACTTGGGGTGACCTATGGCAGGGGTGTTGGTTATCTAATAAATGGTTCCCGGGGCGGCGGTACCCATACCCGCCTCCCAAAATGGATCTGCGCTAGAAATTAAATAAACACCCCTCTTACTTTTTACCATCGATAATAATTATAAAATTTCAGGACAAAGGGTTTTCCCTAAGCCTCAAAAAATAACATGATACGTGCTGCAACCTCTAAATTTATTTCATCTACGGCTTATCAAGTATTCGATGCGATCTCAGAAGAATGAAAAATTCAGAATATTTGCAAATCAGTTTTGTGATTGTACTTGACTTCGTCCAGGAATTCTTTCAGGTTCTTTTTTTTATTGAACGATTGTAATAGATATAACTCGTTTTACCTCTAGGAACATACTGTTCTGTGTTTCAAGCTGAGACGGAAGCCATTTTGGCCTGCGCACAGGAAAATATACGTATCGGGTACAGGAATAAGAACATAAGCATATGTTCTGAAAGCCAGGCTGCCCTAATGGCACTGAAAAATAACCGATGCGACTCTAGACTGGTGGTGGAATGCAGGACTATTCTTACAGAACTCGCTACCAGGACATAAAGGTATTGAGGGCAACGACGGGCTGACGAATTAGCAAGGAAAGGGGCAAAAGCACCACTTGTGGGATCCGGGCCGGCCGTAGCAGCTTGCCACACAAAACTACATAATGAAAGGTGGGTCAAATCCCAGCACCGTGCAGAATGGGAGAGGGCACCTGGAATGAGACAATCTAAAGTATTCATAAAAAGACCAGACCCTAGACGAACCAAGAAACTACTCAATATGGACAGAAACTCGCTGAGAGAACTGGTAGAACTGCTAACGGGACACTGCCATCTCAGGAGACACATGCAGATATTGGGAGAGGAAAACACCAGTAGATGCAGGAAATGTGAAGAAGATGAAGAGACTCCAATTGTCAATGTCCTGCCCTGGTGGGAACTAGGCTCAAATACCTGGGGGGACAAGCAGTAGAACCAGAAGACATAGCCACATATCCAGTGACAACCCTCGTGAACTTTATTAAAGGGACTGGGTTGTTATTAAAGGATTGAGGTAAAACGGAAACTACTTGTAAACCGTCTCCGCCTTTAAAAAGAAGAAAAATAGATGTAACGGGCAATATGGCGCAGTGTCTTATTTAAAAAAAAGATGGATATTTAAAGCTTTCGTAGAGTTCATAACACCATGGTGTGCGAATTTTTAGTAAAACTCTCAAAATGGTGTTCAAAATATTTAGCATTTTTTATATTCTGTTACTTTTATCAGTAACTAACGAGTTCCCAGCGTAGCATTGCCATTTAATAAATTAATTCTTTCTCCCTGCGTAACCTTTCCCATTCGTCCCGTTCCCCTTCCGCCTCCCCTTCCTCTCCCCTCTCACGCTTTCTCCGTCCCGCGAACCCCCTCCCACGTTCCTTTCTCCCCTCCCGCGTTAGATGCATTCAGTCCCGGTACATTCAGTTTTCAAAAAGATCGCGTGCCACCTGCTGCAAATTTTTCATACACATTTCATAATGCCAGAGCTTACCAGTGTCTACAGTAACCTTCGCGGGCGCGCTCACAACAACTCACCAAAGTTTCATCTCAATCTAATGAATGGTGTAGGAAATAATTTCATGACGCAGGGCTCATTATTATATATGGAAACCATCGCGGGCATTTGCACATCGAATCCCCAAAGCTTCATTGCAATCGGATGAATGGTTTAGCAGCGCATAAGGAACAAACAAACATACATGCAAGCAAGCAAGCAAATATACATTCGATAAATTGAAATAACACAATAATTTTGTTTGAAACAACGAATCATTTATTTTTTTCTACTACTGACCGGTTTCGCTTTACATAAGCATCTTCAGGGTATAAAAATTAAACTGAAAAAAAAAACATTAATTTAAATCTTAATATATATATTTCTTCTGTCCGTGTGTATGTCACTGAACTCCTCCTAAACGGCTGGACCGATTTTGATGAAATTTTTTGTGTGGGTTCAATGGGATTCGAGAATGGTTTATCGCAGTATCGAATATTCAATATTATTCTATTTTAATTTTAGTTTGTCCCGACAGTTGTGTACAGGACAACGTCTGTCGGGTCCACTATAAATAAATAAAATAACTTGTGGAACATTCCAGAACACTCTCGAATGTAGTCCTGAGCGAAGCCGGGTAACCCAGCTAGTATACATATATGATCTTAAGGAAAATACATGACAGGTTCATGGGAAGCTCATCTATTTCAGCTTCTTCTCCTTATTCGGATAGGGGACCCATCGCTTCGATAAGGCGCCCGTAGTACATCAGTGGTTCCCGTCCTTCGCAGGCCAAGCCTCTTCTCGCATAAGTTATAAGTTCTCCTGCAATCTCCAGCATTTCATTTAACCTCTCGGCCCTAGACAAATTAAAATAAAGTCATCAGAATATTCAAATCCATCAAATATTGAATTTCAAATAGACGTTTTGGAACGAATTCAAAAATAAAATACTATTTTAGAAAGCAGATAAAAATTTTATTCGTTTTGCAAACGGACATGTACACATAAAAAAAAAACATTTTTTTTAATGCAAACACAGCAAAATTTTTAATTACTGATGTTTTTTCTAGTTAACTGTATTTACCGCTTTACTCGAAACTAAAAAAACATATTTCATAAGTTAATAAATGTTTTATTTTTGGAAAAATCTTGTTGAGTTAAACCTCAAACTGTAATATTTAATCATTGAGGACCATATTAGCGACCAAAATTTTGAATAAAAAAATCAGAATCCAAGACTTTAGCTTGCCGGAGCTCTGCTCTTACCAATGAGCAATCACTATCCCTTTTGGTCAAATTTAATTATCTATCTAATGTATTTTTATTGGCTGCTTTCTTAAAATATAATTGCAAGATTTTACGCGAGCGGAATGCAATCTAGTACGAAATAAATAAATAGGTTTATTCTTGGATAAAATAACATCTTGAGTTTGTGAACGACATTGGAAAAGGTTAGCCTTATAATATTTAAAGCAAGTCAATGAACAAATTTACTATTATATCTCATTCTGTTATGAAAGCGACACAATGTCAGGAATGCAACAAGGACGTGCTCTCGGACCTGTGCGCCATCAACTATGCATTCAGCGTGAAAGCCTCAATGTAGCCAGCGTCCACCCCGCAGCCGTAGAGCCTTCTGCCTTCTACCCCCATACATTATTACCAGTCTGCGATGGGCCGTCGCGGCACCGACGTCTTCGGAGAGCGGCCATGCCTTTACCGGATCCGGGAAATAAAGCGCCCCGTAGCGTTCCAAAATCAAAACCAAAAACATTTAAAAAAAATAATAAGTGTTGCCTCATAAAAATTTAGAAAAAAAGTTTTAAATAAACGAACTAGAAATCTGTGACGTATCGTAATAAGGCGTACTTTTTTTTGTTTGTTGAGTGTTTTTTAATTTTAAAAAATTTCTATAATATGTAAATTTAATTCTTAAAGATTGACTAAAACTTTAAGAACAAATTTAGTAATGGACCGTGTCTTTAAGCAAGTTATTCAAAAAGGTTTTAAATCAACGCTTTAATACAACGGAAAAAATGGGCTGAAAATCATTCAAAAGTGTTTTTACATAGTTTTAAAATTTAAATTGGTTCTTTATATGCCTAAATAAGTTTTTAGTCAAAACAAAGCTTAATTTTAACGAATTTCCGAATTTCTGTCGTGCCTTCAAATTTCAATTAACCTTTAGTAATTAATCTTTGCTATTCAAACTTAACCTTAAACCCACCTACATTGCTTTTAATGAATAATCGAAAATTATAATCTACTAAAATTCACTCAAAATTAAAGAAACAAATAAAGATAATTATTGTAATTGGATTAAATAATGTTTACGGAATTATTTCGCCATTCTAAAATTCATTCAAACGAGAAAACGAATAGCTTAATTACATAAAAATTAATTTTAAATTAAAGTTTAAGAAAACGTGGCATAAGTGCTTTTAATAATGTAAGTGAAATGCCTAAACAAAATTGTTAAAAGTGTTTAACTTTCGCATTAAAGTCAAGTAAAGTAATCATAAAATTGGAATGGCTAAAAGAAGTAGAAGTGAATTGGAACAATATTGTGAAATTTGTGTTTGATATTTGGTAGGTAAAGTGTCAAAATTGAAAAGATATTGTCAGCATTCAGAACAATAATTGAGTGTGAATTAAGGGTATATTTAGGATTTCCATCACAAACCTGTCAATCGTGTTTTTTAAATGATGTATTTGTAAGCTTTGAAATTAGGCTCTTCAAAATTTATATTCCAGCCTATAATCGATTGATTTGTGTAAAAACATCCTAGATATCGCTAGGTGTATCCTAAGCCTGTGCAAGGTAGGAAGTATTGAGTAAGGTCCATTATTTGACTGTCTATAAATTAAAGTCGACTTTTAAAAGTTGTGGCTTATTATATTATTACGTTGCTAATCGTTTAAATTGTTTGAAAACACGTTGATATTAGTAAGCGTCATAAGGCTTTAGGTTCAAAATTCACCGTTAAAAAAAAACCTTAATTTTCAACCTTTACAAGTTAGGGACTCTAATCTCACGCTAAATCAACTGTTTAAAGATGTGATGTATTACCTCGTCGCTAATAGTTTGAATTATGTTACAGAATCGTTATGATAATCTCTAGGAATAATATGGTTTTAGGTTTCAAAACCTTCCGTGTTTTTGTAACCTGTGGTGAGGTTAAATTGAGGAAGGTTCATTATTTTATTGTCACTAATCTCTTGCCGCTCCCATCTCCAGCTGTTGTTGTTTGTGACGTTTTCCTTGTAGAGGTGGTGGTGTGGAATTTTAATATTTTTGATGGGCAAACAAAGAGGCGCAAAACTGGTACGAATCCATTCATTATTGAATATTTTGGCTCGAACAATACATTATTTAAATAAACGTCTTGGCTTCGTGGTAAGTCTTCTTGCCAACAAACTATTAAATGTCAAAAATTCAATCTCAGCGACCTCTCCCCTTTGAAAATTGGCCGGATATTATACAAAGGAAGAATATAAAAAAAATCTTTGCGGTACAAAAAACAATGGATTTATGAGAATCGCTGCGGTGAAACCATAGATCATGCATTACTTCCGTTGTCACAAGAAACGAATAAATTCAACAATAAGATCAATTTATATAAACTTACGATAAAATAATGATTTTTTTGGGCTTCCCGAATGGAATGCTTACATATATATATTATTACTAGCGATTTCCCAGCATGCGTTGCAATGCCACTTAATAAAGAAATTTTTCTCCCTGCGTGTCCTTTCCCATTCGTCCTATTCCCCTTCCGCCGCCCCTCCCCTTCCCGTGTATTCTTCCCTTCACGCTTTCCCGCCTTTCCTATCCCCTTTCCCAATCCTCCGTCCCGCCAATCCCCTCCCATTTTCTATATATTCAGCCTCAGTACATTCAGTTTTCAAACAGCTCATGTGCCACCTTTTGCAATTATTTTATCAAAATTTTCATTATTCATATATTACAAACATTCATTTTTATATATTATAAGAACAATCAATCAAATTTGGTACCTAACACAAGTACCTATTTAAAATACCTATAATTCTTACTTAATACTTCAATTAAATTTATTAATTTAAAGAGTTTATTCGAATAATTCAATTTTCGAAAATTGAATTTTGATTCGACAATCGATGGTTCCTAAAATACCATTCTCGAATTGTCACATTTTTGACAGTTTATTAAGAGTTTTTGTAATAATTAAAAAAACTTTTCAGATGTATTGTCATATGATTGTTATTAGAAGTATTATTATCAGAAACCCTCGCTAGGGTGGAAAGAAGGTATTTTGAAAGTTTCAGATATTTCCTATGCTAAATATGGCAATACATAGACAACCCACATATATACATATAAGCAAGCATATTTTGATTTTATATATATATATATTTATTTAATATAAAATCAGCGCTTTCCAGAACTGCGTAGTGCATGTCACTTTTTACAATATCAATAATAAAAAATTTACGAGTGTTCTTTTATATAGCAATATCGATTAATAATATACTTAAAAAAAAGTAAGTGGTAGCGGTTGGGCAGAAGGACAAAAGATGAATGATTTAATTTTTTTTTTCTAATTGACTAAACTTAACTAAAAAAACTATTCTTATTATGAAAACATACAAATTAACTCAATATTAGAATAATTAATATGTACCTTACATAGCATCGACTGAAAACAAGTCTATTCATATTCACATATTTTATTCATCATTGATTCGTAACGACGAAGCATTTTCAGTCAATTAGAAAAACCTAGAAAAAGTTTTTTAATCATATTTATTTTTAAATATATAAATGAGTTTAAATATAATAAATAACAATTATGATAAATTAACGATTGATCGATTGATTAAATTAACAGAACGGTACAAATACGAAAATGTAAATATCAGGTTCAATCAACGCGTTAAATTTGTTTACAGATATTTAATTAATGGAAACAAATAAAAGCTAATTAAATGAAAACAAATCACTTTGTAAAATACTACTTATTTAATCAAAATTATCAACAAGTTTCAAAACCAATGGTTTCTTCGTCAGGATAAAATAAAAATTTTGGTATTGAAACATATTCATAATTTTGATTAAAGGTGAGTTTTTCGTAATTATTTTCAAGCAAACGATGAATGGATTTTTTTTATTAAGACTCTTAGTCAATATATACACATACAAGACGGTATACAAATTTTTGTACACGAATCTGAAGTATTGACAGGGTTGACAGCGATTAAACCGTACGGTTACGATACGGTTCGTAGAAAAATAAAATACAAACATATTTAGAAACTAGAAATATAGGTTTATGGCACCACCTAGGAGAATTTAGATGTATAAAATAAAATAGAGGACCAGCGAATTTAATTTCTTGTTTTTATGGAAAATTTTCATCGTTCATAAAAAAAATAGAAGGGGGTTCTTCATAAAAAATCCCTGAGGTCGGGGTTCTTTATAAAGAATCCAAAGAGACTGGATTTTTGAATAGTTTAAGACTTTGTGCATGCATATTGGATGTATATATTTTTATATGTTGTCAACCAGGTTGAAAAAAGCAGTTTCGAGAAAAATGCGTTCAAAATTTTGCTGAAGGATTATTCAACATACAAATTCTTTCAAACGGTTTCACATACAGTGCTATATCTCCGTTAATTTTACGAATTTCTAACATTTGGTCAGAGCGTTTTCAACAAGTGCATTTTTCAGAAAGTGAAATTTTAAAAATAACTAAAAAAAAAAATTCCCAGTGGGCTGGTGCGGTCTTTCAAAACGATTTGTTTTCATTCAATAATGACCCCACAACGTGAATTTTCGAATATTGAAGAAATTTATAAAGTAATCCAATATTTACGATTATTTTCAAATCCTTGTTAATTGACCTGTTATTAAATTTGTTACCTTTGTAAATTATGCCCTATTACCCCCCTTCCCGCCATCCATTAACATCTTTAAGTCTCTTTTCGTAATTAGTTTTAAGTAAACCCTGATGTCTACGAAACATGTTGGTTTTTTAAATAATAAAAGTGGTTAAAACAAAGTATTTTATTAAGTTTGTAATAAATAATTGTTACTCCCCCAAATGTCAAGCCATGGTTCCAATCATAACCAATCATTTTTAGTCAATTAGAAGAATCTAGAAATTATTTTCTGTAATGTTTATTTTATTGGGCACATTTAAAATATGTAAGCATGTGTACATCCGTACGTTTATCAGATTGTATACGCTCTTACGCATGTACATGTACTATAATAAATTAATAAAGTAATATAAATGCTTTCCATTATTTTGCTATGGCCTAGCCTGCGTCACGTGAAAGGTAGGCTTCCATAGCGTAAGGGTGTAAGGTTATATTATTGTTCAAGGCTATTAACACAACAACACCTACCCTTTGACAGTTGGTGACATTTAGAAGTTCGACGAATACAGCCTAAATTTGTATGTGCTCTTCACATATGAAAGCGGGTCAAATAATCCGTAGAGGTTTATTCAATAATTCATAATAAAAATATTGTAATAACATCGAGTTTCTTTTGTACAAATAAGCAAAGGATTTTTTCAAGATTTTTTCGTAAGATATGGAATAAGCGAATAAAAGTGTTGTTTATACAGATTTATTATTAATAATTCACGGGGTTCAAATAAAACTGACGTCACAATGCGGTACCAGGGGCTCTAGCGTGGTAAAATCGATAAATTTTCAATATCGGATCGTTAGGAGTAACTTTTGATGATTTTATATCGATATCCCTAGCATAGTTTCACTGTAGATAGCCGAACCGATATTGGTGGGGAATAAATTAGAAATTGATATACGCTGGCTACACTGGCGAATCTGTCCATAAATTCACATTCAGAAACGTCAAACGCAAGTCAAATACGTAAAAAAATTAATAATTTGGCAACGTTGAAATGAAATACAAACCTAAATTTTCATTGGCCGTCCGCATTTACTTTTTGACACTATACCGGAGTTAATTAGTTAATCATTTCTTTAGTCATATTTCCGCCACTTAAGTTTATCAAAATTCGAACTGAATAATTTGCTCGCGTCTTAGTTGAACTATAAAGTCTATGGATCGCGTGGTTCAATGCCAACTGGGAATAATGTCAACTCAACACCTCCTTTAAAAGTCGTTAAAATCTATGAAAAAAATATTTTAAATTAGCCGATAACCCTAACCTAACATAACCTATCTAACCAATGTTTTATATATATTTTTTATCACTCTAAATGACTTATCTGAGATGGTTCTGAGTTGGTTTCATTCCGAGTTGGCCGGTCACCGGATCGCGTATATGACTTCTTTCAGTACAAAAATCTTCGTTAGTTCAATACGTTCATTAAATAAGCCAGTAATATTGATTATCGAACGACATAATTCAAATAAATGCATATATTGATAGCTAACCGAAATTTATCTGATACTATGGAATCCGGGCTAAAATTTCCCTTACCAATTGTTGACCGTGATCGCAAATATTGCTAACTGACCATAGATGACGGATTTGGGCAATATCGTATTGATATAGGGTTATATCGATCGACCATGCTAGGTACCGAGGAGCATATACATTAAGGTGGGTCATTTAACAAAAAATGCTATTTTTAAATTCTAATAGCGATAAAAGGGTGCCGAATGGGTTCAAAACGACGTGTTTAAAAATTTTCAAATTCCTGATACGATGTTCTTCCTCCGGATTCACTTCAAAGTTTTAAGAATTTGAATATTAATTTTTTTTTTTTATTATTATTTTTTTTTACCAAACCATATTTTTTATAATCTTCCATAGCAAATGTAGTATATTTTGACGAAATCTTTTTCAAAATTGAGTCTCGCAAAATAATGCCGAAATTCGAGAGTAAGAATGATTTTGCTGGTATTTGAATACACTGCCTTGAGATAATCTGAATTATATTAAAATATATTTTTTAATAAATAAATGGAAATATTTCCTCTATTTCGTGTTTTATAAAAAATAGTTAATTTTTAATGGTATATCTAACATTTTTTAAGATTTAACGAGGATGGGTTTTTCTCTATTGTGAAATTTCAAAGTCAATCCGGAGGAAAAAGATGATATTCAAATATTTTTTTTTTAAATTACGTGTTTTTATATCTCCGTTTAACACCCTTTTATCACTATTAGACAAATCAAAACAAGAAAAAAAAATTTCCCATACAGTCGTGACCCACCCTAATATACATGTTTGGGTTAGTGCTGTATTCGCTCGTGTTAAATTGATTTTGTTTTACCGTACGTCATCCTAAAGTAACTTATATGTAGTTGTATTCATTCTAGACCACACCTGCCACCCTGGTGAGTTATTCCCACCTGGTTCGTGTCATAGTGACAGTTAGTGTTGTCGGTTCTAGAAGTATTCACCGCGGGGATCATTCACCGCCTTGAATTCACTGCGGAAAATTCACCGCACACAACAGATAGAATTATTATCTTAATGGTGCTAAGAATTGTTTATATTTTTATTTATTTATTTATTAACGGACTAACACGTCCAATTTACAACCAAGTAACACGAAATTTTGGAAATGTACATTACAAGAATAAAGGATGGTATATGAAAGCAAAGACAAACAGATAAAACATAAGAAAATAGAAGTGTCAAGTCAAGTCAAGACTTTGCTAAAAAATAGATTAATATAAAATATCTTCAATTGTTTAGTGAGCGACAAAAATCATTTAGGCTTATGCCAAAAAAATCAAGGTCTTGACGTGAGTTGATCATTCTACACATTCTGGATAGTGGTGAATTATAACCATAATTAGTCGAGTGTTGATTGAGGAAGAGCAATTCTTTATTTCTGAGTTTACGAGAAGATAAATTGAATGAGATGAGTTGTAATAATGTAGGTGAGTCAATAATATAGTTGATGATTTTGAAGAAACAAATAAGATCAGATTTTTCCCGACGTCTTCTAAAGGAGCAACGTTAAGAGTTTGTTCGATTTCATTATATGAGTAATTGATGACATTCATTTGTGACATTAATAGTAACGAGTTAACCTAAATTTACATAACCTAACCTAATCTAATCTAACAGAATTGTTGTTTAGTTTAGTTGTTTTCATACTTGGCTATTATCATCATCATCATCAAACAGCATTAATACCCTTGGATCTGCGTGGTTGAATTTCAGAACCACACCTCGGTTGCATATCTGACGCCACGCCTTACGCGCCGCGCCACAAATATCATCTGCGTTCGTGAAATTTCAAGCATAGCTACCGTTGTAATTCGGTTTTAATTCAAGAATCTGTCAAAAGATATCGCTACTTTCGTCAGCAGCTGGCATGTGGAAATTTCCCCCTAAGTATATCTACCACGGATTTATAAAATTAATTTTCCGGATATGGAAAGATGATATTTGTCGAGTTGTGAGTAATAGTATCACGTGGCTACATGGCATATATTACATATGACGTCATTGCGTGTCTCGGTTACTTTGTCACGGTTGCTTTGTCTCGGTGACTAGCTGTCACTGGAGCACGGTAGTCCTAGGAACTGGCTATTTTTGGAACCAGCTTCTATCGGATTTATAAAATGGTCACCAACACTTAAACTGGGCGAAGCCGAATTACAAGCCGCCCGCAGGGCCTAGCAGCAAAAGCCTGCGGAGCGAGTTTTAACTGCTAGTTTGTTACAATTATTTCATCACAAAACACACTTGCAGATAATGATAAATATTTTTTTTAGAATTTTTAACTTAGCAAAATTTCAAATTGTAATATTTAATAAATAAAGACAATATTAGCTAAACTCAATAGAAAATCTTAAACAGAAAAATCAAAAAAATATATGGTCACATCTAGGAATCGAACCCAGGACCTTTGCTCTGCTACTGAGCTTATGTGATATTATCCGATTCGGTCATATTTAACTGTATAATATTTTGACTAAGAATCACCAATATTAAACGCATATTTTAATTGCTGCTATTTATATGTAAGATTTCAAGATTCTACTAAATGGTGCCTGATGTACTTGACAGAGGTAGAGCTCCGTCCCGGTAAGGCATAGGTCCTGGGTTCGATTCCCAGATGTGATCGTATATATTTTTCTGTTTTAGATTTTCGAATGAATTTCGCTAATATTGTCTTAATTAATGAAATATTACAAATAATTTTCCTCGCTGTGAATATTGGTGGGGTGGGGCGGTAAAATTTTCCAGCGGTGTTTTTTCCGCGGTGAATTTTCCGAAGTGAAATTTCCGTGGTGAATTGTGGCCGGTGAATTTACCGGATACCCGTGCTGTCAGTAACTTAACGTGACTATAATTATATAACGGTACAATTTTAACATTAAAATATATAATTTAGACTTTCTGTTGGAGCTTGATAAAAATTAATAGTAGAAATGAAATTAAATAAAAGGCACTGCAATTAGTTAAATTGCTTCTAATGGCAGCACAGCGATTATTCAAAGGAGGAAACTACCCATAAAAAAGCACTAAAAACTGTCCTTGTAGCATCCAAGTACGTGTTTCGTCGCATTATTTATGACACTGTTGCAGCAGGTTATTTTTTAACACTTTACAAGCTAGAATAGAAAAGTGCTTTTCTTTTTAAAGAAGACTGCATTAAATACAAAAACAAAACAGATTAACAATCTGGAAGAAACGCGTACTATTACGCCGTTTTTCCTGTCAAATCTCAATTTATCAAATTCGGGAGTACAGCGTAAACTCTCTCGTTAATGAATTATTTTGGTTTTAAAATCGGTGTTGCCTCAGTAAGAAAAAAATAGTTCCAATTTAAAAATAGTTTACAATTTGGGTGGCGGGTATGGGTACTGCCGCCCGGGAACCATCTATTGGATAATTAACACCCCTGTTTTAGGTCACCAACGGTGTCTCGTTACGTTTGGTGACTTGGGAGAGGTTCCCGGGTTTATGGAGTGAGGTTTGTCTAGGTCTTGGCGGCGGATGCTTTTGCCCACCTACTGCGTGGTGGGCTGGATCTGGAGAGACTGATTAAGGGAGACCTTTAGTCTTCTCCAGCCGGACTCTCTCGACCCAGGGATGGATTCATATATTCGTCACTCCTGAACATAATTGACCTCCAGATTCCTACCCATTTCTCATACAATTTCCATTCTATAACTCCCTCTCCTTCTTTTCCCTAAAAAAAGACCCTTCGCAAAGCATTCCCAAAGAAGACATAGGCCCTGAAGGATTTTTTCTCAGGGCTTTCTGTGTGGAGATAACGTAAAAAATGTTCAACCCAATTATAATTCTAAATTATTTGTCAAACTGTAGTACTTTTTTAGATAGTATTGTCAATAACAACTTAAACAGCCATATTCTATAATACGTAAATCTTATAAATATTGAATGGAGGGGCCATGAAAGCACTTATAATCAAACGTACTAATTTTTTACGTGCTTACTTATTGTGGTGGTTTCATTCAATTTTCGTAACAACGAATCCAACAATGCAACAAAATCATATAATGCTCTTCCAAATGAAATCAAATATACCCTTTAGGTAAACAAGTAGAAAAAACACCAAAATTTGGCTAAGTAAACATGGAGATGAGGAAATCAACAAAAACAGTAAAAAACATGAAGATGAGGAAATCAACAAAAACAGTAAAAAACCGTGAAGATGAGGAAATCAACAAAAACAGTAAAAAACCGTGAAGATGAAGAAATAAAAAAAACAATAAAAAACCCGTGAAGATGAGGAAATCAACAAAGTAAAAACCCGTGAAGATGGGGAAATCAACAAAAAAGGCAACACACATGAAGATGAGGAAATCATTAAAACTGTCATTTAAGCCACCGTCCGCCTCAGTAAAGGAATCAAAGTGAGGAGGAATGTGAGTATACTATAAAACTAAAAAAATAATTTTCTTGGATAAAAGTAGGTAGTTGCTGCAATCTGAAAATTGTTTAGCAGTATCTTTAATCCAGCGACCAAACTCAAAGATTCAATCAATGATTTAAGCCAGTGCTTCTCGACCTTGAGTAATATTGCCCACCAGCCGCTTGTTGAGCAATCAAGAGTTTAAATTGCTTTTGGGGGGCGGATTTTAAAATGATTTTGGGCGATAGGCATTCTTTGTGTACTTACTTTATTATTAACACAAACGATAATTTTATGCTTTTTCGTTGAGACCTGCGTTTAATGCAATTACTTTGGGGTGTGATTTTCCAAATGATAAGAATCGACACATTTTTTGGTTAGTCCTTCGGCCTGTTGAATTTTTCAGACACATTCTTTAAACGCGCCGTCATTGGTATTTTGAATATCTTCCATTTTAGGTACATAGGTGTTTTGTAAGTGCACGTCGAAATGTGGGAATATATGGGAGCGGGGGATGCTGGAAAAAAAATGAAAAATGAATAATTTGAATTTAAATCCAATTTATATTTCTTAAACACCTCACAATAAACATTTCTATATTTATAGGCTATCTCGAAGAGCTGACTAAATTATAATATACAGGGTGCCAGAGGATGTACTTGAATTCCTTTAACTTTAAGAAATGTAAAAGAAAATTTGGTCTATGATGACTTTTTTAATGTTTTTCTTTTTCTTTAAAACCTAGCAAAAAATAATTCTTCCACATATCAGCAATGGCTACTCAGTTACTAAACAAACCCAATCCCAACTCTACAATGTTTTAAATAAAAAAATAAAAATTAAAAATGTCACCGGAGATCAAATTTCATGTACATCATTTACTCCAAATAATGTCAGGAATCACAGATTAAAATAAGTCAAGTGCGTTCATTATCATCCTGTATTTATATTTTATGGCTATGATGGAAAATCCTTTATGAAAATCGATAGAAAAACGTTTTCATGTCAATATATATACATTATAGATTGTCTGTGATTTACAGCAAGCTGTCTAATGTTTCATACAATGTTTGTCTATGATCGATCACTATGTAAATATAACTGTAACGTAATTTGTTTCGGGGGTAGTGAATCAACAAGTTAACAATGAACATTCATAAACCCATAAATACCCGGCTATTTGTAACTTAATTACAATTTTTTTTTTCTTAAAAATATTCCGTTTCCTTTCTAAAAGAACAGTGCTTTCCTTTTTAAAAACACATAACTGTCAAGCGAAGGTTTATTTATGTAGATGTTACAACGTTGCAGGAAACTTTATTTTTTAACAAAGGATTTACGGAAACTCTTGAAAAGGCGCTCGATGCAGCACTCTATCCAAAAAAAAAATTAAAAATTCCCGACGAAACATATTTTGAAAAACAACAATGTAATTAAACTTGTGCAATTTGGCATCGCAAAAGAAGAATATTTCAAATGACATGACATGTTCGTATTACGGCTCAAACAACATTAAATCTCTATTTGTGATACAAATCGTAACAAAGTAACCTTCCAATAATTTTGAATACGTTGTATCAACTTTTGTCATAAAGACATCATAAAACTGTCGTTGTAACTTATCGTAAACCACAACTTATATGGGATCCATAGCTTTTATTAATTTCATACCTATTTGGTAAAATCCTCACTCAGGTTTCGCAATTCTGTGAACGAGATACCAAAAGATAATATAGATATTATATTTAAAACGGTATTTTCATTTTTGTTTTTATTTATTCATAACAATTATTACAATAATATAAATGCTGTTGGGATGTTAGATATTGACAAACTAATCAGAAATGTTTACAGCATGAGTAATCAATGTTTAGTTGTTACTAGACGGAAATTCTTGTAGTGATGACAGAAATAATGATAATGAGATGAAATATAAAACATGATAGTGTCAAATATAATACATAACCTACAGAGAAAGAGAAAAAAAAGAAAGAAAGGGTATGACAATAAAGCAACTACATAACATGTTCTCCACGAAGTGTCATGGTAAGAGTTTGATAATTTGTTTTTTGAAATACGTGAAATTTTTTGCATAGATATCTATATGATCAATACGGTCACATTCAATGGAATTATACAGAAGAGGCATTCGAGACAGTGGATTGAAGTATGCAATATTAATATGCAATATGTTATTAAATAATTCAAAATCGAATATTTTAGGACTCCTTAAATTACGTCTTTATGAACTTTAATATGAATATTACTCAGACAATGAATGGTTTGAAGCTTATCATGAATAATTTTGTATAGACATATTAAGTCAGCAAATTGTCTTCTTTTTTCCATTGTAAAATGAAATTGTTGTAGTCGTTCCTCGTAAGATAGGAGTGAGGCATTTAATCCAAGTTTAAATGATAACAGTCTTAGGAATTTTTTTGTACAGATTCAATGGTTTTTGAATATTTTAAATAGTGTGGATTCCAGATAACACTCCTATATTCCAATTCGCTTCTGACCAACGAGTTGTACAAGGTTCCAATGGATGGGAGATTTTTGAATGGTTTAGATATTCTTTGTATGAATCCTGTCATTTTCAAAGATTTACTCGTGAGCCCACTGATGTGTACATTAAAGGTGAACTTTGAATAAAGAGTGATTGCTAGATCTCTTATAGTGGTGACTGCATTTAAGCGAACATTATTAATGGAGTATGCATAATCCTTCCTTCTTATGTTACGAGTAAATATAACATATTTCAACCTTTAAATACATATTGTTAAATTAAGGATTCAACGACAGTTGATCGCCGACAGTTAGCTTCCCGGCATACTAAATGCAATATGCAATCCGTATAGGGAAAATGGGTATACCTACTTAAACAAAATATAACTAAGTGTCCCCGAATGGGTGTCTGGAGAGGTTGGACCACCGAAAAATAAAAGTATAAAACACATTTGCATTTTCTTTATTTTTTTTTTTAAAGAAAGACAAACATTCCCGGGTTACGAATAATCCAACAATGTTTGAAAATCTCCTACTACCACCACAGAAAGCCGAAAATGTTGCTTGTGTTGTGATGGAGGACTTGGCCGGCCGAGGAATCGAACACGGGACGCCCGGGTGGGACCCAAACGCGATGCCCACTCAACCACCGACCAGTCAATGCATGCAAATGCATCAAGGATAAAACTACTTGTATGTATACTGTATATAACAGCGTAAAGGGCAAAAAACGACCCTGTAAATCAATTCGTTTGAAATCCATAGCAAATTATTATTGAAGATATTTTTTAAGTCGATTTAAGATTTGAAATTTGTAAATTATTCACAAAAAAATATTGTTTTATCATAATTTTAATTGTCGGGGGATCAACTAATGGGTCACCAAATAAAAGAAGAGTGCGTATTTATTATATTTTATGATCGATTAGTTGGTTAGGTTGTCCGCAAAGAGATTTTGTTTCGTAAAATAACAAGATGTGCTCCCCATATCTATACCGCGTGCCACATATGCTATGATCCACTCTCACCTAAGTCATCTGGTTAGTATCTGGGGTACCAGACGAAACAAATATCTGAAACACAAATCCAATATATATACCATCTACCACGGCATACACATATCAATATACTCACTGACACAAATACTTCCCTTTACGATTCTGCCAAATTATAGCATCACTGCTGCCATCCTACAAATAATTCAACACTCCTCACACACCAACACTAAACCAGCCTTTACTTCCGATATACGCCAGCATAAAAAACGACCACGAAATCAAATACACTTATCGGCATCTACTCACACGACTAAATTTGGAATTAACTCCTTACAATACGTCGCACATACGCGATACAACGCGTTACCTAATGACCTAAAATTTCCAGCATCGAACAAAAAACATTGGCAAAAGCTCTAAAAGGATATTTTCTCAGCATCTTTATTAAGTGACATATTTAGCTAACTTTCTTTGTAACTCTTATATATCTTTCTAAATGTAATTATGACATATTCTTCAACTAACTATATCAAGTGTGTCTAGTCTGTTTTAAGATCTATGTACTTTTCATTGAGCTCCCCTCTATTTTAAATTCGTGTTCTTATTTAAATAATTTTCTTTTAGTCGTAGAATGTTATCCTCCCGAAATAGGTTTTATTAAACTCATTGAGAGTAATTTATTAGAAACATTATGTTGATTATTCTTTAAATAACGACAACATTGCAGCAGTCACAGATATTTGTGATCTTGGAATAATTTTTAATAGTAAACTACAGTATAACCTTCATATGCAACAAATCACAAATAAACCTGCTAAAATGTTAGGTTTCATCGTTAGAAACACTAAGAAACTCTTTTAAGCAGCTCTATTTTGCCTCTGTTCGGAGTCATTTGGAGTTCGCATCAGTTGTTTGGTCTCCATTTTATAAAATCCACGTAAACAAAATCGAAGCAAATCAAAACAAATTCTTAAAATATCTTTGTTACAGGACATTCGTAAGATTTAATAATTATGCAAAGGCAGCTTCATACTTTAAAATTGATTCATTGAGTGTACCAAGGCCTCATATGGATGCATTATTCCTGTAAAAATTAGTTAACAAAAATATTCAATGCCCAGAGTTGCTAAATAAAATTCAATTAAATGTACCTGCGCGTTCAACACGTTCTTTTAGGGTGGTGGCAAGACGAACTGTAAGCAGAATTTTTGCTTGAAGAGACAATGATAGTTACAATAGCGTATTATCCAAAGTGGACATTTTCATTTCCGAACTAATCAAATATAAGGGATCCATAAAAAAATATTTCTTTGATGTTTCATAAATATGCTATGTGTCTACATATGTTTCTATCGTCCATACTTATAATTATTTTATGATTTGATTTATATGTACAACCTGGCTTCTTATGGTTTGATATTTTTTTATAATTTTTCGTTTTATATAATTTTTGGTTTCGTATAGTTTTATAATAAATTTAATTATTTATTATTCTTTATTATGCTGTATATTCAGAGGTAAATTCACAAGGCGGAAATCTATAATTGGTTTTATTTTGGCTCTAATTACACGTGTAAAAACTGAAAAAAATTTAAACTGTCGATTTCCCGAAAATGAAAAATAAAATAAATTAATAAATACATTATTTATCACTAAATAAAAACAAAATTTTAGTTGTGAATGGGCAATATTTATGAGAAAAGATTAATTTATTGTTCTTTACTACAAAGTCAGAAATATTACAAAAAATCAATCACGGAACAAAATAAACGAACGTATTTTGCAGTCCGTCGCGTCATTGCTTTAAAAATAAAAGTCTATTAAGGTACTTTGTCATTAATCACATTCAAAATGAAATAACTTACCCCCGTTTTCTTTATCGTACTTCACAATTATTATTATTTAGATTAATGGCAAAAACCTGCCCTAGTTGTGTAACGTCAGGTTAAATTTCTTTAGGTATGATTGACCTGACGGCCTCCGTGGTCGAGAAGTGAGGCTATAGACTAGTAATCCGAAAGAGACGGGTTGTTCGGCGTGCGAATTGAATTGTGTTATTTCCCAATGTAATCATTCAAAATAATTGTAAGTTGAAAAGTGGCTTTAGCCGTGTTTGTTGACCAGATTTGATTTCCCTCCCCGCTGGCTTCAGCCTCAGAACGTAACCCAATTGGGAATGCCGTATTGTGTCTGCCATATACCGGCATATATGTCAGATTTCTTGCTGGCTTCAAGCATTATTTTATTAAAAAATAAATTAAAAAAGATATAGAAAATGTGATATAGTTAGAAATAAGTAAAATTCTTTGATCTGATATTATGTTTGTTTAACCACTCCGACCCCTAAGCTTGTTTTCAATACAAAATATCAATAACAGTCAAGTACAATAAGCTTGTTTTCAAGCTAACGCATTTGTTCCCACAGCAATGGTTATAACTCCGTGTTTATTCTAGTTACAACCTTAAAACAATAAGGAGAATATCTATATTAAGCCACGCTTCACATTTCTATTCAAAGTAGTCCATAGATATAGATAAGAAATACTTATTTTGTAGAAACAGTTTTCACCCGTCAAAACGCATACGCGCCGTTAGACTTAGTTAATTTCTTATTAAATATTTTTGTATGATATGGTAAAAAAGTGAAGTTATAAAAATGTTTATTTTACATTTTTCTATTAAAATAAATGTTTTTTTACGTTTACCGTGATATTTGTACTGTTTTTACATAAAAACATCACGTGAGTTATTTTTACAATTTTTTTATGTTTGCATCCTAAATTTTTATATTTAAAAATTTTAGTATTTATTCGTAATAATACAA
Source organism: Glyphotaelius pellucidus (assembly GCA_936435175.1). NCBI lineage: Eukaryota > Metazoa > Arthropoda > Insecta > Trichoptera > Limnephilidae > Glyphotaelius > Glyphotaelius pellucidus. Next base: position 10,915,268 of record OW386549.1, read on the forward strand.
TTTGAAAGCGTATTTTATCACCTTTCAAAAACTGTGTATAAGTATTTGGCTACGATCAAAAATATTTAATTTATTGAGTTTTTATTGCGAAGTGGAAATAACACAATTTTTTTATAAATCTGACAGTTCGTTTAAGACAAAAAGCTTGCCCAAAGGCGATAGACCGGAGTGGTTAAATAGAAACCTTTACTAATCAAAACAATATTCCATTTGACTAAATTGTTAAAGTAATAATGTCCATTAAAGAACTCAATCCAGGTTCAACGACGAGTTATATTTGTTGAAAAACATTAAATTAATGGAAACATATGTAAACACATCCATTATTAACGATTATTTTCCAATCCTTGTTGTCTTTATACGTTTATTGGGCGATAATCTCTTCAATTAAAATAGACTTAACCTGCAATCTGCGTACGTGCTTTATTACTTACGAAACGAAAATACGAGAAGGTCCAATTAACTATATACCATTGTTCACAACTTCCTTGACCTTCTATTGACAGAAATATATTTTAATTTTTTAAGTGAAAACTTCTTTAGCACCGTTGTGATTTGAAACTCGATGAAGCGGAAGACACTAAAATGAGATAAACACATACATCTATAGGATTTAGCCTGCGAGAGAATGAGATAGAATGAAACCTTACCTACGAAGCGTCGCGCTCTGTCAAGCTGTGCGCATTGGCTGCTTTTTTCATATGCTGTCAATCATAGAAAATGTATTATTGCCACATAAACAATAATTTAAGCATATTAGGAAGGAAATACACTACTAAAAAATAATTTTAATTTCACATAAAATACAAATTTAAACAACCCAAACAACAAACAAAAGAAATTAAATGAAAAATCGGTTTTTAGGTTAGGTTAGGTTCAGTTACGTTACGTTCAGTTAGTTTAGGTTCAGTTTGGTTAGGTTCAGTTAGGTTAGGTTTTAGGTTAGTTAGGTTAGGTTAGGTTAGGTGAGGTTAGGTTTTAAATAATATTTATACATAACGATAGCGCAAATTTTAAATACTGCTAAGGACAAGAAATCCAAAAATTTGTTAAATATGTTATTTTTCACCGTTTTTTTTCTCATTCGATCTGCGTCGTCGAAATGTTTCTAGAAAAAAAGTGTGTCGTACGTAATTTTTAAGAGGATATTTTAAATACTTATTCAATCTAATTTAATAATAAAAATTCATAATTATAGGTCTACAAAAAAGAGGTATCTAAATATAATTTAAGAAAAAAAAAACTTTCTTTTCGCTCTCCTAAACGATTAAAAAATTTTCCTTCAGATCACTTTAAATTTCCGCTACCGATATGTTGTTATTAATTATTAAAAAAAATTACAAGCAGAATTTGACAACTTTACCACCCTGTTGAGCTAAATAGATATTTTAAAACTCCTTAGTTCACGATGAAAATAACGATGCGTTAACTTAGATATTACAGACGGAAAAAACTGTGCAAATTTAATGACGTCAGAAATAATCGTACGAGAGGTGTTTAATCGAATAAACTGTATAAAGCCTCGATTACATTGAGCGAGTTTATAAGCTACTAGCCGGAGAATTCACTATCTGCTAGTAAACTCGCTAAGTGTAATCGTATTACTAGCTAACTAGCAGATTGTGAACAATCTACGAAAAAAGTTAGAAGGGGGGTCAACTTTGCTCGCTACTCGCTAGCGTGTACGGCGGATGCCAAGATGGCGGCCCGCGAACAGCTGATTTCGTAACTGTCAATCTACTTTTTGATCTGGATTATTCGTTGTGCAATCTGTTAAGTAGCCGGCAAATAGCTACTGGTTGTGAACTAGCTGCGAATATCTCAGTTTTCTATAAAATGTCGACAGAATTAGTTCACGCGGAGTCGTTATTTTAGCTCAGCTTTTCGCTAGCTAGTTCGCTACTGCGCGAATGGAACTTTTTATGTGTCATCACCACAATTGCACTCGCCGGTTTGCCCGCTTTTAAATTTGCCGACTTGTAGCTTGTAAACTCGCTCAATGTAATCGAGGCTTAACACATTATAATGCATATAAAGAAGAGTATCCCGGTGTGGCACGTAGGTTCTTCGAAAAAAAACCTACAGCTTTTATCAAGATTGATGACCTTAACGTCATAGTTAAAATAGAATTTTGAAAAACTACACGATCCAATTTTCCCACCTCTTGAAGCAGAATTTTGATAATTGATGAATTTTTGTACATTTGACGTTCAAAATGAGTTGAAAATTATAACTGTTTACATCTGATCTACAAATAAATAGGAAATTCCCCAGTGAAATATTGCCATTTTTACAGTGCGTAGAATGTACTGGTCATACAGTTTTTGACCAAAAAAGCGATACGATCTTTTACATTTACAGCAATCATTTTGATGGTTCTGGTCGAAACGCAATAAAGCAATCACATTATGATATCGGTGAAATCTACTTCACTGAATGTTTTTTAATTGTCACTTCAGAAAATAGAATGGAAGCGGTCGAAATATAAAGAAAACTTGAAACTGGTCACGTAGTGGAATAATCATCATTATCACCTTTAAAAAAAAATTTTAGACAGCCTCCGACGCAAAGTGGTAAAGTCTTTTGCTGGAGGCAAAGAGGTTGCCCTCCAGAAACATTAGAAAAGAAAATATTTTAAAAGTTCTTTTTTATTTTTATTGAGATTTATTAGTATACATATAAACACCAGCTGACCCGGCCACGCGTTGCTGTGACGTTATTGAAACACAACGCCATCTACAAGATGGTTACCCAACCTAGAAAACCAGTTGTTGAATCGATAAATTAACTCACACCGCCATCTATTAGAAACTCATGGAATTTACAAATAATTACAAAGCATTGACCTACAACGAACATTTAATGAACATGTAATTCGCAGTAATAAATATTGAGGTTAATAAACGAGAAAGAAACTATCCATTCTTTAGTTGGACCAAATTACACACAGTAAGCCAAATTTCATCAAAATCGGTTAAGTATTTTCGGAGTTTATCTCGAAAACATATCGTGAGGCGAGATTTTTATATGTATAAAGATAAAGATATTATTTTTTAATTGTTATATAAATAATATGAGTTAAATTTTAAACATATATATTTTTTACAAAATACTATATTTAAGGTCATGTACATGTACACCTTATCAGAAAAGAGGAGCTCTTTTTTTTACATGAGCTCCACACAGGAAAATAATTTCCCTCAGGGCCTATGTCATCTTTGGGGATGCTGTGTGGAGGGTTTTTTTTAGGAAAAGAAGGAAAGGAGAGTTTTGTGAAGGAAAAGGGTTTAAGGGGTGGGTAGGAATCTGGGGTTCAGTGTGTCCTGGTCATCCACCTCCAAGATCTAGACAAACCTCACCCCATTAACTCGGCACCCCTGCTAAATCACCAAACGTAGCGAATCACTTGGGGTGAACGATGGCAGAGGTGTTGGTTATCCAATAAACGTTCCCGGGGAGGCGGTACCCATTCCCGCCTCCGAAATTGAATTCCCTCCTCCCTCTTGTGCCTGGTTAGTGAATATATACATTTACTCTTCTTCGATGATACGTTGATGGGATCAACCTTTAAACATTGTAATAAAGAGAGTTATTCCAATATTTTTTTATTATTAAACATTTCCGGGTTAGTGATAAGTTGACAAAATTTTTTAATTTTCTACGACCACCACTGTAAACGGAAAAATGTTGCTTGTTTCGTGATGGAGGATTCAGCCAGACAAGGAATTGAACACATGACGCGATACCAACTCAGTAGCTGACCGAAAAATCTTCTTCCATCATTTTTTAACTGTGACATTTTATGTAGATATCTTTTGAAACAACGCATATGGTTTTAAAATCTCATGTGTTTATTGAAGAAGATAATATAACTCCTCTCTTACCTAACCTAACATATCCCAATTTTTATGGAATATACGATATATAAAGGTAAACGAGATATTTGACCAATTTTCAACTAGTTTTTTGCTGTTCATTCGAGTTATTCCCGCTATCGCACGTAATTCGGCGAACGGAAGCAACTATAATTACGGTCATAACATCGTAAAAGGGGAAATTGCTAAAATTGCGTAACTGAGTCTGGGGTAGGTAAAGAATGAAAACAAAAATAAACATTGTAATAAAACACTGATGAATTTTCAAACCATGTTGAGGTACCTCTTGTACATAAACGCAAATGCGAGTACCAAATATTTTAATTGTTTCCGTTTTGGTTTAAGCTTTCGGAACATTACATTATTTATACATAATTACTTAATTTAAAACAATGTTCTTCTAAAGCCATTTGTTTTTATTCTCTACTAGCTTTTCCCCGCGGCTTCGCTCGCATGGTATTACGGAAAATTACTGTAGCGCTTGCACTTATCAATTGTCCCCCCTCCCACCACCCCACCCCCTCCCGCCTTCCATACATTCATTCCTTTACATTCAGTTTTAAATTTCATAATGCTTTAGCTCAAAGAAAAATAGGATTATCCAATTTTGTTCATTCGTTCGGAATTTATACGCTTACAAAAATTTCGGATGTTTATTTTTATTTAAATATTTGAAAGTTTGTAAATATAATAAAAAATTACACTATTTATTTATTCCAAAACAGCTTGTCCAAAAAAAACAAAACGTATTCTAATATTTGAATTTTCTGGAGCAGTAGCCGGCCAGTAGGTAGGGGGTAGGTACCTACCATCATGGAGCCCAAAAACAAATCAACATCATTTCCATGGAAACGATTTTTTTTCTGAAGTTAGCAAAAACTCGCTTTTGTTAGCGACAGAAAACGTTTAACAAATAAAATACATTAATATTTATTATTTCATAACGCCAGAGCTAACCATCATATACAGCCTATAGTCTTCGCATATAATTTAACTTTCTATTGGTGAAAGAATTTTTAAATTATTTTTATTGGTTAATGCCTGAGAACGTAGCAAACAAACTCGAGCAGTTTCGCATTTATAATATGAGTATGGATTCACCAATTTTTAAAGTTCTACAGTCTTCGTACCATGTGCCTTTGATGTAACTAATGAGCGATGGCCGTTTCTCCTCCTGGAGGAATTTTGATCTGCAGTTTTACTTCGACAAGAGTGAAAACGCATTTCATGCATAATAGTACAAGCAAAACCATCGAGTGTTTTAATAAAATAAGAGGCGTATTCTTGATCGTTATTCAATTATGTGTCACATCAATTTTAATTCTTATTTTCAAGGAAATTTGCCAGCTTCTATCTTTATACTCGTACATCCTTGATAAAATTATTCTGCAAAAATTATCTAAAGTTATCTTCAACAAAATGTTGTGATTTAAATAAACATTTCAAAGTGTGTGCGCGGTTGTGGTGATAATAATTTTTAATTTTACACTATCTTACTTACATAACCTACATTATTACATTACTTAATGGTCGAGCTTCAGATACTGTCAGGTTTGCTACGATGAAAGACCACCGTTCGGGAATGATCATTGCTTGAAATGGCTTTAACCGTTCTGAACAGTTCTGAACAGCAGTGGCAGTTCGTGCTGTGAGGCGGAGGAGACTGTGCCTCCCCAAAAAATAAAGAAGAAAAACTACAAGATACACATATCCGTACATCCAAAATATAATAAAAATTTAATTTAAATGTTATCAATTTATAAATTGTGTAAATCAGTTAAGATACACCCATGTATATATAATTACCCATATTAAGATATACTTCAGTTAAGATATACCCATGAATACTTTCGTATTTCGCTGACTGACTGGATGTTTTTATATTATATAACTCGTCGCGGACCGTGGCGCGGTCACAAACCTACTACACACAAAGCAATACAATAAAACGCTAGGGAGGCGGAGGTAGGGCTCGCCTCCGAGAGCAGCTAATTTCATGTGGGCGAAGTAGAACGGGGAAGTCATATGAAAACGAAATGAACGGTAGCTGTTGCGCGGTCGTGTATTGTTCAGTTTCAGGTGTAAAGACGAACACTTTCGAAGCAGATCATTTACTAAAACTTTAGTTACCAAGTTTTGTTTGGTTTACGCGCCATTAGGTATCTATAGAGCACGGCTATTTGGATTAATGTAGTTGGGCGAATTTGCAGTTAACCGTTGTGTTACTATTGTTATTATAGTGTGATGCAAGTAATAATTCCATGTGTTTTTGAAGTGAAACTTCTTTAGCCCCTTTGATTTGATTTTTACTTTTTTGATTTGAAACTCGGATGAAACGGAAATTACGCATTACAGTACCTACGAAACGTCAAACTGCGCTCATTGGCCGCTTTGATTATGATCACTATTCAAGGCACCTATTGGTTGAGTTTGTTTTGGTGAAGTTTCACTTCTACCGCGTGTGAACTGTACTCGATTTTTTTCTAGGTTAGGTATAATAGGTAGGTGTCAGTAAACATAACACTTAACAAATGTTGCTCCATAACCTTCCCCATTGTCAGTCTTACAACATACCCCAATATGAGATGCCAAAGTCCCACTGACTCTGTTTTGGAAGCAGTTGGGACTCTTGTACGGTACTCGTATAAAAAAAATAAGAGTGTGCGATTCACACGCGATAGAAGTGAAACTAGAATGTCGCTTTATTTTCTAATGCCTGTTTTTAAAGTGGTTTGAAGATTGGATACCTATTAATTTAAGAAAAATGTTTTTTGGATTTGTGGGATTCGAGCTTCATTCGCTGGATTTTTGTCCCTCTCGCTTGGATTTGTCAGACGCCTTAGCCGCTGGACTACGGGAGGTTCAAGCCGAGGCGCAAATTTAGAGCATTATATTAGAACCTAGGACCCATCAAATAATACATTTTTATGACGCACTTCCGTTTCACCCGAATTTCAAATTACTAACGGGGCTATAGAAGTTTCACGTTAAAAAAACAATATCCATCCTCCAAAAACCTTACCATGTACCTACATACACACGTGCATGTAAAATGGGGGACAGCACGATTAGAGTTTGCAGCAGGGTAAATCATTACCACGCTGTAACATTAAATTACAGTTGTTAATTTAGTAATTAATATTTAAAGGTAGGTACTTTCCTCGTCTCTCCTATAGATTTAGCACGCTGAGACGCCTTCGTGTCTAGGCATATGGTGCAGGAACGCCGAACAAGTATGAGCATTAATGTGTCTGGTTTGGCCCAAACATAACTTAGCAAATTAACCGAATTAAATACTGGCTAACTCGCTCAGGCCGCCCCAGTTCCTACTCCGAGTTACTGGAGTTGCATTCGAGTTGGGACTTATTTAGTACTTGTAATAACTCTGTATTGACACTCTACTAACTTAATGAGTAGTTAACTTTGTAACCAAAGCGAAATGTGTATCTGGGATCTGAATAATTAAGTTATAAGCAAGCTACGACGTTCAGAACCAAAATAATAGCAATTTTAATCAACTCGCTGGCTAATGGGAGTTAATAAGAAATACGTGAGAACGGGTCGTTTTTTTGACTCGTTCAACGGATTTCAATCTTTAGAGCACAGGCGTCAGGTGGGAATGCTGTCCTTGTTCTACCGGTAAAACGGTATTTTGTTTTACATATTAAATATGTCACCCACCAACCAGAAAAAAATTACCTCCTTCCTTTATTCACATAAATTTGAAAGCGTGTGCTGCAGTTTATAATTATTCAATTACACGCCTTTCATCAATTTCTTTAATGAATATTTATTATTGTCGTGTTCTTCGTGTTGAAGAAACAAACCGCGTAATACGCAATTACTGCAACACGTTGCCGACACGTCGACATTGTAATTTGTTGCACAAATCGATACTGTTTTTTACGAGGTGCTTAATGCAGTCAATGCTGGCGTTTCAGGTCAACATTGTAATAGTTCGATATTTTATTTATTTTTCTATTTCTATAAATCAAATTTTATAAATTCTTACTGAAGTTACACTCACATATAGTATTCACAGACAAAGCTCGTATCCACGTCATCACGAAGCATTCAAAAGGAACGTAAGTCGTAACTTGCTTCTTTTAATACTGATGGGTGAAAGAAACCATTCTTCTGTATTTAACCGTACCGCGCGTTTTCATCCCCAAAATAACAATATACTCCGACAAAATATCCCTCGACAGAATATCTCAAGTACAAAATATCCTACGGACAAAAAATCATCCAACAAAATATTTATTAACTCCTTAAATGCCTCGGATGAAACTCGAAAATTTCGCGATGTTTTGACTTTGACGTAATATTTTATGGGTTTATTTTATGCTATCGTTCATAATATTTACCGAAACACGTTCCTTAAACAATAAACTACGCCTAAAAACAACATAACTTGCGTTTATTAGACAAATTGATAGGTTTATCAATCTTTTCATGACGCGCGACGCTCACAGTTTGACAGCTAAAATCGCGGGAGAAATAACATTTGGAAAGTCACAGAAATATCCACAAATAATTATTCGAGTGGCTAGGTGTGTTTCTTATATCTGTTACGTCAAGAACAAGAATGACCCAAGCGATTCTGACCTTGTCCTTCACACATTTTCTTTATACATAAGGTTTAAAATCGCATTTCAAAAATTTTTTTTTTAAATTTTATTTGGCTATAACCTAACCTAACCTAAATTTACCTTATTTTACATTTTACTGTTTTTGAATAATAATTTATTGTCTTTACAGGATGTCTAAATTATTTTTGTTCCATTTCACTATTTTTGAACAATAGTTTATTGCCTTTACAGATTGTCTGTTTAAATTTTGTCCCATTTTTTATTAGTTTAGGTTAGGTTAAGTTAGATATTTTGTTGGGGGATATTTTGTCGAAGGATGTTTTGTCAGGTGATGAAAAGTCGCGGAACCGTTTTTAACCGGACCTTTTTAATAAAATATATTTTATATAAAACGTAATATTAATAAGTAACTACTATTAAGATACAAAACATTTTACTTGCAAGAATACATTAATAAATATGTGGTATCGAAATAAAAAAAAACGTGTTAGTAAAGGATTTCATTTATTTACATGCACTTATTTATTTGTTCACTCGAAAATGTATAACTGAAGAAATCATGAATATATAGAATCATAAAGTTGTAAAGAAATAAAATTTTATAAGATATGATTTTAGATTTCACGGCCTAAAGTATTTTGATTATTTATTTTCGAGGTGTTATGCCGTGCTGCTGTATTATTGTTTTTGCGTATTATCTTCTTTAACTTCAAATAACGTTTGTCAACTTTGTAAGCCATCAGCAGTAATGCGACAATTGTTATTGAATTTAATAATTATTGAGTTGGATCATGTTAGGTAAGTGTCAGATAAAGTCAAGGGATATAAGAAAGGTAGATTACGTAAAGAAAAGCAAGATTCCATCTTACCGACCTCCTCTTCGGATGAACAGCTACTCGTAGTTAGCCAGTTAGTTAGCTAGGTGATTAATTCTCACAATTTGATTGCGTCGCTTTTTCCCTCGGGTCCCATTCATAGGAGCTAGCAAATGTCCTCGCTAAAATTAGGACAATATTAACACGTTATTTAGTAACCAAATTTGTGATTTAATGGAAGGTTCTGTAAGAAGAGATTAAGCGAGAGACTTGTGGTATTCCGTCTTATGTACCTTGACTCTGTGCGGAAACGGGCAGTCCGTTTGATAGATTTCCCTAACTTGACAAACATATTGCAGTCTTTAGAGCACAGGTGGGACAACTGTCCTTGTACTACCAGTATTTAAATGAAAGGTGTTCCGAGGAACTAGCCGATGGTCTCTTCGGCACCGATGCATAGTCGGGAAAATAGCCAAATACACACCCAATAAAGAAAATGCGTATACGGTCACATTTTATTTATTTATTTTTTGTACGATTTTTTAGAAAATTATGTTTCCTTGCTGGGGTACATCATTCTAAGGACACATTGTATATGGGTTCGTGTTTATTGAATATATTTATTAAATCAATTAAATGTAAGACCCTGTGTTAGAATATTACTTGAGGAAAATTATAAAGTAATATCTAAAAGAAAGCGCAATACAAGCTTTAGTCTTTATTAGGTTGAAAAATTGTATCTATATTCTTCCTTCCCATGTCCATAATCCATAATTTAATGCTTCTTTTGAAGTCTGTTATTTTTCTAATGTTTTTTATTGCAAGAGGGAGTATATTAAATAATTTTATAGAGAAATATTGCATATTTATTTGTCCAAAAGTCGTTTTAGTTATAGGTTTGTGGAATTTGGATCTTGTGAATCGGCCTGAATTTGTCTGTGTAGAGTTGTTTTGGTTTTTTTTCACTCCTTATTCTCCGCAATAAAGTCCTCAATACAGCATTTCCAAATATAACATAGGCATCACCCTCCACACAGCATCCTCAAAGATGACATAGGCCCTGAGGGAAATTATTTTTTCCTCAGGGCCTCCTGTGTGGAGTTAATGTAAGAAAAAAAAAAAAAGGCCCTGAGGGAAATAATGTGGAATATATGTTGAAATTTGGATCTCGTGAATCGGCCTGAATTTGTCTGTGTAAAGTTGTCCTGGATTTTCTTTCACTCCTTATTCTCCGCAATAAAGTCCTCCATACAGAATTTCCAAATATAACATAGGCCCTGAGGGAAATAATATAGGTTGGTGAAATGTATGTTGTAATTTGGATCTTGTGAATCAGACTGAATTTGTCCGTGTAAAGTTGTCTTGGTTTTCCTTCACCCCTTATTCTCCTCAATCCACACAGCATCCCCAATTACGACATAGACCCTGAGGGAAGTTATTTTCCATGGAGCCTTCAAATGCAAACAAAAATATATATCCTGTCTCTGTGATCTTATTAAGGCGAAATCTTTGAGGATAATTTTCACAATTTGATTGCAAAAATGCACATCATGCTCTCAAATATACGGGTTACACGGTTTGTAGTTAAGCTTGGTTTTGGTTAGATTAGGCTAGTCAGTTAGTTGTGAGTCAGGTGGTTAATTTTCACAATCTGATTGTGAAAGCAGTAATTGTTCCCCATCCCAACACCGGTAGTAATTTCCCACTGAAATCAGGACAGTATCAACACGTCGTGTCGTTAGAGCAGGTTATTAGCTTAGTCGGCAACAATCGGGGGCCAATTGACCCGATTCATACTTTATTGAGGCCAGTATGAATATTAAATGCAGTAGGGGGGCTAAAGCATTTCATAGCCCGTGGGACTGAACCGATTAAATATTTGACTTGTTCGATAGTGGAAATTTTGTAGCAAATACACGTTATTAGCGTTGAAAGTTAGTTTTTTTTCCACTCGTTTAATTCTACATAAAGTAAACCAATGACTTAAAAAAATCAAACATATTGCAATATTTTGAAATTATAATGCTAGGTAAGCACCCACTAATAAAGTCGTTGATACGCATTAATTCGAATTGATTTTTTATTCCTATTTGAAAAGCCAACATTTGAACGAAAGGAATGCATTCTTTTGTTTACCAAAACATACTATCTGCAAGCTTATTTTAACTCTTCCGAATAGAGAGTCAGAGAGGTTGGACGTGTATTTCGACGAGGAAGACGTACTTCGGTGGATCTCCGTCTAACTGCGTATCAATGACTTTATGAAAGGGTCCTTAGCTTACCTAGCATTATCATTTGAAGCTGTTGCAATATATATTTATATAATACACTATTTCATATACCATTCTAATTAAGTATGTTTATATGGTAACAATCTTAAAATGTAGTAAATAAAAATTTAAAAAACCTTAAAACGAGGATAAAAATTTGTCTCTTAGCCGAGAAAATGTATTTCGACCAAATTTAAAAATGAACAATTTTTTCCGTGCTACCTGCTCGCACGGAATATGAAATCTTTCGTAGAAATGTGAATAAATTAAATTTTTCGTAGTTAATGTTGAAAAACGCGAATTAATTGAATCACACCTTTATACATGCCTAACTTTTAATTAAGGCTAACCGGTGAATTGATGTAAATTAGGGATTTAAATTTAATTATGAATGTGAATACCTCGCAACGTTAGTCAATTTATAATAGTTTGTTGTTTGTTTATAATGGAAATTGACTTTAATTTAATGAAAACAAATAACTTTGTGTACACCACTATTTAATTAACAATATCAACATGTTTCGAAAACTATGTTTTCTTCGTCAGGATTATAAGTTAATAAAAAATAACAAAAGACAAACAAGTATAGACCAATTAGAACATAGACAAAATATGAGAAACATAGTTTTCGAAACATGTTGATATTGTTAATTAAATAGTGGTTTACACAAAGTTATTTGTTTTCATTAAATTAAATAATGATGCCACAAAGTGAATTTGCGAATTTTGAAAATAGAAATTGACTTTATTTACGTAACCGATTTATTTAAAATTTAACATATATTTATTTATTTAATAAATATTTTTAAATATAAACCAAACCTAACCTATTATATATATATATTTTTTTACATTAACTCCACACAAGAGGCCCTGAGGAAAATAATTTCCCTCATGGCCTATGTCATCTCTTTAAAGATGCTGTGTATGTTTACTCTTGACTTTGTTGAACAAAATTAAAATTGTTAATTTGTAGAAATCATTTGATAAAAAAATAACACACGAACTAGTAAAAGACAAATCCAAAAAGGAAAATGAAACTGCAGTCACGGATAAGCAATGCTTGCAATTTTCAATTGGGGGGTGTAATGGGCCCCACTCCTCTGGGAATCATTCCTTGGAAAATCAACAATTCTGGGGTCATAGGTCACCCCAAGTGGTTCCCTCTTATCACCCAAGTGGTGACTTCTTTGTGGAGAAAAAATGAAAAGGTTTTCTTAAGAAAAGATGAAAAGGTTTTCTTAAGAAAATATGAAAAGATTTTCTTAAGAAACGATGAAAAGATTTTCGTCAGAAAAGATGAAAAGATTTTTCTTAAGAAAAGATGAAAAGATTTTCTTAAGAAATGATGAAAAGATTTTCTTAAGAAAAGATGAAAAGATTTTCTTTTACAGAAATTTTGCAGATACCCTGAGAAACATAATTTCACTTAGAGCCTATGTCATCTTTGGGGATGCTGTGCGAAGGGTCTTTTTAAGGGAAGAAAGGAAAGGAAGTTCTGGGAAGAAAAACCTTTGAACCCGGGCACCCCTGCCAAGTCACCAAACGTAGCAAACCACTTGAGTTGACCTATGGCGGAGGTTGGTCATCCAGTAAATGGTTCCTTAACATTAAATTTTTTACAATACTCGGAAGGTAACTACTTAATTAAAATGTATGTTCATAATAAAGATTATTTCGTTTTCATTTGAAATGTTGCGAAGGTAAAATGAATGTTTAAAAATAATGCAGCAATTCCTTCTGGAAACGAAGGTTTTCAATGTTCCATTGTATTAGACAATAATTATGGAGATTTTAGTATGGTGGTAATGCTTTTGATCACGAAACATTCCGGGGAACATCATATTTGGCACGAAACACCCACATTTTCATTAATTCTCCTTTCTCCATTTTCTCCCTGAAATTGAATACTTTTCGTGAGAAATTGTTTATGTATACAGTGGTTGTTAAATTCGAAGTGATATTGTTTTAAGTTTAACAAAATCCCTTTTAACCGACTTAACACGCTTTGGCTTTGAACTCTGAATTGTGAAATAATCATAAATTATTTTTATTTTTATTAAACTTGAAAATCGCTGCAGGTAAGTTATGCATCTATGTGAGTACTGTGATGAAGTCAACTTAGGATGATGGGCCCATTTTTAACAAAGTTCGTACCTTCCTATGTGTAGTGACAAAGATTAGAAGAAGAAGACAATTATATATCTGTGTTAATTTCAAAAGGTTGTTTACGGAAGCAATAATAGCAGTCCATTGTGTAGTAGTTCCGTTACTTGGAACATGCAGAGAAAAGACTTAAGAAAATACTAGATTTAATAAAAATTAGATTGCTGAGAAGTATGTGTAGAAATGACAAGAACATGCTTTGTGGTAAAAAAATGCGAATTAGTAGATCAAAAAAGAAAACAGAGCCGATTTAGTTGAAAGCTAAATGTATACATTTTGACATCTCAACACAACAGTTTATACAAAGTTTCGAAAGCTCTCAAACAGGGTAACGTAGTCATTATCATAAAATTATATTTTTTTGAATATTATTTACCAATTTCAAGCCTAAAATGGACTAAAAATGATGGTATGGATATCAAACGAATTTATTTACAGCGTCGATTTTTTGTACGCTGGTATAACGGCCGACGTCTTCTAGCGGTAAGGCTCTTGACTCGCAATCCGAAGGTCGTTGGATCGAATCTCGGTGTGGCAAATAAATTTCATTTGATTTATTTATTTTATTTCACAATTAAATCATTTAAAATAATATATGGTATATTTGCGGCACGTTCCAGAGTGGAAGACACTCTCAGTGTCGCCCCTAAGACCATCATTCAGAATTGAAACATTGCTTGAAATGGCTTTAGCCATGTTTTGTGACCAGATCTGAATAGCCAGGTACTTCCCCACCTTCCTCTTCCCATCTCCTTCCCTTCCCCACTACCTTCAGCCTCACAACATACCCCAATTGGGGATGCCATAGTCTCACTGGCTAAGACGGGAGCAGTTAGGACTCTTGTGCGGTATTTATATTTTTAAAAACAAAATGTACATATACAGACAAGTAGTTTTTCCTTAATGCGTTTGAATGAAATGTTTTATAACTACTTTTGTTATTCGGCGGTATATACTCTGCACACCCCTTCGAGCACATTTAATTATTTATTGTTGTTAAGTTTAATTTGTAGAACTCCATTTTAATTTTTTTATTTCTTTTATATATTCAAAAATATTATTATTCAATTTATAAAAACAGTTTATTTATAAACAAGTTCTGCTATGTAATTGTTATTATTATGTAATTATTATTACACGTGACAGCTGTTTCGCCTTCTGAAGGCATTATCAAACTGTGGTTATGCCACCTACAAATGAGGTATTTATGTTATTTCTAGATAGGATTTTGATGACTAATTTTTAATTTATGAGTTAACTGACAGAAATTATTATATAAAAAAACACTAAGGGGGTATTTCACCGTCCTCCTCATAGCTTATCCATACACATAACGAATATTAATAAATAAACAAATAAATATTCACAGCCGGTAAAAAACTCGGCTAACTTATCCTATATGTAGCCATTATTCACAGGTTCAAGTTCCGAATAGTATACTCAGGCTTTTTAAATAAATAAATCCTGTATGATTAATCTAAAATGTATGTTACCGTATGAATAATATATGAGGAGGATGGTGAAATACCCCCTTAATTATATTTTGTGTGATAGTAGGTGTAACTATTTTTCTCAAACTGACTGTTATACATTGTAGATAAGTATGCCGGGGAGGCCAACAACTGTCAGAAGATCAACTGTAATGGAACCCTTGAACAGTCTGCTCTGTCTGGTGCTATGCAATTTTCCCATCGTCCATAATTTTTAGGCTCACACCACTATTTTCAGCTGGTAGAAATATCATTATTTATCGGAGCGAATCAATAATTAAAAGATTTCGTGTATAGCGTGTATACTCGGGTAAAATCGAAAAATAACTTTAATATAAGTGGGACAAACGTTCAAATCCAAGGACTTTATAATACTGCAATGAGTTCGATATTTACAGTAATTTGCTACCCACTAGGATAGTATTATCAATCAACAAACCATTCAATTGCAACAATGTTCCGCTTAAATTACATAGTCGACATTAAAAGAAAAAAATTGGTTCATGCAATGGTGCAATCATCAGTATCTTTGAAATAATTGGATGGGGGGTGTGTATGTATAAAACACGATATAAACTACATGATATGAACTACCCCTCCGTGCAATTGTTCCATGAAGCTGAATTGTTAGAAATAAGAAAAAATTACTGTAAATAATGTTTAAAATAAATTTTCGTTATTTGTTTTTGGGGTGTTATGCCGTGTTGCGCAACCTCCTTCTTTAGCCAACGTTTCGGAGAGCTTTATAGTGTTTATCTTCAGAGCAGATGTGTAATTGTGTGATGATGGACACTGTAACGCTGTCCGAAACGCTGGCTAAAGAAAGAGAAAGCGCAACACGGTATAACCCCCCAAAAACAAATAACAAAAATACTTTTGGCCGTGACGTATCTTTATAAAGAAAAACGTATCTTTAAAATATATATTTACATGAAATATTATTTTTACAAAAAATGAAAAGCGATTTAGTAATAAGTTAAATAATGTATTTGAAGTTCCACTGTGTAAAACTAGACTTGCGCAAAGACATGCATATTTTATTACACCAAAAACATATATAATGCTCTCTATAAGGCTACAGAAATTGATTGTAAAAATATATCCACCTACAGCAAGTATAAAAAAGTGTTAAAGTCTTGGATAAATAAATACCATTGGAACAAACATTCACTTGCTGTAACATCTGACCTGCTGTGACTTAACAAATTTTTATTAACTTTATGAACATGTCCTTTGAATCGTATTTCAGTAAACACTGAATTTATTTTATATGTATTTAATTTAATTTTTTAATTTTCTACAAAGATAACGTATGTTTATGAGTAAAATTTTGACTGTCTTAAAAACACTCAAGTATACCCACGAACTGACCTGTGTGGGATTTTTTGGTTAATCTGCTAATTGTATTATTCTCTACTTATTTAACTGTTTGTATAAATTAAACTAATTGTAACAAAAAATAGTTAATAAAAATAAAAAAATTACATTACTATTTAAGGGATGGCGGGCTTGTTAACTGGTTGGGGTTGAATTGGGGATGTAAACACCACCCCTACACCCTTCCCCCCAACTACTGAAAATATTACCTTCCTCAACTAAGGGCGTTTTATATTCCAACATTAAACAGTTAATTTATTCCAACCGTGCAAGGTGCTAATTTTTAATTGCCTTTGAACTTGGTGTTGTTTACATCTTTACATAAGGTACATGTATGTCGCTATTTACCGCAGTTGCGTGTTACATAGTAATATCAGGTAATTGAATTTTCGTAGTATTACGACATAGGCTTAGTTTGAGATCATGAACTTGTCAAAAGTTTTATTTTTAAAACTAATTTCAACAAAAAAATTTTTACTTCTTCAAATCAAAATCACTTTGTGTACACCACTTATTTAATCAAAATTTTCAACATCTTTCGAAACACATGGTGTCTTCTCCAAAATAAAATGTATATTAACAAAAATAACAAAAGACAAACAAGTATAGACAAATAAGTACCCAAAGCCAAAAACATTACATAGAGTGGTGATTAATTAGTTAAAAGTATCAAATTTGAGAGGCGGGTATGGGTACCACCGCCCCGGGAATCATTTACTGGATAACCAACACCTCTACTATAGGTCACCCGAAGTGGTTCGCTACGTTTGGTGACTTAGCAGGGGTGCCCGGGTTTATGGGTTGAGGTTTGTCCAGGTCTTGGTGGCGGATGCGTCTGCCTGCTGCATGGTGGGCCGGATCGAGAGATTGTGTGGAGAGTGTTTTTAAGAAAGAGATGGCAATCGGTATGTTAACAACGGATTGTCAACCAGGCGGACTTCTTTACGCATAATCATTTAGGTTTATCAGGTATTTTGAGGTGCTTCCTAAATTCAATTACTTTTAATTGAAATAAAACAATAACTTTCTTTGAAACCACGATTTTTTCTAATACTGACCGGTTTCGCTTAACACAACCATCTTCAGGGTATAAAATTAAACTGATCACTTTTGGATCAGTTTAATTTTATACCCTGAAGATGCTTCAATTAATATTATGTCAAACCACAAAGTGACCGCTTTCGAATAAAGTATCAATTGTTTTTCATCAACGTATAAATAATTTGATAATAAGATGGTCTCTCTCGACCCTTCGTCTTGCACCGCAGCAGGAGGTATGGATTCACACATCCATTACTTCTGGACACACTGACACCTAGATTACTACCCTCACAACTTTTTCCATCCAACAGAACTTCCCATCCTTCCTTTCCTTTAAAAAACCCTCCATACAGCATTTTCAACTATGGCATAGGTTCTGAGGTATATTATTTTCCCCAGGGCCTCTACTACAGCATTAATGTTAAAAAAATCATATGTCAACTTTAAGAAATCGTCTACATAACCTTCAAGAAGCTTTACGTCCTTGTTCCACGCTTCGCAAAGTTATATATCCGGTAGAAGTCTCATAAAATTAAACTGATCTAAAAATATCTTTATATAGTGCGCCCCTTCAGTTATAAGGAACGAATAAGCACGTTCTAAATGTGCACACGTGTGGATGTGTTCTCAGTTGGCCCTGGACAAATAAACTACCCCAGTGGGCTGGTAGTCGTAACAACTATCAATTAATTTCCTTTTTCTTTCAACCACGTCAAGTGTATGATTCTTTGTACGATTGAACGCCCCTTGAGCGAATTGGGCTAAATAACTGTGGAGGAGACAGCAAAAGAGTTTTTTTTAACTCACTAATAATTTACATTTAAAAAAAGCAATGTCACACGAAAATGCAATAATACTGTTTGATAAATAAAACCATAAAAAGACGTGAGAACAGTTTATCCGCAGTTCCCCCCTAAACCCACTTATGACCGTTTTTGGTTAGCTGCCGTTTATGAGAGAACCGCTGAGCTTACATGTACCAATTTGATTTCAAATGAAAGCTAATCAAATTTTTTAAAACTCCATTTGCTATAATATTTGACGTGGGATGCGTATTTTAGAAGATATTTCACAAAATCTGTGACCATTCCAAAAAAATTTCACTTTTTGGACAAAATGGCCTATTTTTGAAGAACTGTATCTTGGGAACTAATGGTTGTATAGAGCTAGTCTTGGTCTCAAGTTGTAGAAAATTAAGTTTAATTTAAAATATATGGAATAATTGTACAAATTAGATCCTTTCTTCATTAAGATATTGAGCAAAAACTGAAAAAAGTCCGAAAATTTCATGGTTTCTTGGCTACACCGCCGCACTTTTTGCACAGGAAATTGCAAATCTGTTTTTTTAAGATTGGCTTAGGTCCTAACAAAATATTAAAAAAATCATAATGACCCGACCTTTTGCAAGCACGGATGTACATCTTGACTGGACTGTTAATGTTATACGTAATATAGCGAGAGTTGGAGGCAATAAAAAGCATAGCATTGAATGTATCGTGTATATATACGCTTATACCTTTGTCTTGTTTACG
Organism: Glyphotaelius pellucidus; assembly: GCA_936435175.1. Taxonomy (NCBI): domain Eukaryota; kingdom Metazoa; phylum Arthropoda; class Insecta; order Trichoptera; family Limnephilidae; genus Glyphotaelius; species Glyphotaelius pellucidus. The sequence goes on from OW386549.1 coordinate 10,934,426, forward strand.
CTTACCAATTGTCACCTGCGGAAAAAGGAGGTGTATACGATGCTCGTAAAATAATATTGTTAAAAAGCTTAGCGTGACCTGTTTATATTAGTTCCAGTTCGATCGGTGCATGATATCGCAAGGAAATAATCTTATAATGACTACGAATCGGAGGTCACGGATTCAAATCCTGGCGCGCGCAATTTATTTAAAAAATAATTAAAACGTTTTATATTAATGAGAAATGTTCGGATGAAAATATTATATAAGATTTGCAACACGTTGTAGGGAGGTAGATACTTTCAGTGAAAGATCGCTATTTAGAATCTAATCGCTTCTTTTTTCATTTATTAATTAATTAATTAAAGACAAAGTAATACAATATGACAGGTAAAAGATTAAAAAAAGTATGACGGAATAAAAGTCCCAATAAACTACTTTCAAGTAGTTTGTCAATGGGTGCTTTTACTTTGAAGATAAAAATAAAACTTATTACCTTAACTACTGGAGCGATTTTTGCCATATATTGGCGCAATTTTAAATGTCTCCGATTGCTTTTCGGATAAAGAAGGCAATTATGTCTTGATACGGCCAAAAATATAAAAAAATATATTTGTAGCTCCCACGTTTGTTATTTTGGACCTAAAACGAAGCTATTGAAACAGATGTCGCGAATCTAATATGAACTTAGATGTCGATTATCTATTATGAACACAGATGTCGCGAATCCGAACTTCGTAGACTATTTTATAACGATGTTAAAAATTTTATTTAAAAAATATTTTTTTTCACGCAGAATCTCTGATCAGCTGTTTACGGTTAAAATTCAGTCATTTTTTCATATATATGCACCTTTCATTATCAAGTATACCACAGATAATGTACAGAAATTGAAAATATTCTATGTTGACTCGAATAAGTACCTCTCAAAGCAGTTTCAAAGTAACAAACACGTAGGATTTGCGCGGTTTTAAATTTTACCATTTTTCCATATTTTTTTTATAAATTCTACAAGTATGATATAAACGGTAAAATATACGTTAATTCATTGGCCATATAGCACTATAATAAGTTTTTGTCTCCATCATAAAATTCAAAGGTATGATTTTTTCAATGTTGGCGAAACATTTAAAAATGAAATTCTGAAAATCTCGAGCAAACGGAGAAAAAAAGTTTTAAATAGCGCTGTCGCTCCAGTGATTAAGCCTCAGAAAAAGCTCCAATTACGGATGCAATAAGATTGAAGCCAGTTGAGACTCTCGAGCGGTACTCACAAAAAAATTAAATTATATTATAAAAAAACTGTTCCTTATCCATTTCTCTATAATTTTTCCGGCGTCCGAAGCCCCTTTCTAAGACGCCCGCGCCCCTGAAAAGCGTCGTGTCGCTTAGGCCGAGCGTCGTGACGCGGCATTTCGCTAAAGCGTTTATTCTATTGAGCTCAGTGCCAGTCCGACTCACAATACAACACAATCAACTACTGTAATTCGACACTTAAATACAACGCCTACTACCCTTTACGAATCATTGGAAATGTTACAATACAATCTATATGATTACGATTATTGGTGTCGATAGATGTTATTGATTCAGCAGTTTATTTTATATTTTTCACAGCTTTATCGCCACTTGATTGGACCTCATTTAGAGGCTGGTTAAGAAAGGGGTTAGGTAATAGGGTTAATGAATCCTTACGAGAATGATAATTTTTCTCAATAGATATTGTTGAATTTTTAATTTAGTTAAATTTTACATTAACTCCACACTGGAGGTCCGAAGAAAGTAATGCACTATTGGGGCTTGTGTCATCTTAGGCTGTGTGAAGGGTCTTTTTAAAAAAAGGAAGAAAGAAAGTTCTGGGAAGGAAAAAATGTAAGAAGGGTGGGTAGGAATCTGGGGGCTGTGTGTCCAGGAGGGACTTATGAATCCATCCCCTACTCTACGATGCAAAGCGTTGGGTCATTAGAGTCCGGCTGGAGAAGTCAAAGGGTCTTCCTCAAAAGGCCTCACCTACCAGCCACACAGATGGTGGGCAGATGCATTCCCCACCACCTAGCCAAACCTCACCCCATGAACCCGGGCACCCCTATTAAGTCACCAAAAAATTATTTTAATCACCCCTATTAAGTCACCAAACGTAGCAAACCACTTGGAGTGACCTATGGCCTAAGGGTTGATTATCCAATACCCGTATTCGCCTTTCAAAGCCCTCATAAATTTTTTCCTACCCCAGAACTTCCTTTTCTTAAAAATACCCCCACACAGCATCCCCAAAGTGACAAAGAAAGGCCCTGGAAAATTATTTTCCTCGAGTTTCCTTTGTGTGGAAATAAAGTTAAAATGTCATTTTCAAAATGGGAACTGATTTGTTAAGAAGTTAAACAAGCGTCAAGTACCTGTGAATTTGTGAATTGTTTTTCTTGATCTTTGTTATTGCTCTGACGCCAGTACAAAATAAAAGCAATCAAAATCGAACTTTTTGAAAGTTCGTGAAACTCCCTTAAAACACTATTTATTATGCTGCGATTTATTACAATTTAACACGACTATACGTGAGGTGTAACTACTATTTACGTAAGTGATACATTAGTTCTACTTTATCAATCAAAAAATCTGAACATCGACAAAGGGAAGCAATAATTTGTGTGTAATTAACCGTTCCATAACGCTTGCTCCAATTTTGACGGGCGACCGAATCCAACAGTGGCTGAAAATATTTATTACGTCAATATAATCGCTATAATGGTTGTATACAGCAGTACGATAGACGATGTAGATAGGAAATAATGGAAATATCGTCCCCGTTCAGGTAAAAATCACCAACCCACGCGCACAAAATTTGAGATATCTGAATTTGAATGTTAGAGAAATAATGTTATTTGGATGCTTTAATTTTTTTTTCACATTTTTATGTGGTTTTGTAAAGCTTTGAAATTTTCGTAAAGGTCCGTCTACACCAGTGATTCCCAAATGGTCCAGGTGGACCCCTAGGGATCCACGGGAGACCGACAGGAGTCCACGTAGGCGCAATAAAGAAATGGGGGTCCAAAGTTGTAAGTGGGGGTCCACGAACTGGTTTCGTGGAACCTCAATTGCCCCATTTCCATATCCCATCCCAACCCTATCTTATATCCCATTACGCCCCCTCCATAACAGAGCGACTGGCGTACAGCGCACGTTGTTGTACCGGTTATGCACGAGATTTTAAAACGCTCAGCTAGGCAAGGAGGGAGGCGTAATGGGTGATATGGGTGTACTGTACTGGGATGAGAATATATCCCCCCCCGTCCCATATCCCATTACGCCCCCCTCCCCCCCGTCGTAGAAAATATAATCTTGAATTTTGGTCCATTTTGCACACATTGCGCATCTCGCCATTCAATACTCAGTACAACGCGTGTCGAGTTTTGGGAATATGGTAGAAGTGTACCAGCAGGGGTCCACGAGTGGTCTACGAGAAAAAAAAAAACTTGGGAACCTCTGGTCTACACTCTCATGCTCAATCAGTTTGTGCAAAATTTAGCGCCAAAATACGGTACACAATGCGTTATCGATACGACAGCGACTTGCATGTGCAAACAGTTTGTGCAAAAGATGCAATCATTTGAAGTGTATGCAAGCCATTTGCGCATTTTGACATCTTAACAGACATGCTAACTTTTGCAAAATTGAACAAATTTTGTTTGCACAAATTAACGTTAATGCAAGCCGCTTGTGCCGTATTCTGTTTTGCTGTCTTAACGTAGATGTTTACTTGTGCAAATTAGAGTTTGTATAATTAAGATTGGGCGTGCAAACGCTTCACATATTTGTTTACTTGTACAAATTTGGTTTGTGGAAATTAACGTTTGTGCAAGCTTTTTGCGCGGTGTACCATTTTGCATTCTTTACTACATGCTTACCTGTGCAAATAAAGTAAGATTGAGCGTGTAGACGGACCCTTATTTAATCTTTAATACCGTATTTTAAAGTTCATCAACCATATTTTAGCTTTCAAATTTGCGGTATCTCAAAAATGTGTATTGTGGTTTTGTGACTTTTGCCTGAACGGCGACGTATGAGAAATCGACTCAATATCGCGTGCAGAGTGTGACAAACTGTGTACGGGGTATTTTATTGTAGTTTAGGAAATGTATTTTTTCCTAGAACTCGAATCGCTTCGCCACGAAGGGTAGCTATTCAGACAAACGGGTGAAATTTTGTTTGTTTGAACATTCATTTTTTTATGTATATTTTTTTTGTATTTTGTTATTAAAAAGGGAACTATTGAGTTCTGAAAAAAACGCACAAAGATTTTTTTGAAATAGGTACTAGTTTATTTTTTTAGTTTGAAAATGCCATAGTAAAAGTTGAAACTCATGCGGTTCACATAAATATCAAAAAACCCTCAAATTTAATCTTTAGTTTTCATCCATGGGAATCCAATACCCGGTACCTACTTCGGTCGTTCGCTCGTCTTTTATTGGTGACTTGTATTTTGGTTTCATAATATTAGAATACACTTGGATATATAAAGAGAAAAACAATCCAACATTTTTGCCTGATCTGTTCATTAGAATCTATGGTCAATTTATCGAACGAAAATTAAAGTCGAAGCATGGAGGAGTAATAAAGTCGATGCAACTTCGACGTGTTACAATTCCCTAAAAAAGTCTATTCTCACTGATCTATTCAATAGATTCTATGGAGTAGAATAGATCAGGTGGCGAAGACCTGCAAGTAAGTTTCTAGAAATAATGTAGTCTGTTACTGAGTGAGAATTGTGACTTTCCAGTTTTAGCAGTTTACCCTTTGCAGTCGTTTTTGATGGTAGACCTTTGACTTTCGGTACTAGCATCCGACCCGGTCACGTGATCGTGGAAATGGATTTCTTTAATATTTACTACAAACATTGGCAAGTAAATGATGCATTATTAATACGGTTCAATCGGTGAATCATTGCGGTGAAAGTATAACGAGTGATGAATTTCACTGATAAATATTATGAAAAATAAACTAAATAGAACAACAAAGCTGGATTCTGAAGTTCTGACGTGTATGATTATTTGTACAAATAATGAATCTATTTTGAAAAATTCTCCCTAAAGAACTGATCGGAACAGTCCGGGTTGGCGAAGAAGACGCCTCTCGCAATCTATTCTAATTAATATTTTATTAATTCAATATATCGCTTGTTAAAGTGGCGTAAAATCAAATTAAATAAAAAAATATTGTCTCTGTTAAAAAATATTTTTGTTTATCAAATAAGGACGGCCTCCGTGGTTCAAATCCCGGCATGCCGGGTAAATTTTATTTATAATAATTGTAATAAAATAACTTTGTTTGAATACCACCTTACTGTATATATCTTTAATCTAAAAAACTATCCGGCTTCGGTTCAACCTGATCCTTCATCAGGGTTATATAAAAAATATATATAAATTCGGTTCAACCTGATCTTTCATCAGGGTTCCACTCGAGCGACAGGGTGATTTAAAACTATTTCCTTCGATTGCTCGTGATTTTTTGCGGATCGTTTTGCATATTTTCTGCCCACATTAAAAAAATCGGTGACCGGACAACTCGGAATGAAACCAACTCAGAACCATCTCAGATAAGTCATTTAGAGTGATAAAAAAATATCCAAAAAATGGTTCAATAGGTAATATTTGGTTAGGGCAATCGGCTAATTTAAAATTATTTTTTTCGTAGCTTTTAATGACTTTTCAAGGAGGTGTTGAGTTGACTCTATTCTCAGTTGGCATGGAACCAAAAAAATCATACCTCGGAATTTTAATATGGAAACATACAAACTGATTATAGTTATATATAGCCAATGAATTCATCTATCTTTTGTCACTATCATTATCACATATTCATAAGATTTATAGAAAAAATATTATAAAATCGTAAACTTTTAAGCCTTAAAAAAAATGTGGTCCATATTTTGACCTTTGTCGCTCCAGTTTAAATAAATACATATAATATTTGATGAACCAAAACCGATGGTTTTATGTATTAAAGATATGCACAATAAAGTGGAATTCAAACTGAGTTATTTTATTCTAATTATGTATACCCATCAAGTGTTTGCCATTTGTGAAAAATTTTCTTTTATATTATTAATTTGCAATATTTCAAATTGCATTGATTGAAAATAATATATTATCTACGAGTATTTGCGGCACGTTACAGAATGGAAGATAGCCATGGTAAAGGACCGACTTTCAAAATCAAACTGTTGTTTGACGTGGCCAAATAGCCAGATGCTTCCTCTTCCTTCCACAAATCCTTCCTCCCTCTTCTACCTTCAGCACCACAACGTATCTCAATAGGGGATGCCAGAGTCTCACTGGCTCACATTAAAAAACGATGTTGTGCGGTACTCGCATAAAGAACGACAAAAAAAAATTAAAAGAACGTATTGATTTTATTTCTTCATTTTTTAAAAAATTAAATAAAAAAAAAAAAAAAAAAAGTATTGATTTTAATCTATGTCTAGAATCCAAGGGCTGGGTTAGCAACGAATTATAAAAACGCCTTGTCTTAGAATATGGGGATTAGTATGAAAATATTTTGTTGAAGCTTAAGGCATGCTATATTTTTATTACTTTCCTGCTGGTTCCCGGCATGCGTTGCGATGCCACTTAATAAAGAAATGTTTCTCCCTGCGTGTCCTTTTCCATTCGTTACATTCCCCTTCCACCGCCCCTACCCCTCCCATCTCCCCTTCCCCCTTCACCTTCCCAGCCTTCCCTCTACCCTCTCCCACTCCCTCCTCCCGCGTTCCATAAATTCAGTCCCAGTACATTCAGTTTTCAAACAGCTCGCATGCCACCTAATACAATTTTTTAATCAAATTTTTATTTTTCATATATTACAAACATTTATTTTTGTTTATTATAAGAACAATCAAATAAATTTGGCACCTAACGCAGGAACCTATTTAATATGCCTAAAATTCTTACTTATTTTGTACTTCAAAAAATTCATTAATTTAAAAAAGTTATTCGAAAATTGAATTTTGATTAAACAATCGATGGTTTGCAAAATGCCTTTCTCAAATTGTGACTTTTTTGACAGTTTCGCAAGAGTTTTTGTAATGATTAAAAAACTTTTCAGATGTGTTGTAATGTCGTTTTAATAATCCAGAAACCTTCGCGGGGGTGAAAAGAAGGTATTTTGAAAGTTTCAAACCTTTCCTATGCTTAATAATAGCAATACATAGACAACTCACTTATCTATTCATTTAAAATAATACTAGTGGTCGCCCAATGGTCGAAATTCGACCATAATTGTAATGTTTTTTTTATGTTTGACATTCAGTAAGACCATAGACAAATAATATTAAAGACAAACAATATTAATCTATTCTCAATTTGACCATAGACTTTAACAATAAACAATTGAGTAAAGGCGCGAGTGTGTGTGTCAAATACATGGTAGTGTGTGTAATGTTTTTGTTTTTGATTTAATCTATTTTTATGCATAATTTTTAAAAAATATTAGCATTCTGCACTCCTCCTTTATATAAACTATAAGTGTGCGAAATTTCGTACTCCTCCGTCCGCGCAATTTTCGTAAAAAGGGATACAAAGTTTTGGCTTCACGTATTTATAAAATAATAATAATAATATATAGTATATTTGCGGCACGTTCCAGAGTGGAAGATACTATCAGTATCGCCCTAGTGTAAGACCACCATTCAGAATTGAAACGTTGCTTGAAATGGCTTTAGCCGTGTTTAGTGGCCAGATCTGAATAGCCAGGTACTTCCCACCTTCCTCTTCCCCATCTCCTTCCCCTCCCCACTACCTTCAGCCTCACAACATACCCCGTTTGGGGATGCCATAGTCTCACTGGCTCCAGACGGGAGCAGTTGGGACTCTTGTGCGGTATTAACTGTAAAAAAAAAGGAAATTCTGATTTTTATATAATATGTTGATATTTTGAAAAATGATTCAACGTTTTTTACGTTAATTAAATTCTCATTATATGTGCCTTTATCTTGTCTAAACGGTTTATTGCATAGTCTGCTTAGCCATTTTCAAAATTTGGAAACAGGCCAAGCGCTATCTCTACCGGGGTAGTAGGCAAGGCAGGTTGCGACTCTGCCCGTCTTCACCACTTTCCGGTGCCTACCCCAGAGCAGGCTGCTTTAGGGTAGGTTATGTCACGTGCTACAGATACCCATCTCAGTTACATTGAAGGCTTCACTTTACCGAAGCGTTGCCTTTAGATTGCACCACTTTGATAAAACATCTGAAATTTCATAACTTTTTTCGTATCGTATCGTATCTTTTTCTGATTTTTTTGTTTCACGTTTTCGTGTGAGAGTCGTTAATATAATGATTAAATAACATTTACTTTGCGCAAGCCGGGATTTGAACCCGCGATGAATTAGTTTTTAAAAATGTCATCTGGTTTTCCTTATTACAAATATAACTAACTAACTAACTAACTAACCATCACACCGTTTCCCCGCAGGGGTAGGCAGAGAGGACGGACCGCCAAACAACTCAGTCCTGGCACACACTCTTTGCTTCACTCACATTCATACATCGTCTCATACATAATCTTCTATTATTCTGACTTTTGACATGGCCCGACTCAAGTATCTGATTCACTTGATCGTGCCATGTCCTCCTCGGGCGATCCCGACTTCTTCTACCATTCACATTTGCTACTTTCTTCGTTCATTCGCTCTACATGCCCAAACCATCTGAGGGTCCCTTTCTTAATCTTACTCATTATGCTTACATCAACCTTACATTCTTTGCGGATCTCCACATTTCTCACACGATCATACATGGTTTTACCACACATACGCCTCAGGGATCTCATTTCAACAGCATTCTGTTTACTTTTATCCTTCCTCTGCCAGTTCCATGCCTCACTGCCATACATCAGGGTAGGTACCAGGACTCCATTGTGGACTGCTAGCTTCGCTTCTTTTGACAGTAGAGTACTAGGTTTTAGAATTAGTTAAGCATCGAATATACAAACAACATTTAGTGTTTTCGAAGTTAGTATACAAGAAAAACAGTAAAGGAAAAGAAAATAAACATTTGGGAAACAAAAAAATATATCTCATCTGCCCTGATGATGGACACTGTAACGCTGTCCGAAACGTTGGCTAAAGAAGGAGGTAGCGAAACACGGCATAACACCCCAAAATCAATAACAAAAAAAAAATAAATAAATAAAAAATAAGTATACTTGTATCTCGTTTTAGGCATTCGTGACTTTGTAGTTTATTTTTGAAGTGAAACTTCTTTAGCGGCGTTAGTGATTCGGAATATGGATGAAACGGAAATTACGCATTAGCACCTGCGAAGCATCATACTTTGGCCATTGGTCGTTTTGATTATGATGTCACTTTTAAAGGCTCCTATTAGTTGAGATATAAAACGGAAATGACGCTAGGTCCTAGGTCCGCACTCATTGGCTGCTTTGTTTATGACCTCACTTTTCAAGGCTTGAGATTGTTTTGGTAAAGTTTCGCTTCTACCGTGTGTGAACTACATTCGTATTTTTTATTTTTAACTTAATTAGTAAAACCTTAAATTGTAATATTTTATTCAATGCAGATAATATTATTAGCAAAATTAATTCTCGTATGTCTTCATTTAATTAAATTATCGTTGTTTAAAAATATAGCATATATTTATTTTCAAAAATAAAGCGAGCGACTTCGAACATTATTCATTATTTTTTAAACGCAACGAAATGCTCCTACCAAATTGAAAATAAAAGTTTAAGCTGTTATTATAATAATATATGACAAGCAGTTAAAAGCCCGTTCCGCAGGTTTTTGCTGCTAGATCCTGCGGGCAGCTTTTGGTTCGTCTTCGCTCAGTTTTAGTGTTGGTGACCATTTTATAAATCCGATAAGAACTGGTTGCAAAAATAGCCAGTTTATCAGATCCACTGTGATCCAGTGACAGCTAGTCACCGGTAAAAAGTAACCGCGATAGGCAATATCGTCATATGTAATATGTAGTCGCGTGATACTATTTTTCACAACTCTAAGTATTACCGTCAATCTTTCCATATCCGGAGAGATACTCAAATAATTTACAAATCCGTAGTACTTATTTATACCTTCCAGGGGTACGTCCTCATGCTATCTGCTAACGTAAGCGGTGCCATCCTTTGACGAATTCATGAATTCGAAATCTAATTACAACGATAACTTTGTTTGAAACTTCACAAACACAGATTTTTATGTGGCGCGCGTAGGGCGCGGCGTCAGTCATGCCCTCGAAGGTTCTTAAATTTCAACCATTCAGGCGCAAGGCTATTGATACTGTTTGACCAATTCTTGAATTCGAAACCGAATTACAAAGATTGCTTTGTTTGAAATTTCACGAACACAGATGTTTATATAGCGTGCGTGCACGGCGCGGCCTTAAACATGCAATCGAAGCCGGGTTCTTAAATTCCAACCGCCCAGACGCAAGGCTATTAATAGATACTGTTTGATGATGAAAGGAGGCAAATTGAGAAAAAAAATGTTGTTATTAAATGATATGCGATAAAAGGCTTAAAACCATTGACGTGATTTTTTTCATAAAATTTAATTTCATCATTTTCCGTGCTAATTGAGCTGTTGATATTTCATCGTTGTAAAGCATAATTAACATAAATATTAACTATTCGAATAAGTTGCAGTTTATAAAAACAATTGCGTGACACTTAGAAATTAGCGAGAAGTAATTAATGGGGTCGATTGTAGATTGTTTCATATAACTAAACTCTTTAATAATTGTCAATATTGATAAGTTTAGTAAGTAACTTATATTGTAGATTTCAAAGATTTTTTTAAGAGTATTGCATTAACCTATATAAGTACAAGAGACCTACATTTTTTGCTATTGGGCCAATATTTTTGGTGTATGTGCGTCCATAGACATAACTTGAAATTTTGAATTTCCAAAAAAAGATTTTTTAGAAACAATTATTGACATTGTCAACCGCGCCAACAAAATGCTTGGATTTGTTCTTCGTAATGCGAGACATTTACTAATGGAATTGCAATACGGAGAACATTTGAAGCACTTGTCCGCAGCATCTTGGAATATAGCTCCATTATTTGGGCGCCCTCTGAACAAAACCGTATCCTAGAAATAGAAAGAGTTCAAAAAAGGTTTATGCGTTACCTGTATATGAAGGAAAATATATTATACATACTACCCATTCCTGTATCCATCGTTGTTCTTAACGAGAATGCTCGATCTTATTACATTAGAAGCCCGCCGAAAAATATTTTTGGGTAAAAAATTTTTTAAGCTAATCTCCGGCATTATATTGAATCCGCCCATGTTGAAGGAAATTAACTTATATGTCCTTAACGCGTACATTCGTGGGAGATTCCACGCACTTTTTTATGCTCTGATAGCGAGAACTTCTTCCTATCAAAATGCGCCATTAAACAGAGCAATTCACTTACAGAGAGTTCAGTAACTATCTTCTGACGTATCTCGCAAGATAGTGAAACTGCCCCCTTACACTTTTATCTTTAAATTTTATAATATTCTCCATAATATTCTGGTTTATAACTGTTTTATGAAGAACCTGATAAAATAAATAAATATCCAATGTTCAGTTATTCCGACTCTTGACCGACCCATTTCAAGTATTTGATGTGCTTAATCGTGCCATGTCTTCAATGACATCTTTTTCTATCAACCTGTACGGTCATATGATAATATTTTTGCCTGAAATTCCGATTTTCTACCACTATTTAATCAAAAGAGAAAAAACTTTTATTGCTACATATTTTTACGAACAAATTGACATTGCGTATCTCATAAAGCAATGAAGATAATATAGTTCCGTTGGATAAAAACTAATCAAAATATGTTTTTCTTTTTTGTACATATTTTATACCACGAAGAAAAAATATTTGGTAGAGAAACTAATCAGAAAAGATACAACTTATTTTTCCAGTTGAAATATACAATAATTATTCACGAACAAAATTATGCTCAACATACGAATTGAGCATAAAAAACTTTTATTTACGTCTCTCATTAGTTTCTTTTACAGTTTTTCCACAGCAAACGGATCATTTCTTAACAAAATACAGACGTCATGTCCGCCATTCTAACTGTATTATTTAACATAAATATTACTTCAACAATTGTGCTTTAGCGCCTATGAAAATACACTTGTAAATCGCAGAAATTGCAACCCGGCGCAGAATGCTAAAAATGCAAAAGTCACTTTTTACGAGGTTCTAATGTTTTATGCATAAGACCGGATCCAACAAATATGGAAATAAATTATGAATCACAAAGGTGAAGATCATTCCACCGTTGGAATATTTCCTTCGCTCCATTAAAACAACCTAAATAAAGATTCAGTTAGAATTGAAAAATGTACTGCTTGAACAAATTTTGTTGTCCGTTCGTGCATATCAAATCCATAGTAATTGAATTTATTTGTACATTTTATTGGGTTCTTAAATTAGTCAATAGGTTAGAGTTGCGTACATATTTAAAATAATGTTTTAAATTTAGTCAAGAGATGTCACTAACCGGCAATATTTATTTCTATATTATAATGTCCTGGTTTCCAACTATTTTCTCAGTTCTCTGTGCAACAAAACTTAGACGAGCGATATTTCCTGACGCTGTACTAAACTGGTTCGGTTTCGCCTAGTTTAACCTTTTTATAAATCCGATAGGAACCGGTTCCAAAAATGGGTGCCGGTTCCTCGGATCGACTGTGATCCAGTGACAGCTAGTCACCGGGACAAAGTAACCGCGGCAGGCAATGGACGTCATATGTAATATAATAGCCGCGTGACTATTAGACCTGTGCCACATACAGCTATAAAAAAAGATCATGCGCCTTTATTCCCAATGGGAATATATGGCGAGCGATATGCTGAAATAGGCCAATCCAGATGATCTTTTATAGCTGTATGTGGCAAAGGTCTTATTCACAACTATAAGTATTACCGTCAATCTTTCCATATACGGAGAGTTACTTATAGGCACGTCCTCATGTGACCTGCGAACGTAAGTGGTGCCATCCTTTGACGAATTCTTGAGTTCGAAACCGAATTACAACGGCAGCTTTGTTTGAAACGTCACTTACACAGATGTTTATATTGCGCGGCGCGTACGGCGCGGCGTCATTGACGTACTCGAAGCCGGGTTCTAAAATTTTAACCGTACAGACGTTACCTTATTAATAACGTTCGATAAATGATTTGCAACACCATAATTTTATTATACAATATCTAAAAATAGAATAAAATTGTTTCAGAGCCACATAACTGCATATAAATCCTGAAAATTGATCATTTTTGTACTCTTGTTCAAAATTGAATGTATTGTGACTTTTTGATTTTAACAGCCTATCCCGCAAGTTCATATCATACCACAGTATTCGACTTGAATTTTGAAATATCTCGTGTAGACTTGCTTAATATAAATATAAGTATCAGTAAGGTAATGTTAACTACGCGTAATTTTTGGTTATTAACAATCTTTGTAAAAAATTTTATAGTTATTTAAAACAAGATTTTGAAGAAATTGAATAGAACATAGTGACAAATATATTTTTGGTCACCAATTCTCTAAAATTCGAATAAAAGTTCATTGTGCTGTTGCTTCCCCTATTTATCTTCATCTGAAAGCTAATATAAAGTCTATGTGAAAGTCAAGGGTTAGTCGATGTGCCTATAAATTGCCTGAAAATCTATCCAATGAGATAAGGATTGCGTGATGCCACGAGGGGCCAAGAAACCGAGAGATCGAAGCAGGGTTCCCAAACTAGTTTAAATCGCAACCAAAAACGGTTAACCGGTTATTTGTTATATTAAACTGAGTACAAACGACGCTCGGTTTATTCGGTAAACAGATGAAAATATATCAAAAAAAGTAGCAAATAAGGTAGTAATTTTGTATGCAATAATAATTAGTAATCGTAAACACGCATACTAAGGGCCAGTTGTTTTACAAATTTTTTTTTTACATGAGCTCCACACAGGAGGCCCTCAGGAAAATAGTTTCCCTCGGAGCTTATGTCATCTTTGGGGATGCTGTGGAGGGTTTTTTTTAAGGAAAGGGAGGAGAGGAGAGTTCTGGGAAGGAAAAGGGTTTAGGGGTGGGTAGGAATCTGGGGTTCAGTGTGTCCTGATCATCCGCCTCCAAGACCTAGATAAACCTCACCCCGTGAACCCGGCACCCTTCCTAAATCACCAAACGTAGCGAACCACTTGTGGTGACCTATGGCAGAGGTGTTAGTTATCCAATAAAGGTTCCCACCCGGAACCTTTATTGGATAACTGAACAGTTTATTAAATTTCGAAGTTAAAGTTCAAGTTCTGGTAAAGTTCCATTCATGTTTTGTTATTATTTCACTTCTGTGAAACAACTGACGTATGATGGATATTAACAAAACTTGAATCGAATTATCAAAGAACGTGAAAATCAACTTTGAAATTCGATGCATTTTTCATATTCTCTGAAACTACTGGTGAAACTGACCCTAGGTGTATTTCAATACGTTTCAAGAGTAACAATATACTAATCAGTTTTATCGAATCTGTTAAGCAATCATAAGGACTTAAGAAAAATATCATAAACGGGTATTTTTAGTCAGTTAATCGGATTAAACAAGTTTTGTAGCAAAATCAGCAGTAATGTCGTATGCCTAAACTTTAATGTGGGTACGTACTATAATATTCTAAGGGATTATTTCAAATCGGATTAAAAATTAAATATTCAGCAAAAGTATGCGAGCACGTGTAAATATAATATATCCTCAGTTTTAAATTGCCTAAACACCCGAGAACTCGATTCGGTAGAGTTAAAGAGTTAAGGATTTGAACTAATCTAACCTAAAAAGTTTTCAAACTACAGCCGGTCAACATATTGTGAGAAGTTAATTTTATACAAGGAACTCAACCGCGCAAAAGATACGAAACCAAAATTCCTTAAGAGGGTATAACCAGATACAACCTAAAATATGTCATTTTTAAATCAAATTCTAAACGAATCGACTCATTCCTAAAAAAAAATGTAAATTAATTTTGAAAAATTGTTATTTCATCTAGTAAAGCTTTGTTTTAAATTTTGATAAAATTTGTTTATTTTTATTATAATAAGACTATACCGTTGGTCTTTAGCACATTTGTTAAATTTTTAAAGAAAATGTATTGTACAACACTTATTTCAAATCATATAAACGTACAGTA
This sequence comes from Glyphotaelius pellucidus, assembly GCA_936435175.1. Taxonomy (NCBI): domain Eukaryota; kingdom Metazoa; phylum Arthropoda; class Insecta; order Trichoptera; family Limnephilidae; genus Glyphotaelius; species Glyphotaelius pellucidus. The sequence goes on from OW386549.1 coordinate 10,949,598, forward strand.
AAATAAATCAATTAATTAGCCGGGAAAGCTATCTTTCAGAATTTTAATTTTAGTTTAAATAAAATCATTTAAAAACAGTACGTGTTTGTCTATTTATTTATGTGGTCTTACAAACTAATATATTTCAAATTTGTTTTTATATACTTTTGTTACACTTAGGCCATCCGCTCATGGAGACTCTGAAAAAACTAGTTGGTGACGCAATCGCTATCCACAGGAAAGGAACTGTGAATTTCATTGGCGGTCTGCACACAGGTCGTGAGCCGCTATCATAGAAACCTGTCAATAAGGCAACTAAAACGCAACGGCCGCGGTGACTAGCAAACTGGTCGCTGCGGCTGTCGCGTTTTTGTTGCCTTATTGACAGGTTGCCATGGTAGCGCCTCAACCTCTTAAGTTTTCGAGTAACTGCGATAAGTCAGATCAGAAAAATATCGATTTTGTTCAGAAGGTTGATTGCGATTGCGTCGCCAACTGTTTTTTTTTTGCAGTTTCCCATGAGAGGATGGCCTTAGACATTAGTGAAAAATTATAAGTAATTTAGATAATAAACTAATTACAAAAACAACAAAATTTTTTTTTTTTTATCAACACGCGTTTTAACATTTTTATTGCTAACGTGTAGGTGTATAATCAAGCAAATTTTGATTGAGATAAAACCGATATTGAGTTATAAATTATTATAAATGCTGGTATGGAGAATAATTCATCTTTCTTATCGGAAACGTCCTGCACAATTGCAAAGGTTTTGCAATTTGAATTCTCAGCCGCTGTTTAATGGGCCTTAATATTCGATAACTTTAATTTCTTGAAGAAATGTAATTTTGTTAAACTGTTTACCGGTTTCTTGGATATGAGATAAAACGAAAACCGGTTCATCTAGTAATTCGGTTAGTTGGAAGCCCTGGAAGAAGTCGTGGATACGGGTAATTTGAATTTGGGTAAATCGATTGCAATTCCAACTTGTAAAAACATTAATTGACTATGTACCTAATATTTAGTTAAGAGTGATTGCTTTTCTACTGGTTAAAAAGAGATGGAGCATTATACGTAAAAAAAATTAAGATACTTTATTAATTTACCACTTTCGATGGATGTTACAATTCTACAACTGAATTACGTAACAAAAATAATTATCACAACAACAGTGGCGTTCAGCGTCTTTTCTTTAGATTTCTAGAACAAACATTTTTCTTTGCGTTTGACATCACCTACCCGCAGGATTTTAACAAGCAATTCCTGAACCTATTTGGAGTAAAAATTATAAATGTAATCTTTTTTTATTTTTCTGTTTCAGATTTTCGATTGAGTTTTGCCAATATTGACTTCGTTAATAAAATATTACAATTTGAGGTTTTCCTCGTAATGTTAAAAATATAAAGATGTTTTTTTCAATTCAAAACAATAAAAAAATGTTTTACCATCACACGTCGCAAGTGAGTAGTCGGGTATAGTTTAGCGAGTCACGTAATAAGCACGATGTCTCGTTCCGGCAGCACGGTAACACACGAAACAGTGTGCGTATCAAATGATCCTGTAGCAACGTGTAGGAATGTGATTAGTGGCGATATGTGATTGAAAAATATATTTTTGTTTTTAATAAAAAAATATCATCGGAGAGCAAAATACTTTTTAACTCCGAATGAGCTCAGGAATCGCTTGAAAATTCTTCGGTAAGTGCTGTTGCATCCTGTATAATTTTTTTTTATTTTTATTTCTACATAAAACTTTGATACCACCGGCAGATTTTTCTTTCGATAAGTAAAATACTTTTTCGATACACAATAATGTTTTATAAATATTGTAAAAAATAAACTTAAAAAATAAACATGTTTGGAATTTTAAAATATGGCAATGTTCTGGAAAAGTCATGGCACGCAGCTGATATTAAAGGTATTATTACTTATATTTTCTGTTGTTATTGAACACGCAGCAGGTCACTTCATAACGAGTTTTGGAATACGTGGGTTAGTTTATTGTGATTACCATTAGAATATAGACACCGTTTTGTATAGACAATGTGGTGTAGATATATGATAGAGTGAAATATATTTAAAATTAAGAAATAACTAACTAACTAATTTAATCAACGAATGTATATACTAGAATTTGTTATTACTTATCAAAGAAAGCAAACACTTTTTGACTTGACATTGTACACATGAAAAAAGTTATTTGTTTAAGGGGGCAGCCAACTGTGCGTGAGCGGTAAAAGCGTGTATTTTTCCTAATTATTTTCAAGCAAACGATGAACGGATTTTTAAAATTAAAACTAATAGTCCATAATACATATATAGAAGACTGTATAAAAAATTTTGTACATGAAACTAAAGTATGGTTTGCGGTGTACCCCGCTTTCAACAGTGGTTGACAGCGGTTGACAGCGATTGAGCCATACGGTTCATCAGAAAAATAAAATAAAAAATTATATTTAGATACCAGACATATACGTTTATGGCATCACGTAGTAGATTTTGATACCTAGAAAGAAAGAAAAAATGTTTTTTTTTTTGGAAAATTTTCATCGTTCATAAAAAAAGGGGGGGGGGGGGGGGGGCGCTTTTTAAAAAAAATCCCCACGTGGTGCCATAGAAACCGGATTTTTGAACAGTTAAAGATTTGGTACATGTAACTCGGATGTATAGTTTTTTTGTTATTTTTTTTGGGGTATTATGCCGTGTTTCGCTATCTCCTTCTTTAGCCAACGTTTCGGACAGCGTTACAGTGTCCTCTCTTCTGAGCGGGGTGATGATGCGAATCAGCGTGGAGATACCTATTTGTATGTTTTGGTTTCCTATAAACTGTGTGTCCTAGGCTACCATCCTCTTTTCGCATCACCTCCACATCTTTTCTAGATAGACAGACAGACAGAGCGGACGATCTCCAAAAGGATTTCGGAACACTTTCGTGCTTGTAAACTTGGCCACCCTGACAAATCGGCAATCGCCGAGCACTTAATCGAAACCGGCCATTACTTTGGATTTGTTTCTGAAGTCCTGGGAAGACCCAAAACTTACAGAGCATGCCTAATTACGGAGGCAATTGAAATCCATAAAAACTCCACCAATATTAACAGAGACGACGGAGCTAAGCTCAATAGTTCTTGGTATCCAGTAATTGACGGCTACAGCAAAGCTAAACGCAAAAAAAAACCATGCTGAATTTTTTCTAACACCAGCTCGTAGAGAAATGGAGCTGGCAGCACGGTATCGCTTCGACACACATAAGTAAACACTCTCACCAATATCATTTGCTCATCTGCCCTGATGATGGACACTGTAACGCTGTCGGAAACGTTGGCTAAAGAAAGAGATAGCGAAACACGGCATAACACCCCAAAAACAATAACAAAAATACTTTTTGGCCGTGAAAACCTAAAAACATACCGGATGTATAGTTTTTTTAGTATGCTGTCAATCAGGTTGAAAAAAGTAGTTTCGAGAAAAACACGTTCAAACTTTTACTGAAGGATAATTCAACATACAAACGGTTTCACATAAAATGCTATATCTCTGTCAATTTTATGAATTTCTTTCAAATATTTGGTGAGAGCATTTTTAACAAATGCATCTTTCATAAAATAAAATTTAACAAAAAAAATGACAATAAAATTTTTGTCACAGAGGGCTGGTGCCTTAAACGCTTTATTAGATTTCCGAACGTCCACCGGTTTCGGTTGACCTGCACTTTCATAAGGACAATAAACAAATAAACACTAGACTCGTGCTGGCTCCTCAACTACTAATAGTGATGGAAAAATATTTTTTTGTTTTTAATTGAAAAAAAAAATCACCAGACAACAAAATAACATCATGACTCGGGAATCCCTGATTTTTCCTTCGGCTACATTACATCCTACTGTTACCCACCTTGTACTGTTACACGATGTTTATATACGAGATACAGGCATGCATCACTTTGAACTAGCTAATCTATCAATACAGGCATGTATCACTTTGAACTAGCTAACCTCTCAATACAGGCATGCATCTCTTTGAACTTGCTAACCTGTCAATACAGGCATGTATCACTTTGAACTAGCTAACCTGTCAATACAGGTATGCATCACTTTGAACTTGCTAACCTGTCAATACACGCAATCATTGACAGGTTAGCCTATACATGCCTCAAAAGGCAGAATTTTTGTTGTTGTTAAATGACGGTTAAATGAGTTTCAAAGTTCATGGTATAATTAGGTACTTGTGAACTCTCTTTTAAGTGTCACTATTTTTCGTTTCATCGAGTTTCAAATCGGTGCTAAAGAAGTTTTCACTTCAAAAAGTATTTACTATTTCCCAAAAAAGACGTATACCACAACACTTAGTAATAATACATTGTACCCACCAACTGTTTTGTAATTTTCAAGTCATTATATGTTAGCCCCGAGGAAGGAACTGTCGTTCCGAAACCGGTCGGCATAAATAAAATGTATAAGTGGTTCTAACAAAGTTATATTGTTTCATTTATTTGAGACGTACATGTTTTATTTGCTTACGAGCTTAGAAGTTCATTGCTCTTCTACGAAGGACATGGTACATGTATTCTATCTACATACATTGTGCGTTAATTGTTGCAATAAAATATTATTGAAAACATGTTTTTCGACTTATCGACAGCTGATAGTTTCATTGTGTCAATTCGAATCAACAGCGTTATCAAAATAACGATTATTTAAACAATTATGCGTTACATAGTAAGGCGTTAATCTTATTTATCGGAATTGTCAGGTTATCAATAACGAACAATGTCATGCAGTACAAGTTGCAATCATCTATTTTATAAGAGATTGCCAATGGCTATTATTTAATGATTAATTAGTATTATATTAGGCAATCCCCTTAATTATAAAATTTTGTGTTACATTGTAGAATTTTAAATGTGCAGTTGTGTTGATAATAACGTCAATAACTGATTGGAAGCTTTTACATTTATAAAGTATTCTAATAATGTATTTTATTGATACTCAACTTAATGAAATGAATAATACGTTGCTATGAGTAAATGGGCTACGTGATGCCGCACAAGAGCCTCAACAAATAGATTCAGAATCTTGTACAACTCAAATGTAAGAATTATCTTAGAGTACGGATCCGTTATTTGGTCCCCATACAACTCAAATATAAGAATTATCTTAGAACACGGATCCGTTATTTGGTCCCCATACAATGCAATTCACAGCAGTAAAGTGGGGCATGTTAAAAATACTCCACTTCATCTTATAAGTCTTTCATTTCGGCCAGTTTAAAAAAAAATCTAAGTTTTGGATTTGAGATCAAAATACCCAATCAAACTGAAAAATTATTTTTGTAATCAAAAGGTATATTAAATATCTAATACGGATATGAGCTAATTAATTTATTTTTGATTTACATTATAAGATATAGGCCATTAAAGATTTTAGTGTTTTATGATTTTAGAGGCGACTTGGACAACCTAAATGAAAAAAAAAATCATTTTGATAGTTGTATATTATTTATTTTTTTACTTATTTACGGCGGAACAAAAATTTGTTGTATATACATTAAACTTACTACCCAAAAATGTATTTTTAACAATGTCGTATTTTTAATTATATTTTTCATTGTTTTTGTAAAATAAATATAGTAAAATATTTTTTTTTGTGTTTTTCCTTTACTCACAAATAATTGCCCAAGTTGCCTCTAAAATCATGAAACACTAAAATTTTAAGTGGCCTATATCTTATAATTTAAAGCAAAAATTAATAAAGTAGCTCATATCCGTACTAGATATTTGATAAACCTTTTGATTACAAAAGATAATTTTAAATTTGGTAGGGTATTTTAATCTCAAATCCAAATTTAAAATTTGTATGAAATGGGCAGCGCATACGTTCCTCTTAATCGAAAAATACAACGCACAGGAACTTTTGAAATAATTCCAGTAAATGTATTAAAATGTCTCTTCAAATTGGCCAAATTTTGGCCAACGAACGCTCGAGAACCAAAAACGGTTCAGCGGATTAATCTGCAGTCATGCGATGTTTTAAACAAAACTACCCAGCTCAATAGAGAATTAATTCTCTATTCTAACATTTCCAGCGAGTTTATTATCTAAAGTTTTTAATCAATATACATATTCAAGAATGGTTAGCGAGATTTCGATTTTTTGGCACATTATATCTCATATTTAACCTTATATTATTAGATTTCATAAAACATTTACTAAAAATTGAATGCTGCCGTGGGGAGTCGATAATTTAATGATGTTTTATACGATGTAGGTGTGCAATCCGAAATGTCTAGTTTCAGGAAGGGTTACTAATCGTGAATTACTAAATGGAGATTACGCTCGCTTTCCAGAGTGGAATTAATCTAGTAACTGTAGAGTAAGCTCTGCAGGGCCGAACTGTACGAGTGAGATTTTAAAATAAAGTGAATACCGCACAAGAATCCCAATTTGGAACGCCGCCCCGGGAACCTTTTATTGGATAACAACCACATCTGCCGTAGGTCACCCCAAGTGGTTCGCTACGTTTGGTGACTTAGCAGGGGTGCCCGGGTTCATGGGTTGAGGTTTGTCTAGGTCTTGGCGATGAATGCGTTTGTTCATCTACTGCAAAGCGGGCCGAATCGGGAGAGACTAGTTGAGTTAGACCTAATTTAGAAATCTTCAGCCGCACTCTCTCGACCCCTCGCTTTGCAACGCAGTGGGAGGTATGGATTCATATGTCCGTCTCTCCTGACACATATACACACCCTTATATACATTTTTCCTTTCCCGAACTTTCTCTCCTTCCTTTCCCTAAAAAGACCCTTCACACAACGTCCCCAAAATGATACGGGTCCTAAGGGTTTTTTCCCCAAATGCAGCTAACGTAAAAAAAATCTGAGTGTGTAATTCACACGCGGTAGAAGTGAAACTAGAAAGTCGCTAGAAGATGTCGTTTTCTTTTCTTTTGCTTATTAATTTTAAAGTGTTTCGAAGATTGGATATTGATTTCACAAAATAAAAACGTTTTTTTTTTACCTTTTTAGGATTCGAACCTGCGTTCGCTTAATGTCAGTCGTTCTGGCCGCTGAGCCTTTTCAGGCGCCTTGCCCACGAGGCGCGAATTAACCGCATTATATTAGAACCGAGTTGTGACGCATTTCCATTTCATTCTAAAGACGTTTCACTTCAAAAAATGTCAAAAGCCAGCCGGATTCAGAAGCAGATAAGCGAAAGAGTTGGAAAATACCTGACTATTCAGATCTATCGTACATAATATCTATTGTTTTTTTTTCAATTAGGATGAACGCACTTTTGATTATTTAGTTGAAATCTGAACCAATTTCATGTCTTTATTTTGACTGCCACTTCTCCCCTGAATTTGTTCACTAGGTATCGATAATTCACTACCCCAAGTCTACACCGACTATGTTAGGTCATGCATACACAGTAAGCAAATAATCCTCTTACCTAATTACTTAGTATGTGGGATAAAGCCTAATTACTTTTATTAGTGTCAGAGCACCTGCCGGACCAATGATTCAATTGCTTCAAAAGCCATCTTCTGAAACTATATGAGATTATAATCAATTTATAAATAATAATGCTGAGACGATATTTGATTGAAAGGTGATACATGACGTAAGACAGATCTCAGTTGGCAGTTGACAGATGACAGATAACGGAGGACAGACGACATATAATACTTAACAGATGACAGATGACGTATAACACGTTACAGATGACAAACAACAGAGGACAGATGATAGGTGACAGATAACAGATGACAGGTGACGTGTGACAGGTGACGGATGACAGATGACAGATGACAGGTGACAGATGACAGGTGACAGTGACACCTCATTTCCTTAAATTTAGACGTCAGTTCACTTGAGAGACGTTTCTCTGAGGCAATGGGTTAATGATATACAATGTTGACTGAAGGAAAAACGGTAAATAAAACAGAAAAAAATGATTCCAAATGTTGTAATTTTTTTACAAGAACGAAAAATAGAAAACATCCTACCGTGGATGTGAATGTGAATGCGGATTCACTACGTGGCATTTTCTCCGCTGCGACGGGGAAATAAGCGACCTTCGCGGGAAGGGAGAACGATTACATCTAATCGATGCTTAATCTCCCATTGAAAAATTGACTTTCGCTTGTGGTCGTAAGGTTGTACACACGTCCTACACGCGAGGGGTATACGAGGTGGCGATAAACCACCCCCCACGCTCCCCGAGACTCAGTGCAGGGGTTGGAATTTACTGAACAGATAGAGGCAATTACCCACGTGTGAGCTTACCACTTATCCTTATACTTCACGAATAGTGTGAGACATCTTATACGGAGAGAGGTAATTGACGTATGTGGGACTGCTGTTACCCAATAGACAGTATTAATTAGGGCTTTCAATCCCGAAAATTCAAATAATAATTAATAATGCTAGAATATTGTGCAAAAAGTAATATGTTGCCAATAGAAAATAGAAATTCCCACTGCTGAAACAAGGTCGTGAAACCAATAAAAATCCTGAAATCCTGTAGTGCCGACAATGTCCAGGACATCCGGGATATCGGTTCTCGAGATTCCATTATTGAAAGCTAGTTTGGAAGTAAATTCTGTTGGGCTTGTTATGCATATTTATTTATTTATTTCATCAGGTTCTCCATAAAACAGTTATACACCAGAATATTATGGGGAAGATTACAAAATTTAAAGAAAAAAAATGTTTGAGGGCAGTTTCACTATCTTGTGGCGTATGTCATAAGATAATTACTGAATTCTCTGTAGGTGACATTGAAGATGTCGATGTTTAATACAGATTCATTTAGCTGTTGAATTGCACTATTTAATGGCGCATTTTGATAGGAAGAAGTTCTCGCTTTCGGAGCATAAAAAAGTGCGTGGGATCTCCCACGAGTACGCGTTGGGTACATATAATTTAATCTCCTTCAACATGGGCGGATTCAGTATAATGCCGAAGATTAGTGTAAAAAAGTGCTTACCCAAAAATATTTTTCGGCGGGCTTCTAATGTGTTAAGATCGAGCATTCCTGATAAAAACAACGATGGATACAGGAATGGGTAGTATGTATATTCCCTCATATACAGGTAACGCGTAAACCTTTTTTGAACTCTTTCTATTCCTAGGATATGGTTTTGTTCAGAGGGAGCCCAAATAATGGAGCTTTATTCCAAAATGCTGCGGACAAGTGCTTCATATGTTCTCCGTATTGCAATTCCATTAGTAAATGATCTCGCATTACGAAGAACAAATCCAAGCATTTTGTTAGCGCCGGAGACAATGTCAGATATGTGGGATTTGAAAGAGAGATTTGCTTCAAAAATCACGCCAAGGTCTCGAATCTCGTTTTTGCGTGTTAATATAATTTTATTAATGTGGTATGGGAATATAAATGTGTCTTTGGATCTTGTAAATATAACGACACTGCATTTCTGAATACTGAAGGGTAAGTTATTCAATTCCGACCATTTGACAAGAGAATCAAGATCATTCTGCAGAAGAGTGGAATCGATATGACTGTTCTGAAAAGTTTGATATCGTCAGCGAAGGGGAGATATTTTGAGCGGTTAATGGTCTTGCCTCAGTCCTGAATTTGTCAATAAGCCCTATAGACCGCGGCCTAGGGGCGACGGAGTTCGGGGGGCGGCGCTCTCTCGCTTTGATAAGCCGAAGTTTGTGTACGATTGTAAACAAAAAACAAGTCACTGTGGATAGATAGAGTTTTCTACACTTTAGACGCCCGCCGCGGATTTGCGTAGTCCCATGCCCAACGGTCCCGTACTGGACCGGTGATTATGGTGCGAATATTTCACAAAAAATGCTTTAATTTGAACTTTCAACACGAAGAGTCTCAGAAAAAGCTCAGTCTCTTGTGCAATATTATACAATGATAAGACGATTTAGTTCAGGAATGTGAACACTTTCAAGGTCACATTTTCACTAATAAGACGACAGAGAAACCTGAATCTACAACATAACTAAATATTTTTAAGGAAAGGTTTATTTGTGAGGAAACAATCTCTGTGCAACATTTAGCAAAATTTGGATTTAGCTCTTCGCGTCGCACTTTGCATTCCGGCCACAAATTTTTCTGGAGAAAGGAGTTTTTCTTTTTTAAACTTGAGTGAAGAATTACCAAAGGTCTTCATTGTCACAAAAAAACTTTACTCTTTGGCTCTTCTATGCGTAGAAGCAGAGTGAATACTTAAAACTATGAAGCATTATAGATGATTTTATCACATAAAAAATCCCGTAAAAATTGTAATTTTTGTTTCATGTTATGTTTCATACTTTATGACTAATTTATTTGTTTATTTGATTTTGAATACCTACTTAACCCATATTTGAATATTTATTTTTAAAATTGTGTGTCACCTAATAAAAGCCTACAAATGAGTGATTATAATGGGTGGCAACTGCTAAGAAGGAGGAAGGGGGGGGGGGGGGGGGTAGTGCAAATAAAGTGGCCTATACTTATAAAAAGTGTAATTCCGACCCTGTCTTGCCTATATCATTAATGAATAAAAGAAAGAGGAGGGGTCCTAGATTTGATCCCTGGGGAATCCCGGAGTTAGTTTTGTATTCGTGTGAAAGCTGGTGTCCGTAACTGACATACTGACGGCGATTGTGTAAGTAGCTAGCTACGAAAGCGAGAAAATCCTGAGAGAATCCGGCGTCATTTAATTTTAATATGTTCCCGAGGGAGTTTAATCCAAAAATGAAATGGGCCGCGCATTCGTTCCTCTTATATATGTTGATATCCGAATTGATTCTGTTCAACAGCAAGATTGCTCTTCCGAACAGCATGACCATTGGCAAGGTAGTCCTTCCTGCGAACAGAATCGAAGTGAATCATTTAAAAATGCTCTATAGAAAACTGGCCCTATAGAAAACTGTAATTTTCCTTTCGACAAATGAATATGAAAAAACGAAACCACATGAATCTGTTACATTTAACGACTGTACTTTCGTTTATTTCGTTATTTTTAAAGCCGTTCGTTCACCGGTTTCCCATGAGAATCGTGACTGCACGAAATAAAAAAATTAAAAAGATTGATTTATCTAACCACTGATATTAAGTATAAAATATTACTAGCTTCACTACCCGGCTTCGCCCTAGTATTAATACTCTCTTTCCGTTTTTTGTTTTGTATATTCCTATTGAACCATTTTGAAAATGACACACATGTTATTGCATTTTTCTTTTCCTTTTTTAGTTAATGGATCTAATAGTCCAGGGAAAAATCGAAATTGGAATTCACGCCCTTTGTGGGAGGAGTTTAAAATATTTGAGAAAAGCTTTTGGAACGGTTGAAAAAGGTATTTGAGAATTATTTTTTTCAGGTTGATTTCGTAAAGGCCTAAAAAACATTAACTCCTTTTTTACACATTGTTTATTGTAATAACAAGGAAATTTAAAATTGATTTCACGGAACCGAGCGACGTGGAGCCTACACGTCTGTTCCCTGCTCCGGCCAGGGTGGTTCTGAAAGGAAGTGGGGTGTGGCAAGCCAGTAGTCCTTCGGTGAACGACATAAGGGTCACTTTGAAAATCCACATTCGTCGGCCGCCAGCCGTATTGTGAAATAACAACGCAAAAATGCATAATTTATTTTATTTTGTGAATATCGGTCGTAAATATCAATTTTTTTGCGATTATCATAAAAGAAACTAAATTTGCTACAACAAACAATAAAACCATATCCGAAAAGATATTCATAAGTAGGAGAGTTTGCACTTGAAAGTGTTTTTTTATAGACCTGTTACTTTATTTTTTTCTAGGCTTATTAAAAGATTTATAAAAAAAATGACCGATATTTTTAAGGGCCAAGATACGTTCTACACGCAGTATTTAATTGAAGCATCTATAATATTTCTAAGCGATCAAATTTTCAAAACAAAAACACATGATTTTGTGTGATTTTGCATTATTTACTATGGCTTCATCTTAAACAGACATTTCAAAGCTGCATAACAATTGACGGAAATAAAAATATTAAAAAACAGAAAGTAGTGTATTGACCTGCAAAAACGTCAGAAAAACTATGCAAGTATTATGTCTAATTTCAAAACCTTTAATTCATGGACTTGTTTTTTAATTAAAACACCTTTATAACTTTCTTCATTTCTTTTATTAATGAACTAACCGGATTCACATTTTGACGGGCATCTTCAGACTGGTATAATTTTAATTTATCAGTCTGAAGATATAAAAAAAGAAGAAGAAAGCTATAGAGGCGTTTTTTTATGTGAATACCGTGTAAGAGTTTAAACGTCTCCCGTCTGGAGCCAGTAAAACTTAGGCATCCCGAATTGGGTATGTTTTGAGGCTGAAAGCAGTGAGGAGGGAAGGAAGTGGGAGAGAAAGAGATGGGGATGTACCTGGTTGTTCAGATCTGGCCACTAAAACACGGCTAAAGCCATCTCATGCAACGTTTTAATCCTGAATGGTGGTCCTACATCTGGGCGATATTGTGAGTATCTTCCTCTGTGCCGCAAATATGTATACTATTTTAAATGAATTAATGAAAGATCGGTCAATGACTGAGTTGACATCATGTTTGGGTCCCATCCAGGCGTCCCGTGTTCGATTCCTGGCTGGCTAAGTCCCCAATCACGAAATAAGCAACATTTTCCGCTTGCTGTGTTGGTAGTAGAAGGTTTTCAAATATTGTCGGGCTGTTCATAACCTTCGTTGGTCTTTCTTTAAAAAAAATATTCAATTTTCCTGAAATGGATTCCTGAGAGCCTAACCCCTCGACAAAGGAGGAAGTTAATTTTTTTTTTATCTATATACGAGTTATTCTCAACGAATTCTCATGCAAACATAAATACGACAGAGGTTATCGTCCCACAGCTGCTATTCCTTTTTGTCTGAAATAATTGAGAATTTTGGAGTGATTTTCAAAGAATGTAGGATATATTTCCCATCTCCTACTTGGATTGATATAATATGTACCTATTGTACACAGAAATTGCGTAAGTATATATTTGTATGTTTTAATTTAATATGTGATTTATTGTGTCCAATTATTTCTTTTTTCTTTTCTACTGGTTTACTATATTTGCATGATCATATCACCATTAATCCATACCAAATGTTATAAAACAGAAGTACGTATTTCAATTGATGTTTAGAAATATTAAATGTATAATGTAGTATAGAAATGTGTCTTGTTTCCGTGCTTTGAATGTCACTAGTTATACCTAGATTTTATCAGATAAACGTTTTGTAAATAAATAATATTACATTGTAATTATATGTGCACCAGTATTCAGTAAAACGTTGCAGTAAATTTGTATTGCAACAAGAACATTTAATAATATTGCATTTGCAATAACATATTTTTTCTTTCAGCAAAGTTCGATGAATGAAGTACAAATTCTTTTATTTTCATTATATCGCAATAATATATAATCACATTTTTAATCCGTAAAAGTTTATGTGACCAGAAATCATTAACAATTAGATACGACTATACGCATTTATAATTACCGTGACGATTCACGGTTACAGTACTGTGGCGGCAAAAACAGGCAATAAACGTACGTTCCTTTTCGTTATAATACTGCACATCTCTTTTACACATTAAATGTTGGTGAGACAAAAGACGAGACACAAAATACATGTGTCTGTTTCTTCCAAAGTACTACATATTTCCTTTGGAGGAAAGAGATATAACATGGCTCTGCCACGGAAACGGGAAATGCGTTTCATTTAATTTATACGTGTGAGGGAGATGTATGATAATAATTGTATGTTTCCTTTGGGGGTGCAGTCCAGGCATACGTTCACCGTTTGTCTTATTTTCGAATGATATTATTTAGTGGGTAAGAAAAATCTGAAGCAAATAATAAAAGCAATCTGCAGCAAATAATTAAAGCAATCTGCAGCAAATAATAAAAGCAATCTGCAACAAATAATAAAAGCAATCTGCAGCAAATAATAAAAGCAATCTGCAGCAAATAATAAAATCAATCATCAGCAAATAATAAAAGCAATCTGCAGCAAATAATAAAAGCAATATGCAGCAAGTAATAAAATCAATCTGCAGCAAATAATAAAAGCAATCTGCAGCAAATAATAAAATCAATCATCAGCAAATAATAAAAGCAATCTGCAGCAAGTAATAAAAGAAATCTGCAGGAAATGAAAAATATCAAAGCAAAAACCATCAGCGCATTTACAATTGACGTTTGTAAATTTTTGGAATTTACTCACACTTCAATATTATCCTTGTAACTATATTCCATACTTTCAAAACCATCGCCACGGCAATACAATATTGTAGGGGTTTACGGAGACGTCACGGTGCCGTATATGAGAGAGATGCAAGGCAATGATGACTTTTTTTCCTTTAGAGGAAACAGACCTACCTACATTGACCTACATAGACCTACATTGCGTATCTTATTTTTTGAAAGAGCTGCAGCGTTATTGTGATAAGGAACCTATGTTTACTACCTTTTTATGCCGTCACGGTAATTTTAAAAGCGTTCATTGATTCACCTACCTTTCAACCACAAACACTGGAAAAATCACATGTAAAGCTATCTTTTCAGGCAAATGTTGTCTCAAATGACATTTTTGAGTTTTCTGTATATCTATTTCTCAGGTTATTTCAAGGATTTTCAGTGTTTTTATGGACGATGTAGTTACTCAATTACAATTTTTTATTAACATTTGAACTGTTTCCTTTAAACGCCGATTCTCGATCCGTTTCAGCTTTTGAACACATTTTGATAGGCTGTTAACCAGAACAACCTGACCGTTCATTCAAGTTGTTCAATTTATATACCAAAAATCGGCGTTCAACGGGAACCATTCAAATGCCAATAATTCTACATAATGTACAACATTAATCGACGATTTAATGTCGCGACAGTTTTGAACTTCCCAACTTTGAATGATTAATTTAGTTAACGTTTTCATTATATTGGATGTTTAATTATTATTATTGCTGATCAAATATTATGATCCATGATTTTGAAATCACTTTTGTGTAGTAACAGTAAACGTGTGTCTGAACTCTACCTTGTAGTAATCTTTTCTCAACAGACATGGCGACCTTCTTTGGCTTTTTTGGCTGGTCTCTCATCCTATATCTTCCATTCCTCCACTCAACTCCACTCTTCTCTTCATTCTTTACATTCTTCCACAAACAACACACACTTCTTGGTTCTGCGTCATCACCGACTTCATGTTCACTGTTCTTCACTAGACAAATTTTCATTCGACAAAAGCGAGTTTTCCATTAAAATCTTCATGCGAACTTTTCGATAAAATCTTCATTCGTTAATTTTCACACTTTATGTAAACAATCATTTTATTTAGATTTTGAAAATTGTTTAACCTACCAGATTAAGTATACAATTTAACAGGGTCGTTTGATATATTTTACAATTTTATACTTACGTTTTTTTTTCAAGATACAAAGAAGGGAGATTTTTAGCGATATATATGTAAAACAGACTTCTCGATAGTGAACAATAGCGTTAAGATTTTAATTAAATAAATTTTACAATCTTTTCGTACGGTTTTAATTCGTTTTTTATAAATGTTTTTTTTAACAAACTGAATGAAGTTTTAATATTGAATATATCAAAGTTTAAGTAGAGCAATATTAGCCATAAGTTGAGGTTTTAATATCCCCTCGTGTCTTAAAAGAAATGAAATGTTTTGTTTTGCGAGGAACTGTCGATTTGATGTAAGGTGAATTGAAACGAACTGAGATGTACATTATATAAACAAGATGCCGTAGACTGGATCGTTATTCAATTAGTTAAAAGTAAAATAACACAGACACATAATCATTGTTGATACGTTAATGTTAGGAGTTGAATTTAACCTAAGTTTTAAATATTGTTATAAAAAATAAAGTCGTGAAAGTTACTGTTGATAAAGTGGACAATATAGAATTAACATTACCTCGAGTATAACTCTCGCATATAAGTAACAAACCCAGTACAGATACTGTGTTAGAAGCTTAACGTTTTAAAGTTTATGTGACTGAATCTTTTCGAAATGACGAAAAAAGATGTTTTCCAAAGATTTTAATAAAATTTTCATTTATCAACAGCACAAATGATTTTTTTAACATGAAATAAATACGTGATGTTACATGCGTTATTCATTAATAAGATTTGAACAATAAAATACAAATATGTATGCGGCGGCAGGTGGCGCGTCGATCGCCAGTCGAAAAGCGCGGCAAAACAAGGCTCAGGGCAAGTTGCCAGTTAAAAAACCTCCTGTCAAAGTCAAGGCACCTGTCTTAAAGCAGACGCCTGTTAGCAAGCAATTTCACCACCTCCCCGACAACTATCACAAGCACGCCGATCCTAATCCCGGGTTGGTAGCTCCTAATGATTCCTTAAACCATTCCCGATCCTTGACGCTGAGACCAGGCGATTCCGACTCTTCCGGCTTGCGGGCGAGCCGGTCCGCTCATGAGCTGCCGGATCCGGCGTTGGAGCCAGGCGTGGTGGGGGCTTCGCGCGATGGGAACAGCTCGCTGGCCATCGGCAGCCCGCCGCGCGCCTACTCCTGTACGCACTGGGAGTCGCGGCTGCAGAAGACGCCCTCGGAGCGGATTGTGGGATTCGGCAGCGCGGACGTCCCCTTCGCCGTCTGCGAGGTACCTTGATGTGTAGCGTATTCATAGATCGATGTTGTCACTTACTTTAAGATATAATAACTCTTCGGAAACCGGACTGTCCAAAAACTGCTGTCCACAATTAATAACCATTTTTTACAGCTTATTCATGCATCAATAACCATTGTTCCACAATCTCTACGGATGGGTTAATTACTTTTTAAGTTAATGAACCTACGTGATTAATAAATTAAGTAAGTAGATCTAAGAATAATATTAACAAACTTACTAAAAACGCGGGGAAAATTTATTACAATTGATAAATTACCGTGTATTTTAAAACCTTACTAAAGTAGAAACTAACGTAAAATATCGTTTGCACAAATTATTCAAAATAATAATTTCTCACCGAATTTCGGAATTTTTCCAAGGTATTTTAAATGTCTTATATATATATTTTTTCCTTTTTGAAAATCTTGTGAAAAAATCGTGTTTTAGAAACTAGATAAAATGACCTATTAAATTTTTGCCTTGGATTGGAACGTGTTAAAAAAATTGCATTGTTTTAATTTCAAACATGAAATTGAAAAAAAAAATTTACCACAAGCATTTTTGAAAAAAAAAATTGTTGAAAAATTTCAGAAAATTAAAAACAGTCATAGATTATGTAAGGAATTGCAACAAAGCTGTCACGTCGTTTTTTATCTCGTAAGGTTGTGAGTCTTTACGGTCGAGTTTTTCATCATAATAAATTTGGTGTTAGCGCGTCATATATAAATGTAGACACTTAATTTATTAATTTTATATTTCATTTAAAGTGTTAATCACTATAAGTGTTAATCACTATAGTTAAGTTATAGCGAATATGTACAACACAAGTGTACAATATTGGATTACATAATGTATCGTGAGTCGTGAGCTTACTAGACTTTGTAAGTAGGAAATCAAATTATCCTTTTTAATACATGTCTTTTTTAATATATATCATTTTATAAAAAATACAACGCGTTATTTACCCGCCTCGGAACAGATTTTGACTAGTGACGCGGGTAAAAGAAAACTATGTACAGTTTGTCAAAAAATAGTAGAAAACACGGGAGGGCGCCACTGTTGTTCAAATGGCAATAATAAAGATATAACTCATGGTGGTAATGTAAAGCTGTGTAACCTACATTTTTATAAAAAATTAAAAAGGCATAAAAGTAAAATAATTTTTTTTTCATAGCAATATAGATACCCACCAATCTCAAAATTAGATTTACATTAGGTATATTACACCTTTGCAATTTTGTGCAACATAATGAAGAATAACGATATTGTACTTAAATATAAAGCACAGTTTGGAAATTGCTCTCGTTTATTTAAAACTAGCTTAAGTACCTAGTGTTGCCCGGGCTTTAGATCATATCTCTAATTTTAGATCTGAATATATTTAACTCATTAAGATCTAAGAGTAGTGTAACTAAACTCACCATTAGTGATTCTTCCTTTCTCCTACTGTTCAATTCAAATTTATGTTAAATTAAATTAAAACAAATCATAATATATCATTGAAGAAGAAGATAACACTTATAATCTAAATGAAAATATGAAAGAAAACAAGACACAGAAAAATAGAAAAAGACAATGATCTCAACTGGGACTCGAACCCAGACCTCTCGTCTAACCGGGACGTGAGAGGTCTGGGTTCGAGTCCCAGTTGCGTTAAGTGTTATCTTCTTCTTCAATGATATATTAAGTTGATGGGAATAACATTCAAAAGTTATAAAAAGAGAGTTTTTCTTATAAAAAATTGAAAACAAATCACTTTGTAAAACACCGTTTAATCAAATTTATGTAGTAATTAAGTATCTTAACAAAAGGGCTTCGTCGATTTAATTTTTTTTTTTCTTTAAAAACAAAAAAATGTTTTTTTTAAATGTGATTTACAGTGCTCTGTATTTTCAGTGTCTGTACGCTTTAAAATAATATTTGACAGTTAAATTGGTGTTGCCAGCCTACAAAATTCGTAGTCCCATTTTTTTATATTTTCTAATCTTACTTGAGATTATATGTACATAAATGAAAATGAAATAATCACCCGGGTTGCCGGCAATGAAGCCGAATTGAAAAGGTAAAAAAAAAAATCCTTACAAAAACCGTATTCGTATTTATTCCAAAAATTTTATATAAGTTTAAATAGACGTTTTTTTATTTCCCCTCGAAAAAATTTGTGATATTATGTCTAGGTACGACACACAAGTCAAAATAATGATTGCGTAATTCCTGAGGAGGTTTGGTGCGTACTCGTGCGTTGATATAAAAGGGCGTAACCTTATTTTTTTTTTTTTTTTTTTTTTATTTATTTATTTATTCCATTTTTACAATTTTACAAAGTTAGGTATAAGTACAATTATTTTTTTAATTATGTACATGTAATGCAAATATTTTTTAATGGTGGTAATAATACCTCTCTAATTGAGAATTTCTCGTGTTTAGGGAGGGAGTACTAACACAATTGATATTTTGATGTATGTTTAATTGATGCTACCATGAGCGTATTTATGAAAAAATAAAATAAAAACAACATGTATGTAAAATTATATACCTGTGCACTATTTCAGGAAGAAACTTTTTTTTTTTAAATTAAATTATAAAATATAAAACCTGTGTACACATTGAAAATATAAGTGGGCGTAATATAACACAAACATGAAATTACCTACTGGTGAAATGTATTTTAATTTTTTTCTTAAAAATTTTATAATTTTTTTCGGATTGAATATCTTTAGGGAGTTCGTTAAAGCATTTTATGGCTGAGTATGTGTAGTGGTGTTGGGCCGTTGTAGTATTAAGTTTAGGGATTATTATTTGTCCTGTTGTTCTCGGCCTGGTGCTAAATGAATTTATTGTTAGTTTGTCTTTATGGATTTGGAGTAATGCATTTTTTTGATAGATTCTGTTTATTTGTAAAACTTTGAATTCTTCGAATATTTTTTGAGTTGAATAGTCTAAAGGTTTTTTTAGTATAATTTTGATAAGTCTTCTATGTACTATTTCAAGTGGGGCTAAGTTGGTTTTATACGCTCCTCCCCAACCTATTATTCCGTATTGCAGAACTGATTGGGCTAATGCATAGTAAACCTTCAGTAGTATAGATTTATGAAGTATATTTCTTAGTTTGAGGAATACGTAAAAAAGTTTACGTATTCTGTTTATAGTTTGTGCAATATGTTCTGTCCATTTAATATGTTGGTCTATTATTATGCCTAAATATTTAATGTAGTTCTTTTTTGAAATTTTTGTGCATTTAGATGAGTTGCAGTTGTCAGTATAATTTTTACAAGAGCTATGAATAGTTATATTGGAATTTATAATTGGAAGGAATTTGTCTGATAGTGTAAATGTCATGAAGTAAGTTTTGTCAGAGTTTAAGGAAAGATAGTTGTCATCCAGCCATTGTTTTAAGTTGTTTATTTCTACATTTGCGGTTCGGTAGGCTTCATCCCAAGTTTTTTTTTCTATGATTAAGACTGTGTCGTCAGCGAAAGATATGATTTTTCCAATTTTCGGTATTGTAAGCATTTCATTCACGTAAATGATAAACAATATTGGACCTAACACTGTCCCTTGAGGAATTCCAAATTCTGAATAGGTGGGTTCACTCAATGTATTGTTAATTTTCACGTGTTGGTGTCTTTCATGTAGATAACTTTTGAACCATTCTATAACTGTTCCTTGAATTCCAATATTTCCTAATTTCTTGATTAGTTTTTTGTGGCATATACTGTCAAAAGCTTTTCTTAGATCAATGAATATACTTAAACATTTATTTCCCGAGTCAAGAGCATTATATATTCTTGAGGTTATTTTTGCGATTGCATCTTGCGTGCCTAAATTTTCTCTGAAGCCGAATTGGTTATCATTAATAATTTTATTTGAAGTGATGTGCTTAGTTAATTGTGACTTTACGACTTTTTCAAATATTTTTGCTACGTTTGATACAATAGATATGGGACGGTAGTTTGAGATGTCGGTTGCAATTCCTGATTTGAAAATCGGAGTTATTATTGTATTTTTATATATTTTCGGGTAAATTCCTTGTTGCATGCTGTTATTTATGATATGTGCTATTGGTTTTGATATTAGTTGTCTCATTTGTTTAAGTAAATTTACTGTGATATGGTCGAAACCAGGGCTCGCTGACACTCGTAAGTTCATTATTATTTTTTCTATTTCTATCTGTGTGCATTTTTCAAACTTTTTGAAAATATTTTGGCAAGTTTGTGTGGATGTACTGAAAGTTTTTTTAGATTGGACAGCGTCAATTTTTTTGGCTAGGTTCTCACCGACTTTTGCAAAGTAGTTGTTGAAAATATTAGCAATTTTAGTTGGTTCTTTTACTGTCTCTATTGTTTCATTGTCATATGTTATTTTATTTATTTGTTTATTTTTATTACCCTTGCCAATGATGTTATTAATTGTAGCCCAGACTTTTTTGTTATCTTCACCACAATCTTCAATTTTTTCTTTGAAGTAATTTTCTTTTGTTTTTTTAATCAAGTTTGTAAGATTATTTCTGTATTTTTTATATAATTGTAATAAAATAAAGTCATTGGGTTGTTTACGGGTTTGATAAAATAGTTTTTCTTTATTCCTAATTGAGGTAACTATTCCATGGGTGATCCAAGGTTTAATTTTTCTATGTTTTGATTTTAGTTTGACGTTATTTTCTTTAGTTGCATTTATTATGTGATCGCGAAGTGTTTTTTCGAAATTAATTGAAGATTTTTCGGCATCTTCGGTATTTAATATTTCTTCCCACTTTTCCGATTTTAATTTTTGTTCTAGAAGTTGTGTGTTAATGGTTTTTATATTATACTGCTGTAATGCAGTTGAGGAAAAGGATATTTTTTTTTTAAAATCAAGAATTAAAAAACACGCAAAGTGATCAGTTATATTTGTTTTCCAAATGACAGGTGTTAATTGTGTAGTTATGTCAGCTTTTGTCCAAATATGATCAATACATGATGGGTTTTGTCGGGGCACAACTCTAGTATAGTCGTTTATGCATGAAATGAAGTTCAGTTCAGCCATCGTATTATGTAGATCATTTTTTTCGACACTGTTTGAATTTAAACCTATATTTATATTGAAGTCACCCGTTACTATAGTATTTTGACATTTGTTTTTATTAATTAAATCTTTAATTTGCTCTATAAATTGTTGAGTTTTCGAACCGTGGGTTCGGTATATAGCAATAACCTGATAAATCTGTTTATTTACTTTTATTTGTAATGCTAGGCAGTTAGTGAGTGTCATGTTTATTTCTTTATAAGATATATCTTGGTGTTTTTGGTTAACGTATATAACTATGCCACTATTCTTGTTAATGTGCATTTTCGTGGTAATACATGTAAAGTTCGGTAATTGTTGTATACTATCAATATTTATTGTATTAAGGTGGGCCTCGGTCAAAACTATACAGTCGAGTTCAGTTTTCAATAGACTAAGAGTGCATAATAATTCATTTATGTTTTTGTAAATACTTCTGATATTTAAGTGCATAATGGTTAATGAGTTAGTCATATTTTTGAAGAGAAGGTTGCATTGATCAACATTATTACATACCTTTTCTCGTATATTATAAGTGTTATCTAGTTCGTCCGTAATAATATTATTCATCCTACTTTGAAATCGTGTATCTTATGTAAAATGATTGAGTATGTATATAAATATGTTTGGAGGTACGTTTTGTAGGGAATTGAGAATTCGTTTATATGAATAACTTCATAGTCGGGCGGAACAATAATAATCATATACTTAGTAATAATAATGCCACTCGACTGGGAGTTGCTAGTTCTTAGGTACATACTATGAATTTGAACAGGCGCTAATAAACAGGGTGCCGACTTTGATACTCTGTAAACAAAATATAGTTGAAATATTAATTTCTTACTTGTTTTTTTTAAAGAATATAACATTTTAATTAAAGTCAATTTTCTGGTAAGCAGATTCTGTCATTTTATTGACGTAGTGGCACTTGCTATCATTCGCTCGATGGTCCGAATTTGTTTTTCCATTTCTTGATTTATTAAAGGTTAGACAATTGTAGCACGTCGGTGGTTGAGTTTTATTCGGGCAGTTCGATAGTGTATGATCTTGTGCGCAGTGGAGACATCTGGGTTTTTCCATTTTTTTTCGGCACTTGTTGGCAGTATGTTCGAACCACAAGCAATGGTAGCATTGGGACAACGGGTTTGAGTCGCCTACATGAACCCGCATAAATCCCAGGTTTATTCTTCCTTTTTCGATTAATAATTTTCTCATTTGACCGGTTGTTTCTAGGACGTAGTTGGATAAGTTCTCGCTTCTTTTGTTTTTTATATTTGCCATTATTTTGGGCATGTGTTTACTATCGTCTTTGATAAGTTGGTAAATATCTTCGTTTTGTTCTATAAAATCTTCATTAAAATCTTCTACGTTGTAATCCTTGTGTATTCCTTTAAGGATAACATTAGGCTTGCGCTTCTTAATTTCTGTTGCGGTTATGCTGTTATTTTCCTTCTTGTTGATTTCTTTAATTATTTTATCAGAATCTTCTTTCTTTGGGCAAGAGATGATTACGTGGTTTTTATTTGATTTTTTTATTTCAGATACTTCTATCCCCAGTTTTCCGACTCTTATTGTAATAATAACGGGTTGACGTTGATTGACCTTCATACGTACAAAAATCTTTATTTTGTAACACGTTTTATATTACGCTTACGTTTAAGTATGCAGTAATCAATACAATAAAAACTTTCATGAATAACACAAATACGGTAATATTTTTGTTGTGCGTCGTTAATGTCTGAGTACCTACCTATTTTAAGAGTTAGTTTATTTTACGTGCTAGTTATGTACTAGGGTCAGTCAAAAAGTAATACCTCCTATTTTTTTCTCCTTTCATTGTCAAGAAATAAAAAAATTCAATTACGTAAGTCGAAAGCCACACTATGAATATTTTGTCACTTTTCAATGGAATCTCAGTCCATTTACAAAGTTTTGGTCCATTTTTTAACAAGGGCACGTATCCGAGAGTGGTAAAAAGCACGGTTCTGCTTCCTTACGTTATCTGCCATAGCTTTTGTTGGGCAAATCACGTGTTTTAAGCTTTTTAAGGGTTGTGACGTTTAGACAGAAATTATTGTGCATCCCTACTCCAAAAAGTCAACCATTATCCAACCCTTTGCATCCCCGAACACTGTCGCCATAACTTTCCCTGCATTTTGAATTTTTTCATCCTCGGTTAGTTTGAGTTATGCCATTTCATTGACTGCCTTTTTCGAACAGGTTCCATTAAACCCATGTTTTGTCTCTGGTCACAATTTTGTGCACATTTTTCAATCTTTTATGTATGCGAATAGGAATTTCACCTTCTGCATTCAAGAATTCAATCACAGAACTCTGACTAATACGAAAAATGATATCGGCCATTTTGCAAGCGACTGCAGTGCTGCCACCTGTTGACGCAAAAATTTGCTATGGCAGTAGATTGTAGATAAAGGTTTGAAGAATAGCGCCAAATTCAAATTTTTCATTTAACTAATTTTATTTAATTAGAAAAATAAAGGAGGCATTAGTTTTTGACTGACTATAGTACATTCGTATATAAACTTTATGTGCACAAGGTAAGATTTCATTTTATAAAATTATATTTTTGAAGTAAGCAAAACATCCCTTTTTAAATACATCAAATCATGCTTAGGTATAATCAAAACTACGATACACAAATCATTTAATCGATTCAACGAAATAATTTGATTGTTTTTTGAACGGTACTGAATTTTCTTTCTTTCTTGATGAATTTCATTAAAAATTTAGCCTCGAAAAAAATCGCAAACTTCGATTATGAATTGTATATAAGTGGTTATTCATATCTGTGATCAGTAGACCTAGCGTCGAAAAAGGGCCTATTTTTCTAATCTTCTCTTCTTTAATAAATCATAATCAAAATTTTCCTTGAAATCATAAAATTTGTAAGTAGGTACCTACTGTATAAAACACATATTTTATGGAACATTTAAAAAAAATAGGAATTATAGAATTATTTACAGGAACGTCACCATCTCAAAGACAATGATTTTTCCAAAGTTTCTTTAGACTGGTAGGTATAATATTTAAAAATGGGAATGAGAAACTCAAAATACATAAAAAAGGTGATTTCACATTTGAAAAAGAAATCTTTACTGAACCATTAAAGTGGACAAAACCTTGAAATAAAAAATGAACATACAAACATTTTTACAGACAGTAGTAGTCAAGTTAAAACAGGTAACCAAAAGGTAGGAGACCAAAATTTTATTTACATTTTTTACTCCAAATAATGTCAAGAATCACTGGTTAAAGTAGGTCAAGTACGTCGTTTAACACCCTGTATATAAAAAAACAAGGTTCGCTCATCAAAGGGGTCAAGCGGTGATTTTTTTTTTTTACATGAGCTCCACACAGGAGGCCCTGAGGAAAATAATTTCCCACAGGGCCTATGTCATCTTTGGGGATGCTGTGTGGAGGGTTTTTTAAGGAAGTTTAAGGGTTTTAAGGTTTAAGGAAAGGAGTTTAAGGGGTGGGTAGGAAGGAAAAGGGTTTAAGGGGTGGGTAGGAAGGAAAGGGGTTTAAGGGGTGGGTAGGAATCTGGGGTTCAGTGTGTCCTGGTCATCCACCTTCGAGACCTAGACAAACTTCACCCCATGAACCTGGGCACCCCTGCTAAATCACCAAACGTAGCGAACCACTTGGGGTGACCTATGGCAGAGGTGTTGGTTATCCAATAAAGGTTCCCGGGGCGGCGGTACCCATTCCCTCCTCCCAAATTGGTTAGAAAATCGTGACGTAGCTTGAAGTCAATTTTCCTTCGGGAAATTTGAATTGACTGCAGTACAAGTGACGTCAAGCGACTCTGAACGCATTTAAAAATGATTTTTTAGAATACGTTGGCAATTATATTGATTATCACTTTTTAAAATCAGTATTAGGAATGAAAAGGGAAAATTCCGGGAATATTTGCTGCCTTACTTCCACATTGGTGATGAAAAATTAAGGTTATTAGCGCCTTGTACAATGATGAATATTAGAATACTTGTCTGACAAATAATGTCAATAATTTACCAAATTGGAAAAAATCATTTGAAAACCTTTCGTAGCCTGTATTAAAAGGGGAAGTGTGGGAATAATCGAATAATAATAAACGGCACGTTCAGGGAGGAAATAATCGAAAGCGATCAGATTGTTATCAGGAGCGATATAGATACAGACAAAAGCAAACTGTCAAATGATCTTCTGTTTAGGGTAGAGATGGTCGATATTCCTGTCCCGGTTACAAGGAACCTTTGCTGTCACTGGAACCATACATATTATTTCTCTGAATATTCGGTTATTTTTGGAAGCGGCTCTTTGTGAATATTTATTAATAAAATTAAATTCAGCAAATATTTTTTTTTGCGCAACCTCACAAGAGTCCCACTGCTCCCGTCTGGAGCGAATGAAACTGTGGTATCCCTCATTGGGGTATATATTGAGGCTGAAGGAACATAAGGAGGGGAAGGAAATTGTGAAGAAGAAGGTGGGGTAGTACCTGGCTATTCAGATCTAGCCACCAAATAGGCCAAAGCCATTTCAAGCAACGTTTCAATTCTAAATAGTGGTCTTATACCAGGGAGACACTTAGAACATCTTTCACTCTGGAACGTGCCGCAAACATACCTTATATTATTTTAAATGATTAAATTGGGAAAACACAAATCAATCAAACAAAATTTTATCTGCGCATATCGGGATTTGAACCCGCGACCTCCGGAACGCTAGTCAAGAGCCTTGCTTGTTAACCTTGATTAACTGGTTCAATTTTTCACAGAATTTCTACAGTCGCCTCCATGGTGTGTTAATTTTCTTTTTGAAGAGCCAGTTCCGAAATTAAATGGATAAAAACCGGTTCCACATGTTCTCCAGTAACTAGAACCGCGGTGACAATCTGCTTCAGGTATCAAACATCTCTGTTCGGGAGTTCGATCTACGTCACGAGCCTGATGCGATGTTATTTTTTCGAATAGTGCTGTATGAACGCATCAGTTACAGTTTGGCAATTAAGTCTAGAAATGTATTCAATTGGAACTAATTTTTTTCATTACTGTGGCAACACCGAATTAATCGCTTTGTCTAACCATTACAATATGATTTGAGGTTATGCTTTAAAATCCTAATTTGACAGTTCCATTTGACAGTTCATATGAGACAGCAAGAAAAAGGGAATAACTTAATTTAAAATATGCAACTTCTTTAAACTCATAGAAAAGTAAGTTTTTTCTTTCTTTCTTTCTAAATGAATTTTATCTTGTGTGTGATTTTTTAACTACCTTCTAAAATAATAATTTTAATGATGTTTTTCACACACAGATAAATCTGAATCAATGGTAAGACGAATCGTCAAGGAAGGGGAAAAGGCAGGTGGAAAATTTGAAACACCGGGAAAACAGAAATTGGGGCGCCCTAAAAAAGAATTGGATGATTTTTATATTTGTGCCATTCGACATTAGATTAATTTTTTTCATAGTGCGTAAAGAAGTCCCAACTGAACACGGTCAATCTAAAAAAGCTGACAGAAAATGCTTTTAATAGCATAAGTGCTGATGATTGGAAAAATTGTTGCAAACACGTGATAAAAATTGAGGAAAAAATTATGCACAAGGCAGTACTCTATGATGATATCGATGAACGTTTAGATGAAGATAAAAATACGGCAGAAGAAGAATCGCGTGAGGACGAAGACAAAATTACATGTCGGGTGTTGAATTAATAGACTCAGATTTTTAAATACACATTAAACACACTTACGTTTTTATAACAAAATAAACGCCCTCTTAAACCTGTTTTGTTTTATTTTACTTCTATTAAATTACAGTTCTTTGTACAAAATTTTCGAAAATACAAATCCGTTATGAAATAGAATATTGTTTTTTTAAACATGCATTCATTGTCTTATTAGCCAACTTGGTGCTGCCATTTAAAACCTAGAAAACGATGCAGCGCCATCATTTAATTTCTAAACTGTAAATATATATACTTTGAGTGGAAGCACCGATATGAACTACTAACATCACTACAGTGGATATTAATGAGCTTGGTTGGAAAGTTATTCCATTTCCTCCATTTTTTCTTGTTCTTGTTTTTCCTCCAATCAGATTTATTTCTTTTCCACAAATATTTAAAATTGTATGAAACCTAAAAATAAAAACCTTGTGTTAAAAATTTGCCAGGTGCGTGAGTAACTTTACAAGTTAGGCTGATATTATCAGAAAAGTTTTTATAAACAAATATTTGATAAAAAATAAAATTTAACAGAAAAATCAAAAATGTCATGGCTCATTGTGGACCAATAGGCCATAACAGTAAGGTTAATTCAGCATAGTTTAATAGTTCCGTGCAGCATTCTGTGTTCATGTTGAAGTTATAAATAGTCAATGGGGTAATAAGGTCGTATTGGGTTATTATAGTAGATTACCTATTTTGTCCAATTTCTATAATTTATTTAGGTAAAATAAAGAAATATTCCACATAAAATCTAATAAAATGTAAGAAAAAAAACCAAGGCGCACAATTTACGTCACTAGGAGGCGCTAGTATAGCTTGCTGCAATTAGAATCAGGATTTTTTATTTTTTTATTTATTTTAAACACTTTACAAAATATATGACAAAAAGTCCCGATAAACTGCTTTTTAGCAGTTTGTCTAACGGATTCCTTACATTTAAAAAAATTATTATAATGAGTTAAAAGTTACATTTTTACAATTTTATAAAATAAACATTAAAAATTTTACAAAAATACAGAGAAAAGAAAAATTATGAAAACATAAATTACAATTTTAAAGTCTTTAGAATAATATGTCATCGTAAGCTAATACAAATTAATTCTTTCAGTAAGCCAAGTCTTCAGTAAAATCATCAATCGTTTGTTTTGGGCACAGTTTTTAATTTTAGCAGGTAACATATTTAAACAACTGGGAATCATGTAATTTAATGTTCTTTGTCTATATTTATTTGTATGCTTAGGTACAATTAGTCCTTCATTAAAGTTAAAGCGAGTATTATGGTTGTGTTCCAGCCTGTTTTTATATAAAGGGTTATTTATATGCTGAAATATAATTTTGTACCACAGAATTGCTCTCACTGAAAGGATCTGTAATAATATAATGATTATTACAGAATTTTTATAGGAAATTGGTTATAGCAATTGCACCAGGAAGGTGTTTGAATAAACACACGGACTTTTGGTCAAAATGATGAATTTTCACAGCGAGGATCTATATATTAAAATTTTATGATTACTTTCGTATATGGCAATAAACGTCAATAATATTAAATTATACTGTGCATAAAATAATCATTAAATTATTGACAGATCTGAGCGCTTGTTCGATCGTTCATGTTCAGTGTCTCAAATATTGCGACTATCAAACGATGCGCTTCTTCCACCTAAACATTATCTTTAAAAACACGCACTATCCACCAACCAAAAGGAATTCTTCGCCAAGCAGACACGAAGTTATCCAACTCAGCACTTTCCACATACCAATCTATATTATGTAATATATTACCGCCAGTTTTCCTTAAATACCGTTAAAAAATTAAAAATTTTGAAGAAATCGCATTCAATATTACTTTTACAACCAAATAATGTACAACATGGCCGCATTAGTTCCTCTTTTGACCACCTGTCAGTCAACACTGTCAAACTGTTGTAGTAATGTTGAGCTAGGACGTAATTTGTTTCCCTTCAATTTGACCTTGAACGAACATTTATAATAATTGTTTGTATTTTTTTGTCCCGCGTTGACCGAACAAAATATTAGTGTTTTGTTCATAATTATTACTTCCCTTCCGATCTGATAAAGAGAAGTACCGAATCGACCGAACAGCGGATACCGTCATTAGCATTAAACAATGGAAGACTCACTTTGAAAAATATTTCTATGCTTTAAAAAATATATACTTTTTACAATTTTGGAAGCGAGCATGGGTACCGCTGCCCCGGGAACCATTTTTTGCATAACCAATACCCGTGGTTCAGGTCACCCCAAGTTCATGGGGTGAGGTTTGTCTAGGTCCTGGCGGCCAATGCGTTTGCCAACCTACTGTGTGGCGGGCCGGATCGGGAGAGATTGTTTGAGGGAGACCTAACCTAGACCTCTCCATCCTGACTCTTTGGACCCATCGCCTTGTACCACAGTGGGAAGGATGAATTCATACGGCCGTCACTCCTAGACGCATTGTGCCCCAGATTTCTACCCACTCCTCGTACTTTTTCCTTCCCAAAACTTCCTCTCTTTTATTTCCCTAAAAAGACCCTCCACACAGCATCACCAAAGATGACATAGGCCTTGAGGGAATTTGTTTACTCAGGCACTCCTGTGTGGAGCTGGTGTAAAAAAAAACTAATATATAGTCAACTAGATTAAAATACGACAATTTCGAAAATATTTTTATCGATTTATTATGTATGGTTATTCGCACAGAAATTATTAAATCGGTTTTGAAAATTGGGTACCTATCAGTGGCGGTACGTGAGTTTTCAATAAGCTAGAGTGCCAAGATTGAAAAATACGACGTTATAGATGTTGTTGTAAATGAAAATGAATTTTATTTTTTTTCAAAATTTCGATATTTTGTATGAAGATTTTCAGTATATTTTCATACAAAAAGGCGGCCAGAGAATCAATAATTTGATTAAAAATATATATAATAAATTATTTGTTATATATTTTTGTTTTGTTAGTTAACAAAGCAATTCTTTTGCATTTTAAGTACCGGGTTGCTACCTCCTTCCTTATCGCATTCATGATATAGTGTTAATTCTTAATAATAACACACGTAAGATGATAACATTATAAACAACTAATTGGACAAGATAAGTTCAGATATTATTCTTCCCAACTTATTTACCTTGTCCCGTTCGGGTTCAAATAAAAAACTAAAAAAATTTCATATCATCCAATTTAATGTGACCTGAATCTGAACCACCCGAACTACCTAAATAAGTGAATTTTCGCACACGTGATAAAAATGATTATAATACATACAATTTCAAAAACTAACCAATTTTAATTTTTTTTATTGTTTTTGGGGTGTTATGCCGTGTTTCGCTACCTCCTTCTTTAGCCAATGATGGACACTGTAACGCTGTCCGAAACGTTGGCTAAAGAAGGAGGTAGCGAAACACGGCATAACACCCCAAAAACAATAACAAAAATACTTTTTGGCCGTGAAAACCTAAAAACATACCTAACCAATTTTAAATTTATTAACCAATATTAAATTTACTTATTAAGTTAACTTTGCTTTAATTAGTACGCGATTAGCGTGTTTTTTTAAATATTTTTTTGACCAATTTTTTTTTTACCTGCCTATGCCCTCACTGTGCCATCTCAACGCCACCTAATTTTCTCTGGGTCTTCTACTGCCCCCCTGAAAGTCTGAACGGGCGGAAACGCCCACAAGGGGGGGTTTCCGTCCACGTTGAGAACCTATGATCTTAACGATATTGGAATGAGAAAACACCACGCATTTTATTCAAATCTAGAAGCTAACCCCGGGAAAATTAAAATGTGCCCCTGAATACTTATTATTTATGAAAATTTTTATAATTATTATGAGTGACAAAATAGTGAAGTTACAACAACTTTGTTTATATGTTTGCCAAAAAAATTAGTGTGTTTTTAATTTTTTTCACTATCAGTAATTTTAGTTAAAAAAACGAAAAATGTGCCATTTTTTATGTTTGCATTCAAAATTTCAATGTTTGAAAAATTATAAGTTAATTTGTAATAATATCATTTGATAGCGTATTTTATTACCCTATAATATCAGTAATTTTATTTAGAAAAACGACAAATGTGCCATTTTTTATGTTTGCATTCAAAATTTTAATGTTTTAAAAATTATATGTTAATTTCTAATAATAACATTTAATAGGAAATTTTATCACCTTTCAAAAACCGTTTTTGGTTTTTTGATTCATTCAGAAGTTTTCCATTTATTTGGGTTTTATTGGAAAGCGGAAATATTCCGACCTTCTGACAAAATATAACCGAGACCTGAGGAGTTAAAGTGTTCAAAAGAAGTACGTTTTAATTATTCAATGTTTTTACGATTGTTGAAAAATTGTTTTACTGAAAATTTGCGATTTTAGTTAGAGTGTGAAAATTATTATTTTTTAATATTATTATTTATTATTTTAACTTTATGAGTAAAACCTCAAACTGTAATATTTAATTAAATGAAGACATTATGAGCGAAACTCAATCGAAAATCTGGAAACAGAAAAATCAGAAAAATATATTGGCACCTCTGGGATTTCCAGATTTTCGATTGAGTTTCGCTCATAATGTCTTCATTTAATTAAATATTACAGTTTGAGGTTTTACTCATAAAGTTAAAATAATAAATAATAATATTCATCCCAGACTTGCAGAAGAGTCAATAGATGTCGCACATTAAATAAAATGGATAATAATTTATCCAGACACCATCTAGATTGCATTTAGTTCGAGTTGAATCTTGCAATCATTCATAAAGATGGCAGCCAATAAAAATATGCGTTAAGAAAAATGAAGATAATATGGGTGGTTCTTAGTCGAAGTATGGTACAGTTAAAAGTGACCGAATTGGATATCGACACCTTAGCTCAGTGGATAAGAGCGCCCAACCCGGAAAGTAGGGAAGTCCTGGGTTCGAGTCCCAGAGGTGCCAATATCTTTTTCTGATTTTTCTGTTTCCAGATTTTCGATTGAGTTTCGCTCATAATATCTTCATTTAATTAAATATTTTTTAATAGACTGACTTTGTCTCTTTGTATGTGTTAGGACGGGTTGTTTCAAAAAATTTGATGGGTTCATCAAATATTTGATGTTAATTTTCACGTTCTGTGTAAGTTCTATTCAAGTTCTGTGATTATTTCAGTTTTGTGAAGCAGCTGTCCTATAATGATATAATAACAGAACTTGGATAGAACCTACAAAGAACGTGAAAATCAACTTCAAATATTTGATGAATCCATCAAATTTTTTGAAACAACCCGTCCTTATTTTTCGTTCGTGACAAACACAACACATCCCGTAATGATTATTTTCCATTGAGCGGTCAAGCAGGTAGGTACCGCCAACACTAGCCGTTTCAGTGGCCACTTTCAGTGTTTTCAGGCAATTGATTTTTTCACGCCGACCCGCCTGAAATTCATGTCAAGCTGGTTGCCGCAGCCAAATGGAATAATCGATAGGGGAGGGTCGGCCGCCCCTTGGCCGCGCGGAGCCGGTGCTGTGTGCTGTGTGCTGTTCTGGATCGATGTTTTTCCCTCGATGGGGGACCTACCTTAAAATATAATCATTTATTATCGCGAAACATGCGAGTTTTACACGTGAAACTTTCTAATTTTGAATGTTTTTTTTAACTACTCTGAAATGAGTCAGATAATCACCAAAAATACTAACTTCGGTTGTCTGTGCGTTAGTTATTTACGCGTGAAATTATTCACAATTAATGAACTAAAATTCGTTCTGAATTTAAGCATCAGTTTCAAATTTGGTACTGATTGGGTAAAGATTTTTTTCGGACAATCTTATAAAGTAGTTACCTACTCTTTAATCAGAAAATAATTTTATTTTATCTAATTAGTTTATCTGTATTTAAAAAGTGTATTTCTTTTGCTTAATTTTTTGAAAGATTTCATGATTTTTCAATTTTACTAACGGTGTTTAATCGAAAGGTATATTTCTGATCTTGTCTCTAATTTGTAAACAACAACAAAAATGCATAAGTAAAGAAAATTCACAAAATTTATTTATGAAAGACTTTTTTTAAGTTCCGTGAACATTGTCGATGCACTGCTATATATTCTGAATCCAAATATAATTCTGCATGCATCATTATATTGGATCCGGAGTCGTTCCGTCGAGGTGGTTCGGTAGTTACACCATATTTCACATGTATAAAGACTAGTGCAAAATGCATTGAACAATGTTTTTTTTTACATGGTTACTGCATTGGAAGAATCTTAGGGCAATCATTTTGGACAATACACTGATACTTCTCCTCTGTCGTTCAATATCACCATCATCCGAGAGGTCTTCAGTGATGATGTGACCCAAGTATTTTACATTCGTAGATGTGCTTATGTTTTTCCCATTGGGTTGTACGGGGAGCATCTCCTCGAGATTTTTTCCATGGTGGAATGCGATTAGTTCCGTCTTCTTGGGGTTGTACATCATGTACATAATATATTGGGCAAAATTTTTTTTTTAAATTACCATTAACTAGCAAAAATCGTCAATTTTTTCTATAAAATCATGAAAAATTGAATTCTTTAAATTAATGTCCTCTTTTTAATACTTATAACACAAATAAATATTTGTTCTAGATACGAGTATTTGCTATACCTTTTGATTAAATAAATATTTTTTTGTTTAGTTAGTTTAGTTTAGTTTAGTTTTCCGGCCTCATACCAAATTTAAGTTTTGTATGAAAAAATGCCGTGCAGCCGTTCCTCTTAAAGAACGCGCGTATTTAAATAAAGCTCTAAAATAGTTTTTTAAATAGATAAGATCATTATTTCCCAATGTTTTCCGTTTTTGGTCAAAACAATAAATTAATCAGTTTCCGTTTGAACGTCGGCTCCATCCACTTTGAATTGCGGTTACGGAACAGCCTTCTCGATTTAAGGCTTAAACTGTACCAACCTACCTCTACTAGATTTAGTTCATAGTTTATAGAAAGTTCATATAAGGGAAAATTAACACAGCCAAAACTACGATAAGTATCAAAATTCGTAGAAGTTTGGGAAAATTTTGCACAAGGTTGAATAATAATCGGATTTGTTTAACATTGTATCAAAGATTACACGATAATATTAGTTCAAAATAAAGTTATTCTATTAGCGGATCAGGATATCTCAAATGCATCGATATTTGGAATTGTTATATCCGTCTTAGAAATATTTCTCTATAATGCGTCGCCTCAATTCTTATTTGTCCAACAGACCATTTTAGTTTTTGTTCAATCCCACTTTAAAATAAAAAATAAAGTATAAAACATTACAGTTCACTTAACTAAGAACTATTTAAACTACTAAAACCTTTATCTTTACGGAAACAGCTTTATCATAAACCTATCATAATTTTTCATTGAAATAATTAAAGAAAACCTTCTCCTGTAAAATTTTCTAATGGTCTGTTGGACAAATACGAACTAATGCAACGAATAAGCACGGTCCTGATAACTTGGTCCAGTATTCTCTAATCCGTAATTAGAGAATACTGGATTTTAATTGAAAAAAAAAGTTTTAAGCCGTGGCGTAACCCATTTCTACCGATTTATTACATATGTACTTTAAACACCTTAAGTTTTAAAGCTCTTAAAAAAATTAATGTTATTCTTGAATGTAAAATGTAGGCATTCCCCCGGGCCGAAACGCAAATAACGTAAAATTCCCTGGATAGAAAAAAAATCGCAAAGTATGCTCCTAAAATTATTATAAGCATGTTTGTTTCAGTTATTTTACAAGTTATATGTATGAAATAATTCAAAGGGTTTCTTTAAATGCTGTTTAGGACAACGCTTACGAGATTTTTGCTCTATTTTAAACGAGTCGTGTTTTATTAAACATTTTAACAATTTCGCCTAAATATTATCGATTTTAACATTAGCGCGCTCTGTCTAATGTGCTTATTTACATATCTCTCCATCTTCTTCTTTTCGGCGCCTTAAAGGGAACCCCTACCAAAAAAATTGTGTGCAGTTCACACGCATCCTTGAAAGAATCGCAAGGATGTGATTTTTTCAAGGTCATTTTGGAGAACATTAATAAATGCATTCAGAACAAAGGAATGGTTTCTTTCGAGAGATCGCAAGGATGAGATTCTTTCAAGGTATTTTTGAAGAACATTTATAATTGCATAATTAAAATTATAGTATGTAACTATAATTTTTAAATATTTACTAAGTACTAGACATTACATATTTATAAAACAAAAATATATAGTTAAATTAATAGTTTTTAAAGGTTATAGTTTAATTGGTGGTTCAACGTTACTTTCAAGCGAAGAATAAGATAAGTGTATTACTATAAATCTAGAAACAATAGTTTTATGTATTTAACTCACTTAGTAAACCAAGAAGTCCAAACTATATATTAAGTAAAGGAACCCCCTCGTGTCGGCAGCACGTTACCTACTTGGCACGCTCACCTACCGTTGCTGGTATTGATACTGTGATTTACGGTCGCCTACATGTTGCGGTGATTTTTATTGACTGCAAACACCCACCTTAAAGAACACCCTGCATGCAAAGGGTAGAACTTTAGGTTTCACTATGGGGTATTTATAGTGTAAAGTAAACCTTGATGATTAATGAATGCTGCCAAAACAATAAACCACTTGCAAGAAGATATATTTTCAGTTCCGGAAGGTTTATCAGCATTGTTATGGCGCGGCAACGGCCCAAATATAGCAAAAACACAAGCATCACAATAATGCTGCAGCTCTTGAAGAGCTGTGAGACAAACGCTGTACGTCGCTTTTGTCTGCTTTCCCCAAATGGAAAATGTTATCAGTATCTTATTAAACAATTTCAACATAGTTGCCGTAGACATCGCCGTGCCGTTGTTGTAGGAATTTTAAAAGCACCCGTTGGGCGCTTTTAAAATTATAAAAACACCCATTGGGAGCTTTTAAAATTCTCACGGCAGCGGCACAAAAAAGGCAAAAAACGCAATTCTTTATCACAATCATTCTGCATCTCTTTCTTACATACCAAAAAGTGAGATAAACGATGTACGCACATCTGCTTCTCTCATAGGAAAAATGCAATCATTATCAAACATCTTCGCCGCTCAAACGAAAACGAAACGCCGCTCGGCATTCTCGTCGCCGTGCGGTTGCCGTGAAAATATAAAAGTACCCATTCTATTTTTTTTTTAGCTTTTTGATAGTTTTATGAAAATTCTGCGGAAAAATTAAGTACATATTGTACACATATAAAATTGTGTATATTTTTAACACCGAAGTGCACCATATTTTATAAATAAGAAAAGTGATAAATATCGATCGACAATCAAAGTTCAAATAAAACTAATATTTTATGCGATTATTATACTCATTGAAGATTTCTCTGTGTCTTGTTCCCTTTTATATTTTCGTTTAGATTATTAGTGTCTTCTTCTTTTTCATTGATATATTATATTGTTGGGAGCTGTTCTAATAAAAATTCATTACCGTACTCGTTAAAACAGCGTGTTTAGCTAACATTGTTATTTTAGCTGTCACTTTTATTCTGTTCAAAGACTTTGACTTGTTTTTTTTATATGAATACCGCACAAGAGTCCCAACTGCTCCCATCAGTGCCAGTGAGACTATGGCATCCCCAATTGGGGTACGTTGTGAGGCTGAAGGTGGTGGGGAGGAGAAAGAGATGGGGAAGAGGAAGGTGGGAAGTACCTGACTATTCAGATCTGGTCACCAAACATGGCCAAAGCCATTTCAAGCAAATTTTCAATTCTGAATGATGGTCTTACACCAGGGCGATACTAAGAGTATCTTCCACTCTGGAACGTGCCGCAAATATACTATATATTATTTTAAATGAATAAATTGTGAAATAACACAAATTAATCAAATAAAATTTATTTGCCGCGCCGGGATTCGATCCTGCGACCTTCGGAATGCTAGTCAAGAGCCTTACCGCTGGACTACGCTGGCCGTCAAACATATTGTTCGACAAACATAAAAAATAAAGCCACGCACTTACAGATCTACAGGTTTATATATATTGTATCCGTGTAGACAGCGTCTACCAACTAGCAAATAACGACGTCCCCGACTGAATAGATCGTTATATCGACTGTGTCTTTGATTTGTCACCTAAATGCTTAGGAATCTAACGACCCCTTTCATTTTCCCTGGTTAACAATTGGTTTACAACAATACTGCGCTCTTCGGAGAGTCAAGGTCACCGATGTATCGGACCCCAATAATATGTGGTCACTCCGGCGCAGTGGTGACCTTCCTCTTTATTTACGCCTTGAAGACTTTTACATGTAACATTCGTAAGTTGTACTGGAGCATCATAACAAGTATATGGTACAAAAATAATAAACTGAGCATGAAAGACACAAGTAGGTATAATTATTCAATAAGTAAGTTGTAAAGTTACAAAGGAGTTCAACAAGCAGATTCGTATTTGGACTCAACAATTATTGTCACAATACTACTCAAATGATTCCAGTGCGGCTCAAGTACCAGAAACATACCGGTGGCAGTGGTGTACAACATTTTCAAGCAATTAATATTAAAAAAAGTTAATTTTCTGCAATTGTAAATGTAATTTAAAGTTTTCTTTCTGCTGTTATAAGTGTACCTAAGTTTGTTCTTATTATTATAAAAATAAAAGATACACAACAATTACATATTTAAAAGAAGTGAATAGGTACTATGAAAGTAATTACAGAGCAGTGTGTATTGAATTTGTTACTGTTAACAATCTGAAACATTTAAGGATTGTTGAATACTTTGCTTACATATGCTTTCTTGTCGTCCACTGGAGTTTCTACTGGATCTTGTTCTCAGTTCGGAGAGCAACCTTTTTTTATTTATTTATTAGTTTTATTTTAGTAAATTGTACATTTAAGTTTACAATTTCCTAATTAATTATAACATTTCATATTTCAAACTATATTTTTTTCATGTTTTATGTATCTCCTACAATACGTTTTGAACTTTTCAATTGGTGCGGCCTTTAAAGTTTCTGGTAGAGTGTTGTATAACTTCATCCCTTTGTATAGTAAACTATTTTGCGTATTCGTTTTGTCCTTTTTTTGTAGCCTGATTTCCTTGCAAGTCCTTGTTTTATGTCCGTGAATGTCCTTGTTGTATATAATTTTGTTTAAGAAGTATTTTGGTAACATGTTGTTCACTATTTTATGAATAAATATCATCGTGTGCAGGGTCAACATCTGTTTCACGGTTAGCCAATTTAGTTCCTTCAACATTTTATTTACTTTTGAGAATCTATTTCGCCGAAGTATTATTCTCATTGCCCTGTTTTGGAGAATTTGAAACTTATTTTGTTCTCGTTCATTACACAGGAAAAGGATAGTTGAGCAGTAGTTAAAGTGTGGAGCAATAATTGAATTATAAATAGTGACTGCAGTTTTTCTAGAAAGTTTATGCCGAATTCTTCCCAAAAAAGATACTTTTTTTCTTTGATACAAATCCGTCAAACAAAATTAAAAGCACAAATCGATTCTAGAAATAATGGCTTGAACCAACTTGAACAGATTACGTTATTCAATTTTCTGTAGCCAAAGTACCCTGAATATGAATTCGAAGTTCCGAGTAGGTCATTGAGAGAAATTTGCAAGCCGCTTTATGACCGTGTGTAGCGCCAATGCCGATTGAAAATGAATTTATTTCGGGCAATTTTGAATTTTCAGGCCAATTCTAGATTATTTATGAAAGCATTTACTGGAATCATCGCCAATTTGAATTAATCGGCAGCAAATATCGAATTAACCTAGAATAGACTGTAAATTGAGTATATTTTGAGTTTTTTGGATATTTTATTAGATTTTCGTGAAAAGGAGCGCCTACCCTTCTATTAAAAAGCTTTAATCATTTTATGAGGGCGATTTTTTGTTCGTTTAGGTTAATTGCGCCAAATACTATTATAAATTTTGAAAATGTTAAACAAAACACTTATCATAAAACAAAAATGGAAGCTATGAGAAATCCAATTGAAAACATTTTGACGTCCGCAAAAAAAGAACATAGTCTTTTGTGAATATCGCCATTTTCATTTGAGGTGTGTTGTGACGCTGAAAAGAGTGGGAAGGGTAAGGAGATGTGGAAGAGGAAAGTTTAGAAGTACTTGGCTATTAATATTTGTTCACTAATAACGACTGAACCAATTTTAAGAAAAAAATTTTAGTACTCTAAAACCTGTCGTAAATATACCTATTACGATGTTATGAATATTAAGAGGAATATAAACGCTAGAAATATTTCGATTCTCATGCCTACAAAACTTAAAATCTAATTTAAAATGAAAAAGTGGTTTTTATTTATTTTGTGCATAATTTTATAAGAACAAAAAAAAGTTAGAACACACAAAACCTCAAAAATAGTCTTAGCCATAAAGGGGTATTTTAAAAAAATTGTTTCTTATATTAATTACTTCACAGTTAAGTCATGAAAAAACATTTTTTTAGTGGTTTACGCTTATATTTTTTGTTATGTAAATAATTATTTTATTGTAATTCCAATACATAGAAAAGCTAGTAAAAGCTTCAATTTATCCGTAGCATATTTTTTGATGTTCATAATGTAACCCAATTCGTCATAAAGATGAATCTAAATATTTTTTAAATAGTATTTCACGTACAGCTTCATCTTAAGTTTGTATAAAATAACACTTCCGAGCAAATTAAATCACTTTTATTTATGCGCGCCGGATTTCGAACGACTTCTGAATCTGGATTTGAGGACACCTACAAAGTTAACTATGGCATGCTGCACCTGCGCCTGCGTGTCAGGCAATACCTGTGAGTCTGTGATTACCTAGTGATTACCAACCTACACAAATAATGTCAAACTTTCAAAATGACATGTCTAATTTCCTTGCATGACCGACGCAAACCTGCATGACTCACCGCAAAGAATTACCATTGCAGTGGATATCGTAAAATGGCCACCGAATTTAGATTAGTTATATTTATATGCAAATTGGCAAAAATTTCAGATAATAATCTACGGGCTTGGGTCATTGTCGTTGTTGGTCTATTATTATTACGGAAAACCGTACTGCGGAACTATCGGCAGGAATCTATACAGGGTGTTATGGGACGTACTTGACTTACTTATTACAGTAACCAGTGATTCCTGACATTTTTTTTATATTTAATTAAAATTAAATTTGATAGTTTTATTAACAAGTTCTGCAAGTATTTTAGTATGTATTTTTGTTTTAGCTGTTTCGGTTTACAAGACCATTTTCAAACTGTGGTTAAATTCACTGTTAGGCGACTTAAATATAAGATTTTAAATGCCAATTTTCGAAGGTGTCTTTATTGATTTATTACCGTAATAATCAATTTTTGAAGGTGTCCATAGTGTCAATATATACAAATTCGAAAATTGAATTTAAAATCTTATAAATAAGTCACCTAACAGTGGATTTAACCACAGTTTGAAAATGGTCTTATAAACCGAACAGCTGTAACCAAAATACATACTAAAATACTTGCAAAACTTGATAATAAAACTATCAAATTAAGTTTTAATGAAAAATAAAAATTAATTAAATGGAGTTCTAACGAATTAAACACAAAAACAATCAATAATTCATTCCTGACACTGTTTGGAATGAAAAATGTTCATGTCTTTTTTGATGTACTTCATTATTTATTTTCTTCAAAAACTAACAAAAAAATTGTCTTCCGCATTCGGCACTGATCACTCAGTCGAGTAACCGCCCAACCCCTCACCCCGACCATACCTTTCCAATACCTCACGACATGTCATTTGGCTGCCAGATGATATTTTTTTTCTATAAGGAACAAAAAATATTTTTTTCAGTACACGTCGCTACTGATCCCATCTCTGTAAGTCGCGACGGGATCGGGCGATACGCGTTTCGTATTTTACCATGCTGTTAGAACGAGACGGAGTGCTTATCGTGCGACCCGCCGTATTATTATTATTCTACATATGTTCAGGACTCGCTTTTCCATCTGGAAGAATTTCTGCCCGAGAATAATATGACGCCTAGACTATGGTGAGTAATAGAAAAAACCCCTGATACCCCAATAAGTATCGTAGTATGATGCCTATTTCGGCTTTTTCGACCAATTTCGGCAATTTTCTCGTCAAATTTTTGTTCTGTAGGGAAGAATTGTTAGTTTGAGGTAAATCTGTCAACTAGGGATATCAATCACACTAACATTTGGTTTTAGTAAAAGTAATTGCTAATATTATAACAACCCGATAATTATAGTAATCACCAGCTGTTCCATGTTCCATTTCCTAAATTAGAAACACTCTAAGGTATGTATAAACGTACATAAATTTAAAACCAGAAAGTCTAAAACTTGTTAGATTTAGCTTTATTTATGTCCCGACGCGGCGTGGTGAGGGATATGTAAATACTCAAGATACCAGACTCATATTAAAGATGCCATAGGTCTCCCCAAGTGG
This sequence comes from Glyphotaelius pellucidus, assembly GCA_936435175.1. Taxonomy (NCBI): domain Eukaryota; kingdom Metazoa; phylum Arthropoda; class Insecta; order Trichoptera; family Limnephilidae; genus Glyphotaelius; species Glyphotaelius pellucidus. The sequence continues at coordinate 10,991,422 of OW386549.1, forward strand.
TTCGCTACGTTTGGTGATTTAGCAGGGGTGCCCGGGTTCATGGGGTGAAGTTTGTCTAGGTCTTGAAGGCGGATGACCAGGACACACTGAACCCCAGATTCCTACCCACACCTTAAACCTTTTTCCTTCCAAGAACTCTCCTTCCCTTCTTTTCCTTAAAAAAACCCTCCACACAGCATCCCCAAAGATGACATAGGCCCTGAGGAAAATTATTTTCCTCAGGGCCTCCTGTGTGAAGCTCATGTAAAAAAAAAAAAAGATAGATCTAAATTAAGGAATTATAAAATATTCCATCTTGAATTATTTATTAACAATTTTGCATACTTGTCTCGATTATGTCGTATGTATAATAATATTGAATGCGACTACATCTATGTAAACATATATCGCATATTTTTAAAAGGAGATTAACAATCTAGTATCATGACATGTCGTGGAGTAATAATATTTATATTTTCTCAAATTTGATGGTAGTAATTTAATAGTAGTTATTTACTCCTTTTACATACCTATCGTATTTCAATCGTTGTGTTTTATTTTTTTTACATCTCTTTATATTTATATTTCTTATTTCTAATTATTGTTAATTGCTACATAAGGAAAAACAAATCGTTAATTAACATTTACACTCTTTGCAATGTTAATCTTATAACTTTTTAATGTTAATGTTCTGTAAATTTTCCAAAACAGTACCCCAATCTGTTAATTGTGGCATATTGATGTCGCTATTTGCTCACTGATGTGACCAACCAATGGTAAAAATTCTTGGTGGAAGGTAAATCAGAAGTGGCGGTCGAAAGAATGAACATAATTTCAAGCATATTGTAATGACTGATTTTTGGTTTAATAGTGGCAATGTAATAATGAACCGAAAGAAGTATCCGCTAACTAACTAAAAGATAATAATGAAAAACAATTACTTTGTGTAACAACCACTATTTAATTAACAATATCAACATGTTTCAAAAACTATGTTTTCTTCGTCAGGATAATAAGTTAATAAAAAATAACAAAAGACAAACAAGTATAGACTAATTAGAACATAGACAAAATATTAGAAAGGAGAGGTGATTAATTACCTAAAATATATCATAAAAAACAATTTTATAAAATAAAATATAAAAATTATTTTAGAATCTGTAAAAAATTACATTAACATAATAAATTTTTTTTTTTTTTTTAAAAACAAAACAAGAAGTCTAAAAAACAAAATAAATTATTATAAATATAAGTATTAATACGAAAATAAATTTAAAAGATGGCTATTTTTAAAAAAAGTTTGGTTATTTATAATATTTAATTTACTATTAACACTTTTTCTAATTTCTAAAATTTCTAAATTATCTAATTGTATACCCGTTGTGTTAGTGTGTAAAATTTTTATACCTTTATTAATATCAAAATAATGACCTGTTTCCAAAATGTGGTTTGCAAATTCTGAATAATTATTATTATTTAAACATCTTAGATGTTCCTTAACTCTAATGTTAAAATTTCTAGAAGTCTTCCCAATATAAAAAAAGTTACAATCATTACAAATTAATTTATAAACCCCAGATTGGTTCAAAAACACACCTTTGTCCTTGTTATTTAAAACAAGGTTATTTTGAAATTGTTATTTTTGAAACATGTTGATATTGTCAATTAAATAGTGGTTGTTACACAAAGTAATTGTTTTTCATTATTAAATGATGACGCCACAAAGTAAATTTGCCTATTTTGAAGAAACTAAAAGATAATCCATTTCACGAAGAATACCAATATAAATTGATTATAATCGTTATCGAGTCACAGGCAGCTAGTTAAACATAGCTAATAACTTGGAAGATTTTAATAGTTTTCAAGGTTTGTGATGGAAATTTTGTAACTATTAATCAACACGTTATAAATATGTTTGTTTTTGGTGAATTATTAGAAACAATTTCAAAATGAGGAATAAAGATGACACCTGGCTTGCTGTTTTCAAATCCAGAAGAAAATATTTCAACCATCGCAATAAAACCTAGCGGTCGATGTAACGAACCCCCGAAATGGCTTCCAAATCAATGTTAAATACAATTCTACGTTTAAAATATTGTAGTTATAGTGCCACAGTGATTAAAAATAGTTTCAAAATGTCAATTAATTGGATTAACATCCAAAATAAATCAAGATTTTTGGTAAATCAACAAAAAATGTGGTTCCTGCTTCCGAAATTGTGATTTCTTCGTAAATAAGTGAAAAAATGTACACAAATAATAAATAACAACTTGTATAAATCATTTTAAACATGTTGACTGTGGTTTTGTGGAGCGTCCTGCTCCTTTATGGTTAAGGGAACCAGTTGTCTGCAGTCTGATCATTAGCATGAAATCTGACATCTGGCATCCTGTGTCGGCCATCTTGTTGTTGTGACGTCACATGAGCTCAGCACTGGCCAGCATGCAGGCGGCGTTGATGATCAGATCGAAGAAGAGGATCCGTCAGAAGGACAAGAACGGACGCATCATAAAGAACGAACTGCCCAGCAATATCGCCACCAAGGAGATTGCCCCTTTCCCTCGATACCCCCCGCCTTCATGGGTATGTTGATTCTTTATAATACTTTAATGCACGTAAACAATAAACACTGAGACATATGAATATATCTGCTGCGCGGCCTTTTTCATTCAAAACATAATTTTGAATTTGCTGCCAAAATAGTCAACCAACTGAATATTTTTTTTTAATCAAAGCTTGCCCAAAACCGATATGAGTGGAGGAAGACTCTTGAGGAGGCCAAGACCCACCAGGGGCTGTAGAGCCAAGAGTGATGATGATAAATCAAAGTTATATTAAATATCTAGTCTGGATATAAGCTATTTTATTAGTTAAAGACATTACGAGCGAAACTCAATCGAAAATCTGGAAACAGAAAAATCAGAAAAAGATATTTACACCTCTGGGACTCGAACCCAGGACCTCCCTACTTTCCGGGTTGGGTGCTCTTATCCACTGAGCTAAGGTGTCGATATCCAATTCGGTCACCTTTAACTGTACCATACTTCGACTAAGAACCACCCATATTATCATCATTTTCTTAACGCACATTTTTATTGGCTGCCATCTTTATGAATGATTGCAAGATTCAACTCGAACTAAATGCAATCTAGATGGTGTCTGAATAAATTTTTATCCATTTTGTTTAATGTGCGACATCTATAGACTTTTCTGCAAGTCTAGGATGAATATTATTATTTTTTTATTTAAACTTTTTATGAGTAAAACCTCAAATTGTAATATTTAATTAAATGAAGACATCATGAGCGAAACTCAATCGAAAATCTGGAAACAGAAAAATCAGAAAAAGATATTTACATCTCTGGGACTCTTAGAGGTGACCGAACTGGATATCGACACCTTAGCTCAGTGGATTCGAGCACCCAACCCGGAAAGTAGGGAGGTCCTGGGTTCGAGTCCCAGAGGTGTAAATATCTTTTTCTGATTTTTCTGTTTCCAGATTTTCGATTGAGTTTCGCTCATAGTGTCTTCATTTAATTAAATATTACAGTTTGAGGTTTTACTCATAAAAAGTTAAAATAAAAAATAATAATATTTTATTAGTTTTTGTATTCAATGATACATGGATAATTAAATTACTAAATTTTGCTTCATTTTGTTGGCAACTTTGGAATTTTTTGCGAGTTAATTATAGTTATTCAAAAAATATCTTGCCGTATCTACCATGTAATATGAATAATAAGATTAAAAAATAAAACATTGTAAAACAACCTTTGTAAGACACCTTTTTGTAAATAAATCATTATTTAAATTTACGCCCATCAAAATGTTTTTTTTTATCGTTTTATATTTCATCATATTTTTATAAAATCATTTTTTTAATGTTTTTCATTTTCTGGCAAATAATTGTTCAAGTTGCTTCTAGAATTATGAAATATTAAAATCTTTAATGGTCTATGTTTTATAATATAAAATACAAATAAATAAAGAAGCACTTATCCGTTGTAATGGAATACTATATGGTGCCATATGGAATGGCACCCTTGTTAGGCGCTATGTATAATATTTAATTTTAATACGTTGGGTGCCAAAACATAATTTGTAAATTATATTGCGCTATATGAGACTAAAATTCAGGATTGTGGTATAATGTTTCGGTGAGGAATTTTTTCAACTCTACTCTTAAGCCGCCGCTATTCGAATTTCGACCGATTTCTTACATATCCCCCTTAAACATTTGAAGTTTTTAAGCTCTTAAAAAATATATGTTATTTTTGATGATAATATCTAGATACGTTCCAAGCCGAAACGCAAATTAATGAAATTTCCTCGATAGAAAAAAATCGCAAAGTATGCTCCGAAAATTATTTAAAACAAGTCTATTTCTATTATTTTACAAATTATATTTGTGAAAAAATTGACAATGTTTCTTTAAATGATACTTAAGATACGTTCCACGATACTTTTGTTCTATTTTAAACGAGTCATGTTTTGTTAAGATTTTTCGTAATTTTCCGCTTCAATTTTATCGATTTAAATATTAGCGCTCTCTCTCCAACATTCGTAATTACATATCTCCCCATCTTCTTCTTTTCGAGAGCGGTTACAGGGCCTTAAAGCCACGCTTCCCGGCGCAAAAAGAAGAAGATGGAAAGATATGTAATTACGAATGTTGAACAGAGCGCGCAATGATAAAATTGAAGCAAAATTATGAAAATGCTTAATAAAACATGACTCGTTTAAAATAGAGCAAAATCTCATGGAACGTATCTAAAGTATCATTTAAAGAAACATTGTGAATTTTTTCACAAATATAACTTGTAAAATTTTAGAAATATACGTGTTTTAAATAATTTTCGGAGCATACTTTGCGATTTTTTTCTATCGAGGGAATTTCATATAATTTGAGTTTCGGCGTGGAACGTATCTCGATTTTATCTTCAAAAATAACATATATTTTTTTAAGAGCTTAAAAACTTCAAATGTTTAAGGGAGATATGTAAGAAATTGGTAGAAATTCGGATAGCGGCTGCTTAAATAAAAGTGTGGCTAATGAGTAGAAATAAATTTTAACAAAAGGCATTTTAGTTAACACAAAAATATGGTTCTGAAGAACAAAATAGAAATGGTAATAGTCATGAAAATTATGGTAATACACACCTGTTGACCAAAGATATTGAAATATAAGGAGATGGGCTACCGGCAGTTTTTACTGGGTGGGACTGCGCTTCCCGATGTCGCCGATATTTTTAACCAACATTACTGCACACCTTAAAAAAATCGACTAAATTCCGTATTCAAACTAGCACCATTAGATCGTAATCCGCTGACAGTCGGGTGGAAATCAGAGCATATCTCCTTATATTTCAATATCTTTGCTTTTGACCTTGCGAATTTCTAAGCTAGCTAAACCTTTGAAAAATCCTGAGGAACACGCCGAAAAACCGGTAAACTGGAATATCTCCATGTCAGGACCTGGGAAACCCTCTGCGGCAACTCCGCAGCATCAGCAGCCGTGAATCGGAATCGAGACCGTACCTCAAGTACAACACAATACGCAATGTCTCGTGAATGAACTGATGCCATAATGTGCAACGGCGTGTTCACCATTTGTAAACCAAATCAACACAAACAGGGGATGGCTTCGATTAGGGAAGAATCATCCATATCACAAAAAGATTCCTCGATTTAAAAAATCAACAACTCAAATTATGTGACATAATCAGATCATCATCATCCCCACCAAAACGGCCGTGGTCCAAGAAGTGAGCTTGCCCGGAAACAAGGTTGTTACTAGGCGATTAATTAATAGTCAGATGTTTGAACTGAGAATGTACACGAGGAATTCCATTTATTTATTTTAATTATTATATAATAAATTCAACGTTTGACTTAGTAATTGTAAGTATTTTTTTTGTTTTGCGAATAACCATATTATAAAATACAACAACATATTTATTCATAATCGAGCATTGTTGTTCTGCCAGAATTAATTATTTGAGAGTCTTAATATTTTTCACAGGAAATCCTTAAGGCTCGTTTTTATAATATGTTTGCACCTAAACATTTTATTTTTTTTGTTTAAGTTTGTAAAAGTATTGTTAATATTTGAACCGCACAGGGCGTTGTAGTCACATGCGAATAAGGCAATAGGATTTTCGAGGAATTGAAAAACATTTTGTTGTTATCAATAAGTCATGTGCATAACCAATGTTTATTATTAACGTTATAAAAAAACAATAACGTTACAAAGTCTTCTTAGTCAATAATATTTAATTCAATTTTATTATTACTAAATATCCTAGATCCTGTCCAAGCGGTCCCTAACAAGCCTATCCCTCTCCATGACATCCCTGTCCCTGTCCAAACGTTCCCTGTCCATGCGGTCTACGTCCAGTCTATCCCTGTCAGTGCGGTCCAAGTCCAGTCTATCCCTGTCCATGCGGTCTATATCCATCTTCATTCTATCGCGGTCAGTCATGTTGTCAGATATACCGGCCCTGTGGAAAATTGTTACTTCCCTCATCAACATGTTGGAGTTCCAGAAGGTCCTGTCGATTTCACGGTCAAGTGGGAAGCCGAAAGCGTTGTCATCAAAAGTGTTCATTGTGACAAAGAAGTCACGTCTGACATCTTTATCGAGTAAGCTTCTGTCAACCCTGTCAGTGTCGCGTCTGCCAAAGACCCTTGTATCGCGTAGAGGAGTAATCACAACGTAAAGGAAGAACTCCATACCAATCCTCTTGCCTCTGGGCAGAACGAGCCTGTCTGGGAAGCCCATGAAAGATCTGCTGAAGTCAACTACGCACTGTTCATTTCCTGTGATACAGATGTCCATCCTTTTGAAAATATCATTGACTGAGACGCGGTCTTCAACTGTGGTCCAGAACTCTCGAGAGTTGCGTGTCACGGTGTTCCTCCCAGTTTTCAATTTGTAGATGAATCGGTCCAATTCAAAGAAATTAAATCTGTTATCATTAAATTCAATCTTGCGTCGCATGCTATCAAATTTAGGCCCCAAAAACATCCTAATGACGGATTCAGTTGATTTGTCTGACTCAATTTCCAACTTTACATCGAATGGAAGATGGTTAAGACGTTCTTGGCGGGCTTTGAAGACAAATGAATCCCGATTCGTGTTCATCTCCTCTCCCTTGCGGATTACGGCGTTGGTAATATCAACATCAACCCTGTCAACAAATGTAACAAGCCTGTCGACTCTCACGTCTTCAATTTTGACTCCATCGAAGGAAATCTCGTCACGAGTGTATGGGCGAAGAGTTCTTTTGAATCGTAGGTAGTTGTACATGAATCTCTGCACCAGCTGGTAGAACATGGGGTCACGGAGTGCGGTTTCATATGTCTCCAAAACGGTGGGATTAATCATGAAACTAAAAAGAGAATTCGTTATTTTTTTTTAAACCGAAAACTTTATTTACACATATTCAAGAAAATGGATTTGAACTTACTCATCAAAAACGTCATCACCATTGCCCAAAAGCTTTTTGGCAGTCAATGTTCCAAGCAAGTAATAACGCATGAAGGGGCTATCTCTGTTGGCCATCATCATGTTACCAAGCCTCTCAATATCCTCAGGTTTCCTGAGAGATAGTGTCTTTCCGTCCTCCTGACAAATTAAATATAGATACATTGAAGGTTATATAAACTCTTTAGTTTAGAAGTTTACACAATATGAATATAAGTTTGGGGCATTTCCTGTAAAACAAATGTTGATCGTGTTCAATCAGTTCAAAATTCATTACTTAAATTATCAGCTCATATATGTAAAAAGTTTAAGCGAACAAAGGCATAATGTTCCATACTTTTACCAGAATCTCAAAATTCTCTCAGTAAGACAATTCTGTGGAATAAAATTATATTTCAGCATATGAATACACATAATAGATTGGACCACACTTAAAATGCCCGTTTTACGTTACGAAAGGCTAATTGTACCTAAGTATTTAAACGAATATGGACAAAGAACGCTGGACTACATGATACTAATTGTTAAAATGTGTTACCTGCCTAAACGAAAAGTACAAATGTTAAAACAAATATTATGTTGAAAAATTGACTTGCTGAAAGAAATAGTTTGAAAATACAAATAATTTCTAACTGCATAGTAAATAAGTTGTATTTTTATCTTCAAAATAAAGCACCCATTAATACACTACTTAAAAGTAGTTTATTGGGACTTTTTTTTATATTTCTTTTTTTATTTTCCTATATTGTATTATTAAAAATAAATAAATTACAGAATGTACAATTATATCTTTGCCACCACTATGAAATGTGATAAAGCTTAAATAAAAAAATAAAAAATAATTGAAATTTTAAATATACTTACGGTAATGATGAATCCCCTATCGATAGCATCACGGATACGCCTTTCGTAGTCTCTTACTTCAGTGATATCCCAGAGATTGTCTTCAGTGTACAAGTTGAAGTCATTAGGCCTAGAGGGCATTTCCATTCCATTGAAGTGTCTGAGAGAAGACCTAAATCCAGTCCTAATGGGCCGGTCCCACATGAATCTCGGTATTTCTCCCAGATTGTTTGAAAGCCTCTCCATGTAGTATCGAGCCAAGAGCTGCTGGTGAGTATAGAGGAAGAATTCTCCTCTGCGGTCCCTGCTTAAACCGAACTCTTCGGTGCTGAACCAGAATGGGCGTGTGGTATGGAAATAGTAATAGTAGGTATTAAGGCCGATATCTTCCGTGAAGTAGGTCAGTGCAGTTTCATCGTTGGTCGTCGTATACCAACCACTGTAGTTGCTCCTAATGTAGAAAGTGTTGTCCACTTGACGGACTCCGAAGAAGTCGGCGAGTTTAGTGTCGACAACCCTTTCTTGCATTTTAAGGCGGCGTGCCTTCTCAATCACCTCCGTGTTGATGAAGTGGAAGGGATAGATCTCGTAAGGGGGAGGCAAAATCATTCCGCGAGTGTCCTTGCGGTGGATAACTGCTACTGTCATGGCGTACACAAACATACCCCCGTTGAAATAGTCACGGGCCCAACAAGCCATCCTATAGAAGATGTCGAAGTCCCTGGCGTAGTAGAACATATGGAATAGACTCACTACTTCATCTCTGTGCCTATCGTTAGTGATGCTGAAGATTTTGTATCTGGGTAAAATTCCCACCCTAAGCCTGCCAAGGAATTCTTTAACTGCGCCGATATTCTGGAAGGTAAAAAAGCAAAATATATAATATTGATCCCCTTGGGAGATTTGGATGGTTTTCCTTTTTGAGATTTACTTCAACATTCTTTCGGATGGAAACAACACCGCTTGCTAGAGATCGAGTATCAAAATGGTATTCGAACAATCTACTCGTCCTCCAATGGTATTTGAACAATCCTAGTCCCTCGCAAAGGAAGGACTAAGAGGAAGCAGGTAAATAATACTCACGGTGAATTTGTCTACATTGGATTCAATGCGAAATTCCTTGGCGATCCTTCTCTGGTCTTCATTGGCGTTGCTGGTGAGAATACTACGGAAAAGTCTGACGATGTTCCTGTTTCGAACGACGAATTCCTTGTCGGCTAAAAACATACATTTTATTATAAATTCTTATTTGATAGTGAGTAAAGAATGAGTGGAAAATATCGATGGAATTCCTAGTAAAATTGAGGTAAACAAAAATGAGTAGTTTTGTTTTGTACATACTATTGTTATTAAATTAAATTAGTCATTTAATGCACAAACTTACAGGTAATAAATATCAATATTCAAATTCTTGTTTTTTTTTTGTGAATGTGCAAGTTTGAATACAAACATATTTTGTGTTACCTACAAGCATGTTCCATAAATGTCCCGTGCTAGAAGATTGTGAGAAGAATTCAAACAGACGCAGACGATTACACACCTGCTTAGTTTTTCTATATCTTAAAAAACTTATATTAATTATAATATCACATTACAAAAAAAAATCAAAATGCTACCAATCTTTTCCAGCTTCGTTTCTATTCCCGTACCGGAGCCTTTGATGAAGTCGGCCGAAGCCGCCACCAGGAAAAGCATGAACAAAAAAGCCAACTTCATGTTGCCTGTTGTCCACGACAAGTGCGCTTTCGGCAACGACCAGCGTCCCTTTTATCCGAAAAGCCTATCTCCGAGTCGAACGCAGCATTGCGATAGGTTGGGCTAATCTCTCTAAACTTGAGATATCTTGGTTCGCGGAGATTTTTGAACCTGACGGGTACAATTCAATATAACGATATCATCATTTCCATAAAACGGGGATGGTATCAGGTATCAGCACTACATTGTATACTGTTATGTGTTTTGATATTTTGTTATTGCGATAATGTTATTGTTAATGCGTTCAATCCGGCGATAGCATTTTACCTATTTACTCTCGTGAAGACAATAATTATATTTGGTTAACTTTAAATTGCAATCGATTAAATTTAAATATCTCGACAGACTTGGACAAAGGGCTGTGCTTAAGTTATTGTGCGTTGTATAAGGTTCTCAAAGTTACTGTTATCAGTTTCTGATCTCAAACTATACCATGATCAATCATTCCCAGAATGAGAACCTAGTGCGTTGAATATCTTCTTAAACACACGAATTCATCCACTTGCTCAAAGTATTCATCGTTCGCTTAATTTTAATGTACCGGACCGTTATGCCTCCTTGTGTTATTTCATATTTAACACCTCCCGGTGTTATTTTATTTTATATTTAACCTCCCAGTGTTATTTTATTTTATATTAAGACACGCGTAAATAATATTTTATTTGTGATGAGCATACGAATATTGCCTTCCTCACTCTCTCACAACTTGATATTTTGAGATGTCCGCCTAATCAACCGGATGGTTGAAATTTATAAAGGCCTATTTATGATATGATTTTTTGGCATAACGTCGCGTTTAAAAAATAGGTACCAATGACTCTTATTTTAAATGTATCAGGGATGGTGAAATTTTACATTGTTCACTACCAATGAAGTTCCGTTTCTGATTTCTCTTTTTTTCTGGATAATTTTACAAATTCATCCAAAATTGCAACATCTAGCTCCTTCCATAACACTTAGATAATATAAAATGCCTGTGCTTGTATTATTATCTTCGCCTATCTAAGTAACAATATTGTTCTTTCAATATATTACTTTGTATTATTTTTATTGTTTTATAAAATAATTAACCTCAACACAGGCTTGTCCTAGTTGAAATGTAAACAGTAAAAATTGTAGTTGTAATTATAGTAAAAATTGAAATGTAAACAGTAATACCATGTAAAGAGACAATAAACAATAAACAACAATTCCCAGAGAATCAGGGATGGGCCTTGTGCACTTTACTGAAATGCGAAAACTTGCACAAATAAAAATACATTGAATTATTTGGGTGATTGTAGACCCTGTGTGTGATTTGGCTTAACTGAACTCATTTTGGCTCGCTCGCGCTTTAAATTGCATTGCCGACTCCACAAGTAACTTCCAAACGTCGGGGATTTCGGACGCCCGAAAAGGTGAAAAAGTCCCCGAATGTACTATGTAGTACTGTGAAACATTGGTAGTCGAGACCATTCCAAAATGTACCTTATAATTTACGGCCAGTCCCGGCATTGCTAGGTCCAGGCGGTGCCAACCTGGAGATACAGATGTCGGTCTAGTAATTTCGGCCTGACTTGCATGGCAACTTATTGTTTCGAGAAACTGATTAATTGTAAGTGTATGAGTGTGTGAGCCGTTTAATGACAATAGCCATTTATATTTTATAAATAATAACATATATTAGAAAATATAATTTTTTTCAGAAGTCTGTAAAAGAGATATTTCCATTATTATGACTTAACAATTGTTTATGTATTATTTTAATTATATTATTATTTTAACGAATTACCAGTCTTTTTTAGTCATTTCCAAATCGGGTAAAACAAAGTTCCGGCTTGTTTGCAAAATTTAATATTTTGGAACATTTTTTAGTTAGACATTTTTACAAATGTGTTATAATTTACGCACCTCACCCAGCGTCGTTATGCCAGACAGTTAAAAAGATCATCCTGATCCTGCGCAGAAAAGTCCTACAATGGACTGCGCTGCAAATCTTTGTCTTATTGTAGCAATCTTTGCTTTTCTATGCAGGGTCCAGTTATTTCAATATGCGCTCTTCGGTGGTCAATAAACAAGTGATGTCGTAGTTTATTCGAATCACTCTCGACCTCTCCTGTGTCAAAAATGTGGTCACGTTATTTGCCTCCAGCTCGTCGAAAAAATTCCCAGATTTCATGTTTATTTTTTAAACAGTTTTAAGGGTACGACTTATTCGGATATCTATGATTATATCATATAAATACGGTATTTCGTGAATACCTCACTAGGAGAACGGTTCACGTGTTTTAGTTTATATTTTACATCTGAATTAATATGAATTAGATATATTATTAGTAAAAAGAACATGAAGTACTATTTAAAAAATAATACGGATTACAATAAGGCATCATCACCAATTTAAATGGTATTGCGTTGTGCATGATTTGGTGTCATCTAGTTTTGGTAAATTTGTGTATCTTTTGTTTGATCCAGACCGAAACGTTATCTTGGATTTTATGAAATAATAATATGTATAATCACTTAAAAGAAAATACACATACATAAAAATGCCTTTCATGCTTTGACTGGAAACCAAGGTCGCCACCACCTTAATATATTTTGTTCCGACCCATTTAGCACGCGCTTTGCCTCTCTTACACTTGCCTGGCATCGTATATAGCCATGCCATTTAAATTTCATAATGATGATAAAACACAGATCTGTATTCAAAATTTAGAGTCCGATGGGCCAGATTTTTTAATGATGAACACGCCCAGATCACGATTTTTTGTTCATCTTTTTCTATGTATCGAGCAAGAAGAACGATACAATAAAAATAAAAAGATTTTCGGAAAAGGATTGGAATATCCAAGTATTGGCGGAAAACTATTGGAACTTTCAGCTAGACTTTTTTTTTTAAATAAAACAATAACTTTCTAAACAGCACTTATATTTTTTATATACTCAATGCCCTTGGGTTTCGATACAACTGTAGTTTCTTCAGGGCAGTACAGTAGTCTACTAAATCAAAGATCTACAAATTTAGTTATAGTGTAAGAAATATATTATGCTTTCAGAGTGTGTTGTAAAAAAATGGGCTGAGCTTCAGTGAAGGAGAAAGGGGTTGGGGTAGGTGGAAGATTGGGAAGAGAGTGCTGTTCGCCATTCGGGAACAACCAATTGAACAATATGAATAAACTTTTAAAATCTTATAATTCTGATATAGAGACAAATATTGTCTTGGTAAACCCACCTCCTAATGTTTATATGTTTGTGCAACATAACATTTTTTTAATTCGTACGTATGATGGTTAATTATTATATAACACATTACTCATTATATGGCTGTTTTCATATAAAATATGACTTCTTTAAAATATAATACTAAAAAACCTCCAGACTTCCCCTGAACGCATATTCAAAGAATTCAAAGTTTCAACATTAAAAAACAATTATGAAATTTCAATCGTTCAAAGTAAATGGTGTTTTTTTAGAGGTATACAAATTCAAAAAGAAAAGAAAAACACATTAAAATAATGTTAATGTATATTGTTAATGATATTGGCTTTATTTTATAGATAATTTTATGCCATTATTGTTTTAAAAAATGATTTCGGGCATAAGAGCGCCACGGCTAGCTCGAAAGAAGTGCCATTGTGAAGTCCAATTTTCGACAACTTTATCGATCAACTAACCATATATCGGCAATAACACGGAAATGTTGACTCCCAAATGGTACAACGTCTCTGGTTTATCAGCATAGTGACATATCCCATCACATACCCCCAAAGAAAGTAATCTAATGGTGTGAAATCACACGATCGTGGAGGCCAGTTCGCAGGTCCATTACGTGAAATTATGCGCTCACAAAATGTTTCCCGCAATAAAAAAGTAGTGCATGGTAAGTTTGGCGAACCGAACCATGATTTTCAAAATAAATTTGAACAATTTGCAAGCTTTGTTCTGATGTCAATCTACTCATGATGAAATGGCAAAACTTACTGACTACAAATCAACTGTCAACTGTCAAATTGACAGGCTGTAGAAACAATGTTGCCAGTTTAAAAACCAAACCTCCCAATAAACACCCTTTATAAAAGAAAAATATAAATACTCATTCATAACTGAAAATCTTACTAGACTTAACATGTATTTGTATGCTCCAAACTAACTTCTTTTGCTCAACACCATTATACGCACCAAGGAAAATACTTGTTTTATAAATTACCAGTAGAAATCAGAAGCATTAATGACAAAGTACATTGTTGAACTCTATTAAAAAGTATTTTAGAGAAATCATCAACGGGAAGACTGCTTCCTCTATTTCCACATGAAAGTCACACTAATAATTATACTTGTTTTTCTTCTTACTGAATACATAGAGGTTTGTGTTTTTTATTGAAAGGGTCATGATTGCGATGTGACTGTTTTAACTGCACAAATGTGAAACTCGTGTCTGTTTAAATTATATATATTACGTGAAATGTAAACTCTTCTTAAAAATAAATTACAAGTAACAAAATTGTATGTAAATTGTAATATTATAACATGTTACATTTGATAAATGAAAAATTTAAAAATTAAATTTCGTGAAACTAAATGTTATTGCCATATTTCAGATTACTGAAATATGATGAAAATCTGATGCAAATTTTTAAAAACAATAAGTATCTACTCTTGAACAGATCGTAATAATAGTTACAAAAATGTTTGTTTTTCAGTGATGTGAGAAATATTTTGTGTTATTCTGCCCCTTTTCACGGTTGAGTCAACCACAAGCCTCAAACCCACAGAAACTTGTTATTAACTTTGCCCGCGCAGCTGCAGCAGGTATTGGTTATTACTCATGAATAAGGCAGCAGGATTTAAGAGAAATTGAAAAACATTTTGTTGTTATAAACAAGTCATGTGCATAATCAATATTTATTATTAGCATTATAAAAATTCAACGGTACAAGTCTTCTTAGATACGATTATTTAATTCGATGTTATTATTAATTAATATCCTAGATCCTGTCAAAGTGGTCCCTAACAAGCCTATCCCTCTCCATGACATCTCTGTCCCTGTCTGAGCGTTCCCTGTCCATGCGGTCTACGTCCAGTCTATCCCTGTCAGTGCGGTCCAAGTCCAGTCTATCCCTGTCCATGCGGTCAATATCCATCTTCATTCTATCGCGGTCAGTCATGTTGTCAGATATACCGGCCTTGTGGAAAATGGTAACTTCCCTCATCAACATGTTGGAGTTCCAGAAGGACCTGTCAATTTCACGGTCAAGTGGGAAGCCGAAAGCGTTGTCATCAAAGGTGTTCATTGTGACAAAGAAGTCACGTCTAACGTCTTTTTCCAGTAAGGTTCTGTCAACCCTGTCAGTGTCGCGTCTGCCAAAGACCCTTGTATCGCGAAGTGGAGTAATCACAACGTAAAGGTAGAACTCCATACCAATCCTCTTGCCTCTAGGCAGAACGAGCCTGTCTGGGAAGCCCATATGAGACCTACTGTAGTCAACTATGCACTGTTCATTTCCTGTGATACAGATGTCCATCCTTTTGAAAATATCATTGACTGTCACGCGGTCTTCTACTGTGGTCCAGAATTCTCGAGAGTTGCGTGTCACGGTATTCCTTCCAGTCTTCAGTTTGTAGATGAATCGGTCCAATTCAAAGAAATTAAATCTGTTATCATTAAATTCAATCTTGCGTCGCATGCTATCAAATTTAGGTCCCAAAAACATCCTAATGACCGATTCAGTTGATTTGTCAGAATCGATTTCCATCTTTACATCGAATGGAAGGTGGTTAAGACGTTCTTGACGAGCCTTGAAGACAAACGAATCCCGATTCGTTTTCAACTCCTCTCCTTTACGGAATACAGCGTTGGTGATATCGACATCGACCCTGTCAACAAATGTAACAAGCCTGTCGACTCTAACGTCTTCAAGTTTGACTCCATCGAAGGAAACCTCGTCACGAGTGTATGGGCGAAGAGTTCTTTTGAATCGGACGTAGTTGTGCATGAATCTCTGCACCAGCTGGTAGAACATGGGGTCACGGAGTGCGGTTTCGTATGTCTCCAAAACGGTGGGATTAACCATGAAACTAAAAAGAGAATTCGTTAGTTTTACCTACCGAAATCGTTCTTTATACATATGAAGAAAATGGATTTGAACTTACTCATCAAAAACATCATCGCCATTGCCCAACAGCTTTTTGGCAGTCAATGTTCCAAGCACGTAATAACGCATAAAGGGGCTGTCTCTGTTGGCCATCATCATGTTACCAAGTCTCTCAATATCCTCAGGCTTCCTTAGAGAAAGTGTTTTTCCGTCCTCCTGTCAAATTAAATATAGGTACATTGAAAAATAGATATACTGTTTAGTTTAGAAGTTAGACAATATGAAGTAATTGATATTTGTAAATGCTAAAATTAAATATACTTACGGTAAAGATGAATCCCCTATCGATAGCATCACGGATACGCCTTTCGTAGTCTCTTACTTCAGTGATATCCCAGAGATTGTCTTCAGTGTACAGGTTGAAGTCATTAGGCCTAGAGGGCATTTCCATTCCATTGAAGTGTCTGAGAGAAGACCTAAATCCAGTCCTAATGGGCCGGTCCCACATGAATCTCGGTATTTCACCCAGATTGTTTGAAAGTCTTTCCATGTAGTATCGAGCCAAGAGCTGCTGGTGAGTATAGAGGAAGAATTCTCCTCTGCGGTCCCTGCTTAAACCAAACTCTTCGGTGCTGAACCAGAATGGGTATGTGGTATGGAAATAGTAATAGTAGGTGTTGAGGCCGATATCTTCCGTGAAGTAGGTCAGTGCAGTTTCATCGTTGGTCGTCGTATACCAACCACTATAGTTGCTCCTAATGTAGAAAGTGTTGTCCACTTGACGAACTCCGAAGAAGTCGGCGAGTTTGGTGTCGACAACCCTTTCTTGCATTTTAAGGCGGCGTGCCTTCTCAATCACCTCCGTGTTGATGAAATAGAAGGGGTAGATTTCATAAGGGGGAGGTAGGACCATTCCGCGAGTGTCCCTACGGTGGATAACTGCTACAGTCATGGCATACACAAACATACCCTCGTTGAAATAGTCGCGGGCCCAACAAGCCATCCTATAGAAGGTGTCGAAGTCCCTGGCGAAGTAGAACATGTGGAATAGACTCACTACTTCATCTCTGTGCCTGTCATTGGTGATACTGAAGATTTTGTTTCTGGGCAAAAATCCCACTCTTAGTCTGCCAAGGAATTCTTTAACTGCGCCGATATTCTAAAATTAAAAATAGCAAATTATAATATCGCAATGTTCTTGCTATTTCAAAGTACGGACGGGAGATTTGAATGGTTTTCTTTTTAATGTCTTTAAACACTCATATGATTTACTGTGGTAATCTGTCGGATATACGTAATGTATGGACGTAAAAGCTGCTTTTAATGTTTTTAATATTTGATAACAAGTACTAAGTCGGTATTTAAATTGTCACGTCTCTCGTAATGGAATATATTATTGAATATGGAAGGAAGCAGGTAAATAATAACTCACCATGAATCTGTCTGCATTGGATTCAATGCGGAATTCTCTGGCGATCCTTCTTTGATCTTCATACGAGTTGAGGGTGTGGATTTGACGCAAAAGCCTGACGATGTCCCTGTTGCGAATGATGAATTCCTTGTCGGCTATAAACAACGATCGACATGAATCAAAAATAATATTAATTAAAAAAATACGTTACATTTTTTTAGCATAGTAGAATGTGCAATTCACATCCCGCCATATTAAAAACCTCACTACAATTATAACAAATTAACCCTCTTATTCTGATTTATTTTGAGGTATTATGCCGTGTTGCGCTACCTATTTCTTTAGCAAACTAAAATCACGATATTTTTTTCTAAGTTAAATCCTATTGAAATTTACTAAATCTATCGAAAATTTACTCTCAATAGAAATTAAAGTTCAATGGGTATCACAAATAAAAGTCACCACTCTGTAGTTATAAGTGCGTTTTTTACGTAAGGTAAGGAACGGCAACCCCATAAAATAGAACAGTCGCAAGGCAGAACATGGTCGATTAAAAGATTAGGTTAGGTTCTTTTTATTCATTTTACGTCAATGTTCTGTTTTGTCGCCGAAAATTTTGTTATTCAATTTTGTACAAATTAATGAATATTAACATATTTTTTAAAACAATGTACTACATTGTATAATGGAAGAGCACTATGCATTTTGTTATATTATTTACACATTTAAAAATAAAATTAATGAAAAAAATTTATAATTTAAGATAATTAAAACAATTTGACAAAATTTTTGAAAAAATTATAAAAATTAATCAAACTTGTAACGCTTACCAATCTTTTCCATCCTTGTTTCTATCCCCGTGCCAGAGCCTTTGATAGTGTCGGCCGAAGCCGCCACCAGGAAAATCAAGAACAAGAAAGCTAACTTCATGTTGACCGTCAGCCTCGACAATTGTGCCTTTTGCAAAGTTCACTCCCCTTTTATACCAACCATCAACAATGTTTGTTATCACCTTACATTATTGTTATTATCGCAATGTGCAATATTTTTCCTCCTGTAATTATCAATTTTCAAGAGGTCGCGGGATCAAATCCCAGGGATAGGTAAATTAAATTTGATAATTTTGTGATATTTCACTAAAATAATGTAAAATATAAATACTACAACTTTGATTTGGATTCCTGGACATGTTGGCATTGTGGGTAAAGATATTGCTGATTCATTAGCAAAACAAGGAGCATGCAACTCTATTATATATATTACTAACCTCGTAAACTACATTCTCCCTATCTGATATGCTTTCCATCTTCAAAGACAGGTCTCATAATGTTTGGGCAGAGTATTGGCACATTGCTGGTCAATCCAAGGGAGCCTGCTATGCCTCAATACAAAAGACTGTCCTTAACCTTAACCTCAAAACCGTGGTTTCAACAATTCCCCATTTTTTCAAAAAAAGAAATTTCCCCACTTATTCGAATGAGAATTTGATATTTTCCGTTTCTTCTCACCTTTTTAAAATTCAAGTTCTTGATTCCCCAGATTCTTCATTCTGTGGTTTGGAAGTGGGAACTTTAGATCACATATTTTTTGTTTGTCCCTCTCTAAATAAAAATCCTCTTATCTCTATCTTCCATCAAGCCTTATCTGAATCAATGCTCTGAAGCAGTGCGACGAAAAAACGCGGCTTACCGAGCCTACAACACATCTCGAACGTCCGAAAACAGAATATTATACAACCAAATTGCAAAGGAAAGTAAGAGAATCATCAATAGGTCGAAATTCGAGCACGACCTGCAGGTCAGCAGAAAGCTGGCTGCCTGCCCGCATGGTAGCAGAGCGTTCTGGTCGCTTGCGGGCTCTATAGGTCGCAATTTCTGCAAACCCAGTCTGCCACCTCTTACCAGACCTGACGGCTCTCTAGCAAATACCGCCGCCGAAAAGGCTAACTTATTAGGCAAAATGTTCGCGGAAAACTCGACCCTCGACGACCAAGGTGCTATCCCGCCGTCGGTTCCTCACTGCGGTTTTCGTATGAAAAAGCTGAGGATTCGGCATCGGGATGTACTCCAAGTCTTACGAGGGCTTGATGTTAATAAAGCTAGTGGGCCTGACGGAATACCTGCCCTGGTATTGAAGAGGTGCGCTGCAGAAATAGCTCCAATTTTGACGAAGCTTTTCAAAATGTCCCTGAAGTCTGGGTCTGTGCCCTCTGGTTGGAAAAAAGCGATCATTCACCCTATTCCAAAGAAAGGTGACCGCTCTAACCCGGCCAACTACCGCCCCATAGCGATCATATCTGTTCTGTCAAAAGTGATGGAACGTGTGGTCAACGACAAACTACTCACATACCTCGAGAAGAACAAAATTATTAACGACCGTCAATACGGATTCCGGCGGAACCGCTCGTGCGGTGATCTTCTCGCGTATGTGACACATGTTTGGGGGCGGTGCCTGGAACGCTTTGGTGAGACCCAAACCGTTGCACTGGATATTTCCAAGGCCTTTGACCGGGTTTGGCACCGAGGGCTTGTCAACAAACTGCCTTCTTACGGACTTCCCGCTTCCTTGTGTACGTGGATTGCCGACTTTTTGAGGGAGAGGTCGATTCAGGCGGTTGCTGATGGTTTCACCTCTTCCTCGCATTCGATAAATGCTGGCGTCCCACAGGGATCGGTTCTGTCTCCGACTTTGTTTCTGTTGCACATCAATGACCTCTTGACATGTGCACCGATTCATTGTTACGCGGATGACAGTACAGTCCATGATAGCTTTTTGTTTGACAAGCCTCCAAAGGGCTCACAAATCCCAATGGCTCGGAGGGCTTTGAAACAAAGAATGGAGAGTGTTTTCTCTTGGGGTAAGAATAACCTCGTCGAATTTAATGTTTCAAAGACCCAATCATGTCTGATTACGTCTAAAAGGGATCGGAATGATAATCTAGTCTCCTTCAACGGAAGCAATCTCCCGAACAGGCCTTCCATTGATATGCTTGGTGTAACTCTAAGTGACCAGCTCAGGTACGGGGGCTCCATCGAGGCCAGAGTTAAGTTAGCCTCTCAGAAACTGGGCGTACTGTACAGGGCCCGCAGATACTTTAATAGTACACAACTGCTAACCCTGTACAAATCGCAAGTGCGCCCCACGGTTGAATTTGGCAGCCACCTCTGGTCTGGAGTCCCAAAATACCTGAAAAAAACCCTCGACTCGACAGAAACGGGCGGTCCGTTTGATAGATTCTCCTAACTTAACAAATGGACTGCAATCTTTAGAGCACAGGCGTCAGGTGGGAATGCTGTCCTTGTTCTACCGGTATTACAATGGAAGATGCTCCGAGGAACTAGCGTCACTGATCCCCTCGGCACCGGTGCATAGTCGGGAAACACGCCAAACACGCGCTCAACATTTGTACACGGTTGACATTAGTCACATGAGAACGGGTCGTTTCTACGACTCGTTCTTGAGTTCAACAGCCCGGCTGTGGAACGATTTGCCGGCTTCTGTGTTTCCTCCCTCCTACAATATGGGTCTCTTCAAGACCCATGTTCACTCCTTCCTCTCCTCAACAGCACCCTCCACACAGCATCTTCAAAGATGACATAGGCCCTGAGGGAAATTATTTCCCTCAGGGCCTCCTGTGTGGAGTTAATATAAAAAAAAAAATCTAAAATTACCTCCCCGCCATTCAACATCTCATCTTTTCTCATGAAGTCTGAGGTCGACTACAATCTTCCATAT
Organism: Glyphotaelius pellucidus; assembly: GCA_936435175.1. NCBI lineage: Eukaryota > Metazoa > Arthropoda > Insecta > Trichoptera > Limnephilidae > Glyphotaelius > Glyphotaelius pellucidus. The sequence goes on from OW386549.1 coordinate 11,012,705, forward strand.
AGTTTTAAAATTTGCCCATTTGAATAAAATAAATATATAAATTCCCCTTTCCTCTCTCCGTAATTTGAAATGATGGCCTAGAACAGTGTTCCGCAAACTTTTTGTGATCAAGGTACACCTACCAAAACAAAAAATTTTGGAGGTACACCAAAAAAAAAACAATGTTTATTTAATATTTATTTTTAAAATCATAACAATATGAAAACATGATTAATGAGAAATATGAGCCTGCTTAACTGAGCACAGGCGATTAAAATTTGGAGCAATCGTTGATAATGCTTCTCTCATCTCTTCTTCGATCGTCCTCAGGCGTTTTCTTTTTTTATCGTAGTGGGAGTTGAAAACCTCAATTTGCATAAATAGATCGTTGCAAATGGTAAGATAATTGCAATAGCACGCTTTGAAAGCACTGGATACTCATTTTTTATGCGTAGTCAAAAATGTGCTAGGAAAATTTTTACTGTTAATGTCTGATTTTGTCTTCAGAATTCTTCCTGCTCATTTATTGGTAAGTGTCCAAGGAAAATGCTATCTGAGAAAGGATTTCGAACCCAGTTCGTAGGTTGCAGGTCACACTTAGGAAAATAGGAGTTCATTTTTTCTGCTGTGTTTCGCTAAGCCTGTGCTTAGAGTGTTTCACTATCAAGGCCTGCACTTTTTTTATTGAATCGGCAACCGTAACATTTGGGAACTTTTCGTTACTACGTACCATTGGGCGTGGCTGATCCATAACACCAACTTAGCGCGAAAGCTTTCAATCTTATATGACGTTAAAGTATTAGAATTCTTGCCTTGCTTTTTTGGGTGAGCTCATTTAAATGAGCGAATATGTCCGCCTGGCCTACTTTATTACCGATCCGATAGTCGGGTCGCCTAAGCTAGTGCAGCGTCGCAATGTTACCTTGTTACAATTTAGCATTGCGATGCGGCACACCAGCTCACGACCACGGCACACCACTGCGCCGCGGCACACACTTTGCGGAACACTGGCCTAGAACACCCTTGCAGGTGGAAGCCAGAAACTTTTGAAAAAAATGCATGGTATACTTCCGGTATGTTTCATATTATTTCAATCTGGAAACAGTTGAGTCGATAAAAGATTGGAAATATATTTGACAACAAACTAACGTTCAACCAACACAATGAATACATTGTGAGTAAATCGAATAAATTACTTGGTTTTATTGTAAGATCAACCAAACTGTTCAAGAATTTTAATAGCCTAATAATATTCAATTCGTTAATCCGTAGTGTTGAGTGCGGGTCAACAGTCTGGAATCCCCATTATATTACACAGGTATCTAGACTTGAATCAGTCCAAAGAAAATTTACACGGATTTTGTCTTACCGATCAGGTGTCTACCATCTTCTAGACGGGTACGAACAAAGACTTACACATTTCAATTTAGAGAGTCTAGTTAAAAGACGTAACATAAATGACCTCTTAATGTTTTATAAAATTGTGAATAATCTAGTAGATAGTAACTTAGTCAATGAAATCAAGTTATACGCCAGGCCCAAATCTACCAGAAATTTTAACATATTTTGGATCGAAATTTTTAGCAATAATACGGGATACTTTAATTCCATGTCTAGAATGTCTCGATCATACAACGATCTCAATAAATCACACACTATAATAGATATTTTTGTAAATAATTTAAATTGTTTTAAGAAATATCTCCATGATTTATGTACCTGAAAAAAAAAACTTTTGATTGTTGTTTTATTATTTTTTAATAAACACCTTAAATATTTTGTACCTATCATGTATTTCAAATTTTCTATTTATGTTTTTAAGTTATGTAAAAAAATACTTTCATTGTTTTTCATGTGTCTGTGAATATGCAAATGTGATTACTGCCGACACATTAGTCTAGGGATATTTATATTTGTATCTTAATTTGTTTTACATAAACCAAAATAATGTTCTGTTAATATCCGTTTGTGTCTCAAATAAATAAATAAATACTTTCAGTATCGCCCTGGTGAAGGACAGCCATTCAAAATTTAAACCTTGCTTGAAATTAAAGCCCTTATTAAATTTATTACAAAAAAAACCCTGTACGATTCTCGGCAATGCGGTTATTTAAGAACTTCGCTATACCAAACATACAGCTGCTGTAACAACAAAAATATATATTTAGGTTAACAAAAATACACACTTAATCATCACACTGCCTAACACAATTACGAAACAAGACAGACATCAACACATGACTCCTAAGACAAATACCAACTATGGACAAAGTATCATAATTTGGCTCCAATATTTTTTAAAAATTTAATTGAAAAAATTCACCTGACAAAATTCACCCATGGATAGTCAACAAAGGCATTGTATACTGCGGACGGATAACTTCTACAATATTATAACAACAGACTCCACGCCTGTTATTCTTCTCTTCTTTTCATTTTTTTTTTTCCATTCTTTCATTTCTTATCTGTTTCTCCAATTTCTTTTCTTTTATTTATTTCTCTCATTTCCATTAATCTATTTAAATTTCTCATTTATTTTTTTCTTATTTCCTTAAGACATCTAAATTATCCTGAGACCTCGGAACAAACTCAGCCTAAGATTTTTTTTTTATATGATTACCGCACAAGAGTCTCAACTGCTCCCGTCTGGAGCCAGTGAGACTATGGCATTCCCAATTGGGGTATGTTGTGAGGCTGAAGGTAGTGTGAGGAGAAGGAGATGGGGAAGAGGAAGGTGAGAAGTACCTGGCTTTTTTTTTTTTTTTTACAGTTAATACCGCACAAGAGTCCCAACTGCTCCCGTCTGGAGCCAGTGAGACTATGGCATCCCCAATTGGGGTATGTTGTGAGGCTGAAGGTAGTGGGGAGGGGAAGGAGATAGGGAAGAGGAAGGTGGGGAAGTACCTGGCTATTCAGATCTGGTCACTAAACACGGCTTAAGCCATTTCAAGCAACGTTTCAATTCTGAATGGTGGTCTTACACCAGGGCGATACTGATAGTATCTTCCACTCTGGAACGTGCCGCAAATATACTATATATTATTTTAAATGAATAAATTGTGAAATAACACAAATTAATCAAATAAAATTTATTTGCGCACGCCGGGTTCGAACCCGCGACCTTCGGATTGTGAGTCGAGAGTCTTGCCTCGGGACCACGGAGGCCGTCAAAGGCTATTCAGATCTGGTCTCCAAACACGGCTAATAAAGCCAATTCTAGCAACGTTTCAATTCTGAATAGCGATCTTACATCAGGACGATACTATATTTATCGATATTATACGATATTTTAAATGAATAAATTGTGAAAAATTTTTGTTTAATCAAATTAAATTTATTTGCCACGCCAGGATTCGATCCCGCGACCTTTGAAATGCGAGTCAAGAGCCTTACCGCTGGACTACGCCGGCCGCCGGTTTGTACCAAAAAAGTATTTGTATACATTATATTGTTTGGTTAATTAAAAAAAAATAAAACATGGCTTTAGCCGTATTTGGTGGCTAGATAGCCAGGAACCTTGCCACCATCTTCCTCCCGTCAGCCTGCCGACAATGGGGGGAGCCATGGTCTCACTGGCCTCAGCCGGATGTGAGCAGTTGGGCTTTCCAATCTCTTGGAAACATTATTACGTGGGTATAACATATAATAATTTTAAAAATAAGTTTTCTTGAACAAAGGTCATATTGTTTTTTTGTCACATGACTCAACACTTACATTTTCAATTTGGGAGGCGGCCGCCCCGGGAACCTTTATTGGATAATCAACACCTCTGCCATAGGTCACCCCAAGTGGTTCGCTACGTTTGGTGATTTAGCAGGGGTGCCCGGGTTCATGGGGTGAAGTTTGTCTAGGCCTCGAAGGTGGATGGCCAGGACACACTGAACTCCAGATTCTTACCCACCCCTTAAACCCCTCTCCTTCCTACCCACCCCTTAAACTCCTTTCCCCTTCCTTTCCTTACAAAAACCCTCCACACAGCATCCCCAAAGATGACATAGTTATGAGAAATTATTTTCCTCAGGGCTTCCTGTGTGGAGCTCATGTAAAAAAAAAAAAATATCGTTAAATTTAAAAAAAATTTTTACGAAATTTATTTCTGTTGACTTATTATAATAATAATAACATTACATTTGTATAGCGCAGTTTTGCCTAAGAACTACCAACAAAATCTTCATTTTCTTAGCGCATATATTTATTGGCTGTTATCTTTATCTATGATTGCAAGATTCAAACCCGAACTAAATACTATCTTGACTAGATAAGTGTCTCGGATAAATTTTATCCATTTTTATTATGCGACATCTATTGACTTTTCTGCAAGTCTAGGATGAATACATATTTTTATTTTTAACTTTATGAGTAAAACGTCGAAGTAGTCGAAGTATGATACAGTTAAAAATGACCGAATCGGATATCGACACCTTGGCGCAGTGGTTTTTTTTATATGAATACCGCACAAGAGTCTTAACTGCTCGCGTCTGGAGCCAGTGAGACTACGGCATCCCCAACCGGGGTATGTTGTGAGGTAGTGGGGAGAGGAAGGAGAGTATTGCTAACGAATTTAATCTCTTATCTGTTATGGAAAAGCGAAGATAATTTTTCACTCTCCCGGCGCGTTCAAAGTGCGTCCGCGATCCCGTGCACGGTGGCGATCAAATGTTGTGTACGAACCCGTAGCAACGTGTTCACATCGACGCGTTCTCTGATTGGCCGCGGCGTCCAGTGCTGCGTCTGGACGCGGCGTTCGCTCGCGTCCGCTATCAGTTGCTGCTTGCAGAATTTGCACGCTGCACGCAACGTTATTATTTCTGATTTGATGATATTTTTTATGATGTCGGATACAAATACAGAAAGAATAATCAACGAAATTAGCAAGCATCGTTTACTTTATGACATTTCACATCCAGAATATAAAAAAATAATAGAAAGAAGGATCAAGTTTGGAAAGAAATAGGAAAAATATTGGGATTAAGTGGTACGATATAGAAAAATATATTTATTTTTATAAGATATACATTTTTATGAATTAACATTTAATTTACACTTTTGTTGCGCAAATACAGAAAAATATATACCTTACCTTTTTATGAATTAAACTAATTAACAGTGTTCACGTACACTGAATGCGTAGTTTGTACTTCTACAATTATTGATTTCAATATTGAGAAAACCGTTTGCAATATTATCGTAATGCACATTTCTGCTTTTCGATCTCAAAAAATTATGCAACACACATGAAGCTTTTACTGTCGAAGTAATGGTAGATGTTTTTGCATCCAAGGGTCTAAAAAATTCGCAATTTTTGAGCCAATATGCCGATAGCATTTTCCACCACACGCCTTACTTTACATGATCTGTAATTGTAATTAGATAATCTCGGGTCATCTCTTGATTGCCTGTATGGAAATGGACGTATCAGACCTAAGCTTAATCCAAAAGCTTCATCTCCAATAAGTACACATGGTATCACGGACGCTAGTTGATCGCTAGTTTGGTGTGAACGGTTTCTGCACGCACACAGGACGCTCACCGTACACGCCACCGCGGACGCAAAATGAACGCGCCGGTTTGGTCAGGCCTTTAGACAGGAAAAACTTCGCTCACCACTACAATTGCCTGCCGTCGATACGCACATTCTTAAGGCTATGTCAATGTTTGGGTGAATTGTTTCGAGTTCTTTATTTCTTAGAACCTGTAAAATCGCTTTGGTTGTTCGGGCCAGTTCTCCATCTCGAGCTATCGTTTTGAAATAAGAACGTAGATGGATACATTCATAACAAAGCAGTTTTCTAAAACACCAGAATATGTCGTTACTAACATACTAGCACTATTTGAACTTCTTCAGTGTTCAAATTGACCAAATTCCTTAAAAACGTAAATTTACTATAAAAATTTACTGATAAAGGTTTTTCTCCACTGTGTGTAAATATGTGACTTTTTAGATATCCATTTATAGCACATGAAGATTGTTGCAGTCGGGACATGAAACTAGTTTTTTCCCACTGTTGATAAAAAAGTGGTGCTAAAGACTTCCCTTTGAAGAACATGAATAGTTGCAGTCAGGACACGAAAAAGGTTTCTCTCCACTGTGAATCAGCGAGTTTGTTTTTAGACGTTCCTTTTGAGAACATGAATAGTTGCAGTCGGGACACTAAAAAGGATTGGGAAAACGTGTGATATTTTTAGATTTCTACTCAGTAGTACATGCATAGTTACACTCAGAACATGAAAAAGGTTTTTTTCCACTGTGAATCACGCCGTGGATTTTTAAATCTTTCTTTCGAGAAATTGAATAACTGCATTCGGAACAAGAAAAGGGTCCGGTCAGGTTTTTTCCGCTGTGGGCACACGTGTGATTTTTTGGTGCCTCTTTGTAGATCATGAATAGTCGCAGAAGAAACAAGTAAAAAGGTTTTATCTCACTATGAGTCAAAATGAGCAAATGATTTCTAAGAAGTTCCTTTTACATGAATAATAGCTGTCGGGACATGAAAAAGGTTTTGTCCACTGTGGGTAAGCATATGAATTTTAGATACCGTTTTGCAGCGCGTGAATAGTCGCAGTTGGGACATGAAAGGGACAATGAAGGACATTAAAAAAAAATTTCATCACTGTGAGTCACAATTACCGTTTTAGTTTTTTTTTCGAGAAGATGAATAGTTGCAGTCAGGACATGAAAAAGATTTTTCCCCGCTGTGGGTAAGCGTGTGTATTTTAGATTATTTTCGTAGTACATGAATAGTTGCAGTCGGAACATGAAAAAGGTTTTTCTCCACTGTGCGTCAGCAAGTGACTTCTTAGACATCCATTTTGGGTTTTTCTCCTCAGAGAATCATACTATGGATTTTTAAATCTCTCTTTTGAGAACTTGTATAACTGCATTCGGAACATGAAAAAGGTTTTACTCCACTATGCGCCAGCTTGTGAATCATAGTGGAGTAAAGTGTTGCGCCACAGGGAAACCTCAGGAAAATTACTTTCCTCGGGGCCTCCTCAATAGAGCCAATGTAAAAAATAGTATGTGTTGTAAAGGTAAGACAGTATTAAATTGCGAAGATCCGGAAGAAATACAAGGTCGATAAAAATAAAAATAATTTCGAATTTTTTTATAGCGCGGTTTAGTGATAAAATCACGTCAAATCACTTGGTGGATAGGATTAAAAGGTACAGCTATTTGGTGAGGGCATTAAAAATATATGATATGATGCAAATTGAATTGTGGAAAAAGTCAGGGAAAGCCAATGAAGTCATGGCACGATCAGGTAAATCAAATACTTAAATAAAGTCCGGCCACGCCAAGAGACCGTATGTCGACCGTGTACCGAGAAATAATTTTAAAGAGCGCACGTTTGAAAGTATCTCCAACCCGGAGTATTCCTCCGGTACTGCGTACCGCAACGCAACCATGAGACGATTTATGAATGCGAATGAAGCAAGAAGTGTGTGTCGATACAGAGTTGTTGGGTGGTCTTTTCTCTCTGGTCATCGTATATACATGATGTAGTTTCTTAGTTATCGAAGATAATACTTCAATTCAATTTTTACATTTCAAAAGATCTTTTATATTGTGTGAGAAGGTGCATACTTACTTACACAATTAATTTTATATTATTTTTTTTGTTTAAAAATCGGCGCCCCTTCGTAGCCTCGCGCCCTTGGGCACGTGCCTAGTTTGCCTTAGAGATAATCCGCCACTGTCTGAAGCTATAATTCGTAAGCAGTTTCAGAATTGAAACGTTGCTTGAAATGGCTTTAGCCATTTTTGGTGACCAGATCTGAATAGCCAGGTACTTCCCTACCTTCCTCTTTCTCATCTACTTCCCCTCCCCACTACCTTCAGCCTCACAACATACCCCAATTGGGGATGCCATAGTCTCACTGGTTCCAGATAGGAGCAGTTGGGACTCTTGTGCGGTATTCATATTTAAAAAAAAAGATGCAACAGAGTTCTTAAAAAAAAAATTAACCTCAATAATTCGGATAGTGGTTAGCCATAATAGTTATGAACTAATACTCTCTTACTGTATTTTATGTAACCTATATTTTATTTCTTTAATTTTATATAACCTACATAGGGGGACCCAAAAGAAACGAGAACTTTTTATTTTTCAATATTTTTTCACAGAAATTTGGTCGCCTTTAAAGTGTTAACCATTAGAGTGTATGCACTTGTCCAATCTTTTTTCCCACTGATCAAAACAATTTTGAAACCCACTGGTTGGGATTTCCTTTATGGCCTCCAGCGATTTTTGTTTCACTTCCTCAACAGTATGAAAAAATTTCCCTTTCGAGTTCCTTTTCACCTAAGGAGCAGAAAGAAGTCACAGGGAGACAGGTCGGGTGAATAGGGCAGGTGAACAATCGGGGTCATTCCATGCTTGCTTAACAGACAAAGCGGTGTGAGCAGGTGCGTTGTCCTGGTTGAAGAACCAGTTTCCTGTGTGCCAAGGAATCGCCTTTTTAGACGATTTTTCTTGATGCTCTCTCGCAACCTCTTTAGTACCTCCATGTAGAACTGTCGGTTAACATTTCGGCCTGGAGGAACAAACTCTGTGAGCACAACATCTCCGAAAAAAAATCAATGAGCAACGTCTTGATGTTCGATTTCACTTCTTTTCGACTTTTTTCTGAAGAGGAGAGAGAGCACTCCTCTATTGGCTTGACTGAACCTTGGTTTCGGGATCGTACCCATAACACCATGAATCACCACTCATTATCAATAATAAACTTGGAAAAAATCTGGGTCCTCTTCCAGCAATTCGTGGCAGGCTTGAAGGCGAAGGCTCTCTTTGATCCTCAGAGAGGAGACTTTCGCGTTTTCGCCGAAAGAAGAAATCTTGATTTACTTAAAATTAAATTTTGGATGAACGCCGAACGCCTGGCCTTACAGCGACGCGGCTTCGCAAACTGACTGAGGAAAGGTGTCCGTACCACAGCTGACCACACAAAAACCGTTCCCCTTCCACTTCTCCCCTGTATATTTATTTTAAAAAAATGAATCGAAACGTTTGCTTTCAATAAATGTATTTTGTATTGATATTACCATACCCTGTTTACGAGAGATGGAAAGACTGATAGAGATATCGAAAGACGGGTAAATACTGGTAACTCCATTAATGGAGGACTGAACGCCGTTGGCGCCAACAAAAATCTGTCAAAAGAAGCGAAGCTAGCCGTCCATAATGGAGTGCTGGTACCTACCCTGATGTATGGCAGTGAGGCATGGAACTGGCAGAGAAAGGATGAAAGTAGACTGAATGCTGTAGAAATGAGATCCCTGAGACGTATGTGTGGTAAAACCATGTATGATCGTGTGAGAAATGTGGAGATCCGCCAAGAATGCAAGGCTGATGTAAGCATTATGAGTAAGATTAAGAAAGGGACGCTCAGATGGTTTGGGCATGTAGAGCGAATGAATGAGGAAAGGAGTGTAAGGAGAATATATGACGCAAATGTGAATGGTAGACGAAGTCGGGGACGCCCGAGGAAGACATGGCACGACCAAGTGAATCAGATACTTGAGTCGGGCGATGTCAAGAGTCAGAATAATAGAAGAGCATGTATGAGACGATGTATGAATGTGAACGAAGCAAGGAGTGTGTGCCAAGATCGAGTTGTTTGGCGGTCTGTCCTCTCTGCCTACCCCTGCGGGGAAACGGCGTGATGGTTAGTTAGTTAGTTAGTTGGTAATGGTTTATGAAGGAGAAAAAAATCAGTTTCCCCGTAATTCACAGGAAATTTTTGATGCGCTGATTTTAAAATTCCGTTCCCATTTTGTTCGGCTGGCGTCATCAATTCATAAAATTCACGATTCTTCATTTTATCGTAAAATTTGAATAAAGATAGTTAAAAATTATTTTTCTGTGATTATTTTAATTCTGTTGTGCTCTAACAGTTGACGGGAGAAATCCTATATTATTTTAAATAGGCGCATGCAATAATAACAATATGCAATATATTTAGTTAGAGTAGGTCAACTTCATGACTTGTTAATGAAGTGCATTTGTATATTTTGTGTTACTGTGGAAAAAAATGATAAGACTATCCAATTCCCAAACTGCGAACTAGCTGGACCGTTATCACAATATGCTGCTACAATATCACGACACCCGCGCCTAAAGTAATGCAACACTTGCAACATCCACGTAAAACAACGCACCTACGGCGCTCTACAGGCGCATAGCATATTGTTTGTGGTGAACGTGCAACGATATTACCACGCCACCTGCACCTGGGGTAAAACAACATCACGTATTACAACGTGATGTTGTAATACGTGATCAATACGTTATCACGTATTGTCCGTGCAGTTATAGTGTCAGACCACAGGCGCCCGGGGTAATGCAATACGCGCAACATCCGCGTATCATAGCACACCCACGGTAGGCGCTCTGTAGGCTACAATATCAAATCACAGGCGGTTGGGGTAATGCAACAAGCGTAATAGCCACGTTTGACGTATTTACTGCTAGTTACTGTCGCTACAGAACTTCATTGTATAACATTCTAGGTGCGAATAACACATATTTATGACAATTAAATTAATTGTATGTAATATTTTTATATTACTTGCGTGGCAACTTTCCCTTATCCCTCTCCTCCCCTTACACTTCCCAAACCAAATACCTATTTTTCAGTCTATTTCAGTTATAATCACACTTATTTTATTGTTGTGTATTGGTTTATCATTTATTGAACTCAGATTTGTACTATTATTTTTTTTAATTGCTGCTTAGTTCTGTTTTATTTTCATTTTTCTTAAGTGTTCTAGTTTACATTCAGTTTTTCTTGTTTCTAAATACCTATCTGTGAACATTAATAATTGGTCTGTTTTTTTATCATCCTCTTATGTTTATTTTATTATTAAGACTGTTTATGTTCCTTAAATAAATAAATAAATAACAACGCGCCAACTCTGTGGCGGCTTGAAAGTTGTATTTTCAGGGCAGTTATAAACTCAGACCACAGGCGCCCGGGGTAATGCAACACGCGCAACATCCGCGTATTATAGCACACCCACGGTAGGCGCTCTGTGAACTACAATATCAAACCCCAGGCGGTTGGAATAATGCAATAAGCGTAATAGCCACGTATAACCAACGCGTATAACCAACGCGTACGTTTTACGCGTTGGTTATACGTACGCGCCAACTCTGTGGCGGCTTGAAAGTCGTATTTTCATTGTAGCTATAAACTCAGACTACTGGCGCCAGGGGAAATGCAACACGCGCAAGATCCACGTATAACCACGAACCAGCTCTGGCGGCAGTCGTATCGTCAATGCAGTTATAACGATTATTCTATGCAGATTATACAAAGGTTTTTTATCCTGTCAGATCTACTCACTGTCAAAGAATGCAGGAGAACCTTAACCGTTTTAATGTTTATTGTTCACAGCATAACCATAAAATTAATGAACATAAGTGTTTCATCGTGAAATAAAAAATTATTTTTATGAAAAACAAATACCTTTGTATAACACCACCAGTGGTGTTATACAAAGGTATTTGTTTTTCATAAAATTAATGATGACACCCCAAAGTAAATATGCCTATTTTGAAGAAATAAAAAATTATTACTTGAATGGCTCAATCTTACGTATCAAAATAGAAGTCAAAGACTTTGGAGTGACGTTGGACTCTGTATATATCGACTCAGTAACATCTAAGTCCTCGAAAATGTTAGAATTCATTCTTAAAATATTTAAAAAATTCAATTACTTAAGTGGAGCGTTTGCGCGGCCCTTTTCGGACCGTTTCATACAAATCTTAAATTTGGATTTGAGATTAAAATACTTAACCAAACTGAAAAATTATTTTTCTAACCAAAAGGTATATTGAATATCTAGTATGGATGTCAGCTACTTTATTTATATTTGCTTTAAATAATAAGTTATAGGCCATTAAAGATTTTAGTTAAAATGAAAAATAATTAAAAAATAATTCTAATTCAAAATTAATAATATACTTAGATTTTGCCACTTTTATTGTTTACAAAACTAATATGTTTCGTGAGCTATGCTCAATTCTTAAGGGTTTACTATCTAATTGAATTAGATAGTAAACCCTGAAGAAGTGAGCTAAGCTCACGAAACATGTTGGTTTTGTTAACAGTAAAAATGGTAAAATCTAAGTATATTATTAAGTTAGAAATAAAATGGTGCCACAAAATAAATTTGCTGTGTTTGAAAAAATTATTTTACTATATTTATCTTAGAAATATAATGAAATATAAAATAAAATAAAAAATTAAGAAAAGAAATCATTTTGGTAGGCGTAAATTTATAATACAAATTATCTATTTACGGCGAAACAAAAATTTGTCGTTTATACATTAAAATGACTACTCAAAAAATCCATTTTTACAATGTTTTATTTTTAATTGTATTTGTAAAATAAAAATAGTAAAAATATTTTCTTATTGTTTTCTTTTACTCACAAATATTTGCCCGAATTGCCTCTATAATCATGAAACCCTAATATCTTTAATGGCCCATATCTTATAATTTAAAGCAAAAATAAATAAAGAAGCTGACATCCGTACTAGATATTTGGCAAAACTTTTGATTACAAAAATAATTTTTCAGTTTGATTGGGTATTTTGATCTCAAATCCAAATTTAAGGCTTGTATGAAACTGGCCGAAATGGGCCGCGCATACGTTCCCCTTAAAGAAAATACATTTTATTCTGTCCGCAGCTCACTAGAATACGCGTCACAAGTATGGAACCCGCAATACAAATCATATGTGCGCAAACTGTTCAAAATCGTTTTCTACGATACTTAGATTTTCGTAGCTATCGTCTCCACTTAAATTCACCAATACCTATCGGCCGCGTATATGTTATTATTGAAAGATCGAAGAACCTCGGCTGATGTACTCCTACCAACAAATGAACTAGATCAGAATAAGTTCTTAGCCTCCTTCGATGCAACACTAATGACCCGTTTGCATTGGTCGAGTATTTTAATCGAGTGGAGAGTATAGTAATAACTAAACGCGTCCGAACGCCATAATTTTGTACAGTGGGTCTTTAGTCGATTCAATCCATTTCGTTCTATTTTTTCGGCTAGTAGCGATCCCCTCCACGCGTCCCTGCGCACTAAAATGCGCAAACCCGCCGTTTTAGCAGAGTTCATTTGTAGACGCGCGGGAATGTCGTGGCATTGGCGCGAAGATACAACTCTAAAATTATTTAAATGCTGCTATTAATCTCTTTTCGTGTCTATGGTCTATTTATTTTCATTTAACATATTTATTCTTACATCTTTTCTAAAATTTCACCTCCTCTACGCATTACAATATGCTTAATTATAGTATTTACTTTGCTCTGTAGCAGCCCGTCAACTTCCGTCATCTTGCAAAGGACGCCGGGCACAAAATGTACTCTACTTGAAAGTAATGCGAACGATTTTCGGCGAGTTAAGTGGCGAGTTACTCGCCACTCGACTAAACAACTAGCTTAGTCTGAACAATCCTTAATTCTAAGCAAAACTCCTTCAATTATCGTGCGTCTACATACAATTTGACTCTGCACCACACTTCTTAAAATCACACAGACGATCTCTCGATAATTTATAACAACTATAGATACTCATCGAATGCTACCACCATTCTAAGAACGAAATTTATTTGTTGTGCACGTTATCCCCATCAGTATACATACTCCCTACAATACCTCAAACTGAATGACCTCCCCCTCATCTTACCCTCTCCCTCTTCACACTTAAACAATTTGCCACGTTATCTTTCTTATTTATCATCTTTCCAAAATTACATAACTTTTTCAAATTGCGGCGGGAAATTTTGGATTCATACAGTTGTAAATTTTAATTATTTTGTAATTAACATTTAGATTTGAATATAAAGTGAATTACTCTTGTAACACCTTTTAGATCATACTTTTTAACCATTATAGTAAGGGAGACACAACTATGAGACCTATTTGAGTTGTTCCAAAAACTGAACAAATTAGCCTGAGGGGTAAAGGGTTAAGAGGTTAAGAGGAAACCGGGCGGCGTTTTGTCCGTACAAACGTACCTTTTCCAAAATTTCCTCTCTGGATTTTGACATTACTACAAATTATTTTTTAATATGATATAGTTATCGACCACAAGCGTGTCGGTACGTTTTCCTTTTTTTGATAAGCTATATATTTTTTGTTTTTAATTAAAAGTAAATATCATCGGACAGCAAAATGACGAATATACGCTGGTAAAATCCCTTGCACGTGCTGTTACAATTTTATATAGTTGTGTTCGTGTAAGTAACATATTTAGGTTCGCTGAATGGAATTGGTACTTATTTCCTTCCTTGTTCTTGTAACTTATCATTAATAAAGTGGCCTGTTACTAACGAAGAAAATAGGAAAGAAAACTCAGAAATAGCCCCACGTACAAGATCGATTCATAAACCCCGCAAATATAAGTATTAGAAATGGGAATGGCGTCCATTCGGGTCCATAAACTCTGTGGGTTTTTTGGTGTTTTTTTTAAATATTTTTTTTATATTACTAGTGTAGACCGGTGACAAATCACCGGATATTAAAATTTAAGATTTTGCCTTTCAAAAAATTTATTTTTTATTTTTTATTATTTATTAATACAAGAAGAAAAAAATGTATACAAGTTAAGTTCCAAAAAGCTGTCACATGACGGCTTGGCTGTAGGTTCTATCAAATAATATACCTACATATTTTTTAAATTAATAACACATGTAAATAAAATATTATATTTATGAAATAATGTATCTCAATGTACCTACCTAAATACAAATTGTTCGTACAGGTACGTTGAGATGTTCAAAGATACATTGAATCGTCATTTATTATCCAACGCTTAATGTAATTAGTGCAGGGTCTCTCATTATTCGCAGGTTTAAAAAACTTATTGAATTTATTAAAAATCACTGTTTTTAAGTATTTAAGCGTTCTGCTTCCATACTTATTAGTTATTCTTGGAGTTATGAGGCCCTTATTTTCAGTGAATCTTGTGGTGTGATTATGCACCAGTTGCTTTTTATATTTGCTTTCTCCCTCGTTATCCATTATAATAATGTACCAAAGAAGACCCTTTATTGGAATTAGGCCCTCAGATCCAAACAGTAGTTTTAGATTACTTCTTTGTTTGTAAATATTGGGTGCTACTATTTTTTTATTATAGCAATTTGTATATATTTAATATAAGTAATGCTAGTGTGCCCCCATGTTCGTATACCATATCTAAGGATGGATTCGACCATAGAAAAATAAATAATTTTAAGAGTGGGGCAAAATAAATTTTAATTTATAATATAATTACTCGCTAAAGATCGGAGCTGGTTACAAATTTTAGCCACTTGTTTATCCCATTTAAAATTATTATCTACTATTAGTCCCACTAATCTACTATTGTCAACCTTCTTTGATTTTGCTTATTAATATGTAAATATTTTTTGTCGACAATTTAGAAAGTCAGAAATTTTACTTTCGAATGACATTTTTAGTAGACTATCAAAAAAGTAAATTTATTATATATATATATTTCAAATATAATATTATTAATAAAATTAAAATAATATAATTATTGATAATAGGTAGGTAGGTACCTACCTCATCGTTTCTCTGAATTCACACAATCCGTTCCAATTTTTAAAATTTCGAAGCAAATTTGAGTTCATTGAACATGAATAATTTTACGCGGGAATATTTCACTTCATGCACCGAACGCTGAAATTAGTATTTTTGAAAATATGTTGGTACTATAAGTCACTAAAGAAATTTATGTAAAAGAAATCTGGTAAAACATATTATATGAATACTGGTTGCTACTTTATCGATTTATCGCTTTGTTACAATCAGTTCCAATTTTTTAAATGACACTTAAGATCAAATCAAATCGGAGATCTCTAGTTCATTGGACCCGAATTAAAATTTGTATAAAAAGATATTAGTATTTTTGATGTTATTTCTTCAAGTAATATTCGAAAAGCACATTTGGCATGCAGTCGTGCTTGTCAGCTATTAAAAATCCGACGGAAAGCTGAAAATTACCATTAAAGCTGAGATTCAGCATAACGGGGGTCTTTACAATGTAAAAAAGGAAAATGCTACTATTTGTCAAATTTTAAATAATTAATAATAACAACAATTTGATAATTTTTTTTTTTTTTTTTTATTCTTCATTTTAATCACCCGCTAAACTGCCAAGGCAGTTTGTCAGCAGGTCAATTTGAATAAAACACTAAAACATAAAGTATTATAAGAAAACACAATAGCAAAATAGTTCCAGAAGAATAACTTTTAAGTATTACTGATAGATTAAATTAATTATAGATAGTATTTTTACATAAGATTACAAACAATATCAGTACAAAAAGTTTTGACCCATTAGCCATTTTTAATAATTTCACATTTGAATTTTTCTCGTTCACAAGAACTCTACCTTAACTTAACTTTAACTATTAATCTAACCTTACTTTTACTTTTGACGTAACTTTCAATTTAACTTTAACTGTTAAGTTTTTGAAATTTGTTAACTATTTAGAAAATTTTAAATATTTAAAATTGAAAGCTTTTGAATTTGGAGTTTTTTTTTGAAAATTTGTATTAGTTTTGAATTTTTTGGGTAACCTCTTTATGTGCCTGATAATATTAACCTTTCGGAAGTCACAAATTGCGAAGTGTTTCGTGTTTTACTATGCTTTGCGACTCGTAAATCGTGAATTACGATTGGGACATTTCGTAAATCATTGTGAAGTTTTTGATTCATATAGTTAACAGATCATATGATAGATTTGTTCGCGAGAATCGGAATGATCTGTGACGCGATCTGTGATTGTGGAATGATCTATACGAGGCGCTTCACACGTGAACGACATATCTCTATTAACAATTACTTGTTAGTAATTATTTGAACATCGATGGGAAGGTCCGAATATAAATATGGTCGCAAATAATTTAACACACTTTGTTTTGCACTTTTGACAACTTAATAATTTATATGATAGTTGGGAACGGTTCACATGCGTTGCCTTTGACACAGCCCAACCATATAATATTAAAGCTGGTTCACATTGAGCTATCAAATATAAAAGATCAGCACGATAGCACGAAAGATAGCACGCCAAATAACGCTCTCCATACAATCCCTTCAGACCGTTCACACATAAGCGTTTTTAAGCGCAGATCAATCATAGACAATACACATCTTAGACGTAACCGCTCCAGACGCGATATCCCAGAATATAAGTCTCCCCTTCTCCGACTAAAACAGGAGAGGGGGTCATTGTAATTACGGAGCTGCCTAGACCCGTGGATGACAGATGTCAAGTCGACAGATTTCAATTAAAAAAATATGCATTCCGTTGCCGCTCCCTGACTGACCCCCTCTCCTACCACAGGAAGAAATATTTGATAGCCTCGTGTGAAAGGACAAAAGATAAGCGCTCGCGAATCAACCGATATCTGCTCGCAGATTTATAGCTCAATGTGAACCAGCTTTTAATGGTGGTACGTGATACAACAATAGTGTCAAATTATTGTAACACGTTTGACTTTAAAATTAACTTTAAAAGATTTTGGGAAAGAAAGGTAAATTTATTTAGGTCATCTGCGATTTAAAAAAAATAAACACATTATTTCTGCCATCTTCAATAATCACTTTTTGATTCATGGCGTTATTATAACTCCATTAAAATAAATACACCACTATTTAATCTTCTTCTTTCGTATGGTGGGGGGGTCAGGGGGGACATCAAGGTGGCGTTGCCCTGTGGACAATCAATCCCGCCGGGGAATTAATGGAGCGGGCATTCGTTGACCACATGTTCGGTGGTCTGCACCTCAGCGCATTCACACATCTCCGACTCTTTTAAGGCCCCATCTATACATCATATGGGCATAATGGCTATGCGAGCACCTTATCCTATTGATGGCGGACCAGAGAGCGAGGCAATGAGAACCCAGGCTGTCTCTCAGACTATTTAATCAAAATAATCGACATGTTTCAAAACCATGGTTTCTTTGTCAGGATGAAATTATACTGAAAATTTGAAAATTAATAAATATAAGAATAGACAAGAACGTGGGTACCTGTTGACAATAATATTAAAATGAGCGGTGATTAAAAAAAATACATAAAAACTAATAAAATCATTATAAAATAGTAGATTTATATTTATGTACCTAACCGGTTTTTTTTATATTTAGTTACTCCTTGCTTCTGTAGATACCCTTCTGGCTTTTGGCAGGTCAGAGTCAGAGTTCAGAATATTTCCGCTTTGCAATTATATCCAAATAAATGGAATGTTTAAAAACGCTTCCGAAAACTAAAAACTGTTTTTGAAAGGTGATGAAATGTCTTCGAGAAATATTTGTTCGAGAAAAACTCCGAAACCACAATCGATTTTGATGAAATTTAGCTTACTGTGTGTAATTTGGTCCAACTTAAAAGATACGATAGTTTTTATTTCGATTATTGACCTCAATATTTATTATTGCGAATTAAATATTCATTAAATGTTTATTATAGGACAACGCTTACTAGTTATTTGTGAGTTCCATAGGTTTCTAACAGATGGCGGTGTGAGTTAATTTATCGACACAGCACTTGGTTATCTAGTATCTTTTTAGGTTTTCACGGCCAAAAAGTATTTTTGTTATTGTTTTTGGGGTGTTATGCCGTGTTTCGCTACCTCCTTCTTTAGCCTAAAGAAGGCCCTTTAGGCTAAAGGAGGAGGTAGCGAAACACTTGGTTATCTAGTTTGAATAACCATCCAGCAGGTAGCGTTGTGTTTCGATTTCACGTCACAGCTACGCGTGGCCGGGTCAGTTAGTAGCTATTTAAAAACATAAATAAGGAAATAGAAAAAAACATATTTATATTTTATTGGAAAAATGTTTTATAAACGTTACTGTTGACTCACTTTTTGTCGTTTCTTATGAAATGGTTATTAAAAAAAAACAATAGGTTTTGTAATGAGACGAAACCGCGCGAGCTCGAAATCTTTCTCACTCACACCTAATCCGTCATCCACCAGAAGATTTTTACAACGTTCACTCCACTTAGATATGTTTTTGCTTGATAATTTGATTTTTGAAACCGTTTGTGGGCAGCGAACGATGCAGCAATCTTGAATCACGGAAGCATCCCCATTGGTTCTTCGCATGCCAATAGCGATCCCTCAACATTCCCACGCAGTCACCGCCTGCCGTGACAAATTAAACGGAACCACTCTGTTCCAGACTGCCGAAGACATAACAGTTTTTTAATCCCTTCTTTTTCGCTCCCACTTTTCATATATGAATCTATATAAAAATGAAAATATCTTTGCTTCTGTGTATGTATGTATGAATGTGTGATTTGCGTTGCTAAACCATTCATTCGATTGCGATGTAACTTTGAGGATTTGAAGTGCGCATGCCAGCGATTCTTATTATATACAATAGTGAGTTCTAGCATCATGAAATTTTGCGTTGCTAACAGTTCATCCGTTTTTTTTTTAAAGTTTTTTTAAGTTTTCTTTATTCATTGAATTGTTGGTTACATAAATTTTAGAATTTTTCCACCACCATGCTAGGCACATGCCCGTGTTGTGGTGGTCGATTTTCTATATATTACATTAACATATAAGCAATAAAAAAAATGTGCGAGAAAATAAAAAATATAAAATAAAATAATAATAAAGAAATATTATAGAATACAAAAGAATATAAAATGATGTAAATTGCTATAGAGTAATTATAAAAGAGTTAGGATGATTGCGATGCGATTGCGACGAAACTTTGAAGATTTGATGTGTGCATGCCAGCGATGGTTTCTATATATACTGGTGAGCTCTGGCATTATGAAATTTGTATATAAATTGCAATAGATGGCACGCGAGCTGTTTGAAAACTGAATGTATCGGGAATGAATATATGGAATGCGGGAGGGGGAAAGAGAACCCGGGAGGGGGGAGAGGAACTCGGGAGGGGGGAGGGGAACTCGGGAAGGGGGAGGGGAACTCGGGAGGAGGGTTCGCGGGACAGGGGAATAGGGCGAGGGGAGTGGGGAGAGGGAAGACGGAGAAGGCGGAGTGGGAACGTGAGAGGGGAAGGGGACGCGGGAAAGGAAGGGGAGGCGGGAAAGGAAGGGGAGGCGGGAAAGTAAGGGGAGGCGGAAGGGGAACGGGACGAATGGAAAAGGACACAGGGAGTTTTAGGAGCAGGGAGAATTTGTTACCAAAACTATATAAGCTGTAAGCTATATTGGAGAATGCAAACTAAAGTTGGAATGAGATGTACGTATATAAAATATTAACATTTGTCTAGTCGTTCGTGTAGGTACATGAAGATTTATTAATTGCAAACATTAATTTATAAATATTAAATTATATATATTAAATTATGACTCGGATGTTAATCGGAAATAAATTGTTTAAAGAAACTTATAAGTAGAGTTTTAAATGCTTATTTGATTTATACGCAATCTATCTAAGAAAGCCGAGTGGTTTAACGATTAATCTATTTTCAATCCTTACAAATTTGTGTTCAAATCTTATCTTTTGACTATTTAATTATTTATTTGTAAGTTGAGAGCGGCTCAGTCTGAACGTAGCCAACCAACAACATTTTTATCGTGCCGGCAGAAACAACATATCGTGTGACCTTGATGAACCACAAAATATTAATGTTTACTGAACAGTAAAAAATGTGTAATTGAGCGTAGGTGCTATTATTGTATTATGCAGTTAAAATTTTTCAACACAATAAAAAACAAAGGTCAAAAATGAAACAGCGGAGGAATGGAACAACTTGTAAGAGATCGGCTCAAATTTCATTACAAACTGGGAAGTGTATCGGTTGTCTTCTAATAATCCTTCAAATATATATTAGTATTAAAAATATATATTTAAGATACCTATATGCATTTAGGTTTGGTGACTTTAACTTTACTTTACATTCGGTAGATTTTCACTGCTTGATTATTTATTTGCTCGTTGGGAGTGGCACGGTGCGCTGTGCTGGTGTCGTCTGGACGTAGCCAATCAACAACATTTTTCATTGTGCCGATATACTATAGAAACATCATACCATGACCTTGATGAGCCACAAACAGTTTATATAAACCTAATAAAACAATGTGTAAGTAAGTGATGAGTAATTTTATTAAATTAGAATGCAACAACATTTCTACTGAATTCAAATTAAAGGTCAGGTATGAAACAGCAAAGAAATGTAAGAGATCTAGGTTTCAAATTTAATTACAAGATGTGTGTCGGTTGTCTTCTTAAAAATCCTTCAAATATTTCCCTGTATAATCCGTTTTGTATGTATCCAAATCGGATTTGTCAGAGTAAACCTTGTCGACATTTTTTTTGTAGGAATCCCTGTCGTCATACATGTTGTAGGTATCCTTAACGAAATCAGTAGTGAAAAAATCCATATCTACGTCTTTCTTCGAGGTGTTGATGTCTGTCTTGTGGAAGATCTTCACCTCCTTCAAAATCATGTTGGGAACCCAGAAGTCAACCATATCGATAGGTCTGTCAAGGGGGAAGCCGAGGGCAACATCATCCACAATGCGCTTGTTGGTGAAGAAGTCATATTTAAGTTCCTTACCCTTAAGCGTTTTCTCATCAGTAACAAATTTGCCAAGATTGTCGACTACGCCGAAAGTCTTGCCCACGCGAAGAGGAGTTATCACAACATACAAGTGGAAGAACATACCTTCCACCATGCCCTTGGGGAGGAGCAGCCTGTCTGGGAAGCCTATGAAGGAATTGGTCTTGTCAAAGATAACGTCTTCGTTTCCGGTGATGATAGCGGTGAACTTCTTGATCAGTTCGATGGCTGGGGTACGATCCCCAATGGTGGTCATGAAATCGCGAGAGTTGCGAACGACAACGTTCTGGCCAGTCTTCAGTTTGTAGACGAACTTGTCCATTTCGATGAAATTTTCCTTGTTCTTATACATCGACAATTCACGCTTCATGAAATCGTATTTGGGTCCCAAGAAGATTCTGACAACTGCATCGGTTGTTTTATCCGAAACTATGTCCAGCTTAACGTCGAACGGAAGGTGGTTGAGACGTTTTTGGATAACCTTGAACAAGAATTTGTCGCGGACCTCGTTCATCTCATCTCCCTTGCGGTAAACGGCGTTGGTGATGTCAACATTAACCTTGTCAAAGAATGTAACAAGCTTGTCAACGGTGACATCTACCACCTTGACTCCGGGGAAAATGAGCTCATCACGAGTGTACGGCTTAAGCATATCCTTGAACAACATGAAGTTGAACAAGAATCTCTTGGTGAGCTGGTAGAACATGGGATCACGGAGTGCAGTTTCATATGTCTCCAAAATAGTGGGGTTGGTCAGATAGCTGAAAGAAGGGAAAGTAATCATTATTAAAAAGACTAAGTCCTATAGTTGCGACACGCAAGATATACAATGGATTTTTGTTAGTGTTTTTGGGGTGTTATGCCGTGTTTCGCTACCTCCTGGTCATCTGCCCTGATGATGGACACTGTAACGCTGTCCGAAACGTTGGCTAAAGAAGGAGGTAGCGAAACACGGCATAACACCCCAAAAACACTAACAAAAATACTTTTTGGCCGTGAAAACCTAAAAACATACCTATACAATGGATGTTCATTATAATGTATAATATCTTTGTAATAAAACAATAATAAACTTAAATGTACTTACTCGAATGTGACATCATCACCATTTCCGAGCAATTTCTTGGCGGTCAATACTCCGAGCAGGTAGTAACGGGTGTTGACTGAATCCTTATTTGCCTGGATCATGTTTCCTAGTTTCTCGATATCCTCAGGCTTTTTCAGAGACAGCATTTTACCATCTTCTGTTATTACAAAACCTTTGACGACAGCATCGCGAATACGTCTTTCATAATCATCAACTTCTGTCAGATCATAGAGATTATCTTCTGTGAACAGATTGAAGTCATTGGGCCTAGATGGGAATGCCATTCCATTGAGGTGCTTCAGAGACGATTTGAATCCTGTCTTGATGTCCTTGGTCCACATGAATTTAGGAATTTCGTCCATATTGTTGGAAAGCCTTTCCATGTTGTAACGAGCCAAAATCTGCTGGTGGGTAAAAAGGAACAACTCTCCTCTGCGATACTTGACTAATCCAAACTCTTCGCTGTCCATCCAGAACGGTAAACAGGCGTGGAAATAGAAGTAGAAAGTGTTCAGGTCGATATCTTCGGTGAAATAAGTCAACTTGTTCTCTTCGTTAGTTGTCGTGTACCATCCACTGTAGTTGCTCTTGATGTAGAATGTGTCGTCTTTTTTATAAACTCCGTAGTAGTCAGCGAGTTTTCCATCCACAATGACTTCCTTCATCTTCAAGGTCTTTGCCTTTTCGATCACTTCGGTGTTGAAAAAGTAGAATGGATAGATTTCATATGGGGGAGGAAGTTTCATTCCACGAGTATCCACACGATGAATCACAGCAACAGTCAACGCGTATACAAACATTCCCTCGTTGACGCGGTCACGAGCCCAGCAAGCGACCCTGTAGAAGGTTTCGAAATCCTTCGCGAAGTAGAACAAATGGAACAGGGCCACAGCCTCTTCTCTATGCCTGTCATTGGTGATGGTGAAGATCTTGTTCTTTGGCAAAAGGCCGGTTCTGAGCAGCTTGATGAAATCCTTGACAACAACGACGTTCTGAAATAAATAAAAATAAATAAACATCCATAGGGTTTTAAACGCTAAATAATTTTTAATGTTATCACTATTTTCTTTTCAATTCTTTAAATGAGGGATTGTTTAGTCTATGCAGTGTTTACAGTTAAAACTTACGGTAAATTTGTCCAAACGGGATTCGAAATGCCAATCCTTGCCGATCATCGCCTGATCCTTGAAGTTGTTGAGAGTGTGCACGTGGCTCAAGAGACGTAGAATATCCTTGTTGCGAATTATAAATTCCTTGTCAACTAAAAAAAACACACACAAATGGCATTTTGTTGACTTACAATAGGTTTTTATTATGTAATCAAACAGGATTGATAAAGTTTTGGTTACAATTGTTTTTTTTTTGTTCAAAGTAGTTTACAATTAAACCGGGGAGGTACTGAAGCTCTATCAAATAATCGCATAAGTTTTAATGTTAGATTTTAAAAGATATCTTATAGATATACATATTAACATTGAAATCCAAGATTCAAATTCTTGCAAAGAGTTTGGGTATATTATATAAATATGAATAGGTTTGAATATTAATATGAATATTATTATATTAATATGAATTTATCGGCAGAAATTTGTTTTTACAATTTAGCTGCCTAAACAAGTTTTTTTCAACTTTACTTAAAAAAATTGGAATTTTTTTAAAAGGACAAAAAAAAATATTTTCGAGATTTATTATATCGCGTAGCACTACCTGCTTATTAAGCCAACATTTTGGACCCCGTTACATTGACCATCATCAAGTGTAATTACAAATCTGCCCTGATGAGGGACATTGTAACTCTGTTTAATTAAAAATGTAGCGTAACATGGCATGATACACCAAAAAGAAATAAAAAATACCCTAGTTAAAAGACAATATATAACTCAAACGAAAATCTGAAAATAGAAAAATCAGAAAAAGATAATCACATACAGGACGTAAACTCAGGACTTACGCCTTGCCGGGGCGGAACTCCACCAACTGAGTTAATGTGTCCCAGTTGATTCCGTCATATTTAACTGAATCATACTTCGACTAAGCACATTTTGACTACCAATATTTTCTTCATTTTCTTAACGCATATTTTTATTGGCATATTTTTATCTTTATGTATGATTGCAAGATACAAACCCGATCTAAATTCTATTTAGTTCTGTTAGAATCTTGCAATCATACATAAAGACAGAAGCCAATAAAAATATGCAAAGATAATGTTTGTAGTTCTTAATCACAGATAAATATGAAAGAATGGGATAAGGACACGTTAGCTCAGTTGGCAGAACTCCGCCCCAGCGAGGCTTATGTAGGTGTCGGGTTTAAGTCCTAGATGCGACCATAGATTTTTCTGTCTTCAAATTTTCGATTAAGTTTCGCTAATATTATTGTCTGCATTTAATTAAAATATTACAATTTGAGATTTTACACATTGAGTTGAAAATAAAAACAAAATAAAACTTTTGGCCTTGAAAATCTCAAATCATAACCGAAATAAAGATTTGTGTGAGATAAAGATCCCCAATGATATCTCTGCGTGTATTTCCTAGAGAAACTACAAATATTTTGCAACAATATCTTCCAGATATTAAACGGATAGAAAAACTTAAAGAGTAAAAGTTAAGAATTAAAGTCTGACTGAAAGAGGTCAATAAAATAACCTTAAAACCGCTTAAAATGATGTAGAATACGCACCTAATTAACCGAAAGAGGTTTGTAACTTTAAAAGAAGATAGAAATGTGTTCATATTACCAGTGAAATCCTTGCCTATGGTTCCAAGCTTATAGTCACCGAAGCCCACATCCTTGTCTAGGATAGAGTCAGTGATTTTGTTGGCGTTGGCCACTGCCAGGGAGACTAGGCACAAGAAGAGGAACTTCATGTTGACTCTTGCCGGTGACAATTGTGCCTTCTGCAGAACGCAGAGCCCCTTTTAAACTCTTTTTATCTCTCTTTTTCGGCAGCTGCAGTTTTATCTCCGGAAGATAGGAGGCGCGTTGTTAATATTCCTGTTGTTATACATATATGTAACACGTAGCAGCAGTTGGGCCAATTGTCTAATCTTCCAAGTTTTTGCGGGCAATGGAAAAATTATTTATGTTTACAATCAGACTTTATTTTCTTAACCTCTCCTTTCGTGAGTTTTACAAAATAAAACTGCAGTACAGCGGGGGGAGTTTTTTCAGTAATTGAAACAAAAATACATTCTTAGAAACTAAAACAAAAATCAATAATATACGTCACATGTAGAAATCTAAATTATTAAAAGCCATTAACCAGCGGCCGAGAATTTAAATTTCGTAATCAAAATCGATTTTATTTCGGCACAAATTTGCTTTGATAAATACTTACAATCAAAAATGCTCAAACTCGTGATGATAAAGCAATTAAGACTTCTCTTAAATATCTCCAAAGGTCAAATGGTTAGATTTTCTCGAATAAAAAATCCAGTGATCTTTAATTACAAGCATGGTAACAATGCTCTTGAGATATTAATGCAAATCAAAGACATGGGCATCACTTTTCAATCAAATATTTCATTTGTTAATCACACAACATAAATCTGCAATAAGGGCTTAAAAAAAGTTGGGATTTATTACTAGGCTAATTAGAAATTTTAACAATATAAAGTGTATTAAACTATTTTATTTTGCTTATGTTAGAAGTCAGCTGGAGTACAATTCTCCCGTCTGGAATCCACATTAAAATACTCATGTACAAGCTGTTGAAAGAATACAAAACAAATTCTTACGTTTTCTAAATTTTAAAATGGGTATTCCAGCAATTATGTTGAACTATAACACTCTGCTAAATGATATGAATATGCTAATTGTCAGACAGGAGAATTTTCAATGACTTGGTATTTTTATATAAAATTCTAAATGATTTAGTTGATAGCCCGGTATTGCTTGAACTGATACGCTTCTGGATACCACAACGTAATACCAGAAGTCAATATTTATTTCAATGCAGAAATTCTGGGACTAACTACCATATGTATTCCTCTTTGCCCTAAATACTAATGGAGGAAAATAATTATACCAAGTCAGTGGACATCTTCAATTTATCTTTCAACAAATATAAAATATTTTTACTGAGGCAATTCAATTATGTGTAATGAATACAGTGTATTTCTTATTATTCATGTGTAAAAGTCCCCAAAAAGATCGTTAATAAATAAATAAAAAATAATAAAATAAAAATTGTGTTTTTTTCAAATTATTTTTTTATCATAAGTATTTATAATTTTTCAATAATGACTGAGCAAAAGAAGAATCTATTTTTTTTAAATAAATTAGTTCGTAAGACCGTAAATAAAAAGACAAACTGAAGTATTTTCGTCACAAAATAAGGGCCCGGATCTGTTTTTATGATTTTATTTGAACTAAAATTAAAATTCTGAAGAGCAGCTTTCCCAAATAATTTATTGATTCATTTTACTGCATGGTTATATGATTTGAAATGTTGTATAATAAAAAAAAATGTTTGAAAATTTAACAAATCTGCCAACGACCTACGGTAAAACCTTATTGAACTAAAAATAAACATATTTTCTCAAAATTTAAAAGTAGCTTTACTAGATAAAAGAACAGTCTTTCGAAATCAATTTATAATTTTTTTGTGGAAAAGAGTCCATACGTCTAAAATTTGATTTAAAAATGATATGTTTCCGGTTTTTTCTGGTTATTCCCTCTCAAAACGAGAATTTAAAAAAAATTTGAACAACTGTTTTGATTATTTTTAGATGTAAAACTGCAAAATATGTGACCTCACACTGTGAGGGAGGGGTCTCACAAATATGATGATGTGTAACAGGGACGGGGGGGTCAAAAAAATCATTAAATTCGTGTGACGTAATTTATTTTTTAACATTAAACAATATTCATTCTTTAATTCATTGAGAAAAATATCTGCCACCACTAGGATTCGAACCCGGAACCTTCCACCGGTATCATTAAAATTAAATGTACTATAAATTAGTAATATTTATGTAAGTCGCTGTCAACAACAACTGCACGCAACGCTCCCCTAGAGAAATGGCGAGAAATCGGGTAGGAAACTTGATTGAACTTGTTCGAACCTGTTGGTCTTGCTTCAAATTGGAGACGATTGAGAGCTGGTTCACACTACGCTATCAAATATAAAAGATCATAGCACGCCAAATAACGCTCTCCATACAATCCCTTCAGACCGTTCACACCTAAGCGTTTTTAAGCGCAGATCAATCATAGACAATACACATCTCAGACGTAACCGCTCCAGACGCGATATCCCAGAAGATAACTCTCCCCTTCTCCGACTAAAACAGGAGAGGGGGTCATTGTAATTACGGAGCTGCCTAGACCCGTGGATGACAGATGTCAAGTTGACTGATTTCAGTACAAAAAATATCCGTTCCGTTGCCGCTCCCTAATTTGACTGACCCCCTCTCCTACCACAGGAAGAAATATTTGATAGCCTCGTGTGAAAGGACAAAAGATAAGCGCTCGCGAATCAACAGATATCTGCTCGCAGATATATAGCTCAGTGTGAACTAAGCATCAACTGCCGATGTCCCGGCAGGAGAATAATAATAATACGCCAGGAGAATAATAAAAACGCGGCAGGAGAATAATAATAATACGGCAGGCAGCTGTGCCTACTAACGATCCGATTTGCAGACACTTTGAAATTGGAAGCGAGACGGCCTGGCAGGAGAATAATAATAATACGGCAGGCAGCTGTGCCTACTAACGATCCGATTTGCAGACACTTTGAAATTGGAAGCGAGACGGCCTGGCAGGAGAATAATAATAATACGGCAGGCAGCTGTGCCTGCTAACGATCCGATTTGCAGACACTTTGAAATTGGAAGCGAGACGGCCTGGCAGGAGAATAATAATAATACGGCAGGCAGCTGTGCCTGCTAACGATCCGATTTGCAGACACTTTGAAATTGGAAGCGAGACGGCCTGGCAGGAGAATAATAATAATACGGCAGGCAGCTGTGCCTGCTAACGATCCGATTTGCAGACACTTTGAAATTGGAAGCGAGACGGCCTGGCAGGAGAATAATAATAATACGGCAGGCAGCTGTGCCTGCTAACGATCCGATTTGCAGACACTTTGAAATTGGAAGCGAGACGGCCTGGCAGGAGAATAATAATAATACGGCAGGCAGCTGTGCCTGCTAACGATCCGATTTGCAGACACTTTGAAATTGGAAGCGAGACGGCCTGGCAGGAGAATAATAATAATACGGCAGGCAGCTGTGCCTACTAACGATCCGATTTGCAGACACTTTGAAATTGGAAGCGAGACGGCCTGGCAGGAGAATAATAATAATACGGCAGGCAGCTGTGCCTGCTAACGATCCGATTTGCAGACACTTTGAAATTGGAAGCGAGACGGCCTGGCAGGAGAATAATAATAATACGGCAGGCAGCTGTGCCTGCTAACGATCCGATTTGCAGACACTTTGAAATTGGAAGCGAGACGGCCTGGCAGGAGAATAATAATAATAATTCGGCGGGCAGTTGTGCCTACTTACTAACGATCAAATAACTTTTTTTGTTTTTTTTGTTTTAGGCAATTCACCCTGGAGAGAGTGCTTTGTGCCGGTAATATTTAAAATGGATAAGAAATATCGCTTCTCGGCCTGTTGGCTAAGATCAAAGTGTAGTATCAAATAACTTAATAACGTTTGTAGAAACATTTATGACGAATTGATCAGAGATGTCGGTAGCATTCGGTTTTCTTGAAAAATCTAAAAAAAATTTTAAATTTTTTTTTATTTCTTTAATTTTTCCCATTATAATATCTACGTACATTTCAAAAATATTTTTCACGTAATTTTTAAATGCACAAGTAATGCAAAATTAGCAAAACGTAAATATATATAAAAGTAGTGGGAACCCACAAAAGCACTGTTTGTGCGTGGGTAATATAAAAAAATGCCACATTTTTATTATAGATTCAAGAAAGTAAATAAAGTTAGTTTTGAAATAACAATAGAATTGTACTGAAAAGTGACGCATGAAGATTTGCATAGAATTTATAGGAAAAATGTTTAACATCTGCATTATACAGCCATATTTTTAATTCTTTTATGTAAAATGATATTTTATCTGTCATTTGAATTTGTTTTGGTAGAAAATTTATTATTAAGATGTACGAGGACCAATGCTGTGTTTGCATTAATTTGGTATTGGTTTGGGGGTGTAATACACATAAACACTTTTGCTAATTCTATTTTAATTTTTGTTTTTAAATACATATTTTGTAGTCTGCAATATAAATAATTTGCGGATATTGAATATTTTAGTCTCTCTGAATAATAACTCGGTCGTGAATGTTTTTTTTCTATTATACATAACTTTAGACATCATACATACATGACGTGAGTCATCGCCGGTCACCTCCACCGCCACGGTGTCGAACGACGACGGCCTGGAGAAGAAGGTCATACCACCAACCACGGTGTAGAGTGTTGAGTGTAGAGCAACTCGCTGGCGAATTGAAGACCAGTGGTCTTCACCACCACATCAGCATAACCCCCATCGTTGTCAAAATCACTGTCCACACCACTGCTCTGACTTTGGCTAGCTTTACAAACGTAATTAAAATTTACGGATTACCTAAGATTTTGACAAGTTTCTTGCAGGAGCGTTTACATATGCATCTGACTTGTGACATTGATATATATACACTAGATTAGTAATGACCGCGCCAAAGCGTTGCCACTGCACATATGTCCACAGACATATGCCCAGCTAACATCAGTTCAGTGCTCAGTGACCTCAGTGTGACTCCGACGGAGTTGAACCATCTCCAAAATGCGTAAATGCGTCGTGAAAGATTGCGATTCCAGGACACAAAAACATAATAAATCAAGCGAAATACTTTCCACATGGAAATTTATTGTTTACATATTCATATTTAATTAAAAAAAACCGCAGAAATCGTAATAAAATCTCAAATACTATAATATGGGTTCAGTGTTGCCACTAAAAAGTCATTTTGGTTTTCCCACATTAATGGGAGAATACATAATTTATGGAATAAGTTACTATTACAATAAGTTACTAAGGAGGAGGCCTCTGATTTAAAATAGTTTGGAAATTGTAATAAAAATGATGTTTTAATCTTTATAAAAAGAATTCATTAAACTTATTTTAATTTATTAATGAATAATCTATTATATGTATCTATTATATGTATCTTATTTTCTAGAACTACTTCGTCAATAGATTTTTTAAAGTTAAATATCAATTAACTTTAATATTTTCTCATTAAAAACACACACACACTGCATTTATTTCAACATTATTATAGTTGTTTCAACGGATGTTTATTATAGTTTTTTTTTTTGATTCCTTTTAACTTTGAAAACACTTTTAAATCACTTTTGAAATATTTTACGTTTGAGTATTAAATACTATTGGAAGGTACATACAATAAAAAATATTGGAACAAAAATGACTTAATTATTTCATTAGTTATGCTCACTTTTAGTCATATAATGAAAAACACATATTTAAAGTAATTTAAATTAGTTTATTTTATTACAAACTAACGTTAAAAAACAATTCTATTTTATTGCTTATTTTGGGTAAAATTTCTAATGTAGGCAACACCAACCCGTGATCGCAGGTTTGTGTTTCTGTCTTTGTCTAATCCTAGCGGCGCTATTATTCTCATGACTTATGCAAGTGAGACAAATATATGTTTACTTTAAAATGTTTAGTGGTTTCAAAGCTACGTCGTCGCGGTTTTAGAGTGGTTACGCTAATGAAGTTTGCTTCTCTATTTATTTAACTCAATGACTTGTGGTAATTAATGATCATGGAAGTTCGACCTGCGTAACTGCTCATGCGACATGCATATTTCTTGGTTTTTCAACTCCGATTGAACTCCCAATAAAATAGGTCAAGAAGCGTCATTGATAAAGAGCAGCGCTGACACTACTCTTAGTCAGCACTCTTTCAAGTGCTCCGGAGAAGAGGGATCCTTGACCCAATAACTGTGGTTTAATAAAACTTTGAATATGAGGAAAAAATTGGTAGTCGAAAGCCTAAGCGAGCTTCACAAAATACGTAAAACAGTGACGTTCATTCAACAAAATTATCCATCGTGTCCGTAGAAACATCATCATTAGTGAAAAGTTATTTTATTACATGATTACACAGCTACAATATTTCAACATAATTAAAAAATAACGAAAATAATGAAAAATATATATTATTTATTGTTATCAAGTTTATTTTGTAGAACTCCACTTTAATTTTTATTTCTCCCCTACACTTAACCTTTTATTTCTATACAGTTTATTAAAAAAAAGTTCTGCTATGTAATTATTATTACGCGTGACAGCTGTTTCACCCTCTCAACGTAATATCAAACTGTGGTTGTACCACTTACAGACGATGTATTTACATCATTTCAAGACAGGTACTAATGATGCTAAAATTGATTACTTTTATTTTTATTACCTGCACACTTATTAATTTCCAAATAAAATTACTGAAAATATAAATGGTTCCTTTTAAGTAGTTAAGTAAGTTTCCCAATTACTGCATTGTTTAAAATTTGACTGTACGTCGTTATTCTGGTCGATAATTATGCCATAAAATAAACCTTATAAAATATGCCAAAAATCAAACGTCGAACAGCGGAGGAATGCAATCGCTAGCAAGAGATCCAGGCTCCTATTTTGTTGTAAGCTGAGGGGTGTGACGGTGGTCTTCTAATAATCCTTCGAATATTTCCTTACGTAATCCATTTTGTACGTGTCCACATCTGATTTATCTGAGTAAACCTTGTCGACAATTGTTTTGTAGGAATCCTTATCGTCATACACGTTGGAGGTATCCTTAACGAAGTCAGTGGTGAAAAGATCCTTGTCTACGTCTCTCTTGGAGGTGTTGATATCAGTCTTGTGGAAGATCTTCACCTCCTTCAAAATCATGTTGGGAACCCAGAAGTCAATCATATCGATAGGTCGGTCCAGGGGGAAGCCGAGGGCAACATCGTCCACAATGCGCTTGTTGGTGAAGAAGTCATACTTGAGATCCTTATCCTTAAGCATTTTAACATCAGTAATAAGTTTGCCAAGATTGTCGACTACGCCGAAGGTCTTGCCCACGCGAAGAGGAGTTACCACCACATACAAGTGGAAGAACATACCTTCCACCTTGCCCTTGGGGAGAAGTAGCCTGTCTGGGAAGCCTATGAAGGTATTGGTCTTGTCAAGCATAACGTCTTCGTTTCCGGTGATGATAGTGGTGAACTTCTTGATCAGTTCGATGGCTGGGGTACGATCCCCAATGGTGGTCATAAAATCGCGAGAGTTTCGAACGACAACGTTCTTGCCAGTCGTCAGTTTGTAGACAAACTTGTCCAGTTCAATGAAATTTTCCTTGTTCTTGTGCATCGTCAATTCACGCTTCATGAAATCGTATTTGGGTCCCAAGAAGATTCTTACAACCGCATCGGTTGTTTTGTCCGAAATGATGTCCAACTTAACGTCGAACGGGAGGTGGTTGAGACGTTTTTGGATAACCTTGAACAAGAATTTGTCGCGGACCTCGTTCATCTCATCTCCTTTGCGGTAAACGACGTTGGTGATGTCAACATCAACGTTGTCGAAGAATGTAACAAGCTTGTCAACGGTGACATCTACCACCTTGACTCCGGGGAAAATGAGTTCATCACGAGTGTACGGCTTAAGCATATCCTTGAACAACATGAAGTTGAACAAGAATCTCTTGGTCAGCTGGTAGAACATGGGGTCACGGAGTGCAGTTTCATATGTCTCCAAAACAGTGGGGTTGGTCAGGTAGCTGAAAAAAGGGAATGTAATTATTATTAAAAAGTTTCAGTCTATAGTTGCAACACGCAAGATATACAAAGGATGTACATTATAATGTACAATATCTTTAAAAACATTGTAATAAAAAATAAAAAAACTTAAATCTATCCTATGGCGGGATTCACTTTCTGTCGACATAGTAGAATGCTCTGAACCCAGACTTGCGGCAATACAATTGACTGTCAACAGTGGCAAAATATTAATTTTCTCACTTTATATGCCAACAAATAAACCGGAAAATCTTGAGGAATTCACAAACTGCATGAGTAAGGTAAACGCAATAATCAGTGAAAGGAATTCGTCGAGTGCGATTATTCTAGGTGATTTCAATGCAGATCCCAAAAGTCTTTTCGGCCGAGAACTAGAAAAATTTTGCAAAGAGTTTAGCTATGTTTGTGCCGATACTAAGTTAATGAATTGCGATACATTTACATATGTAAGTGATGCCCATAGCACCACAAGTTGGTTAGATCACTGTATCGTCACCAAAGCACTGGAAAATGCTGTTACCAGCGTAGATGTTCAATATGATGCAGTATGGTCTGATCACTTGCCAATGATTGTAAATCTCAACCTCCAATGTTTGCCAGCCTTAGTGGAATCGTGTAATGATAACATATTTGATTCCTCTAGGTGGAATCCGAAATCTAATGTTGAAATATTGAAATATGCTGATATTATCAACAACAAACTTCTAAAGATAATTCAAGATTTCTCCCAATTAGAACCTGACAAAAAATCTGCAAATTCAAACGAAAGTCAAATAAATTCCCTGTATAAAAATGTTGTAGATGCACTGCGAAGTGCTGCCTCCACCACATTTAATAACACGAATCGAAAAAATAGAAATATTCCGGGATGGAATCATATGGTTGCAGCCAAATACGCAGAATCAAGAAGCGCCTTTCTCTCATGGCTCGAGGCCGGAAAACCACTCTCAGGGCCGGTTGCCGAGGACAGAAAGAAATATCGAAAGATTTTCAAAGTAGCTCTGAAAAAATGTCAAAAGACAGAAATTCAACAACGAATGGATGGTATTGCCACCTCACTAATAAATAAAGATTTCCATAAATTTTGGCAAAAAACCTCTTCAGAATTGAAAACTAATATGAAAACTCCTCTCTGTGTCAATGGAGTAAGAGGAAAGGAAAATATCGCCAATGAGTTTCGTAACTTCCTTTCTATGGCGGGTGAAGAAGCAGCAGAAAATTCTCTGAATTTAAATTTTAGTTTGAAAACCGAAAATAATACTACCGCTCTCAGCATTACTCCGCAAATGGTAGAAAGAGCTGTTAGAGAAATGGCAACAGGAAAAGCCACAGGACATGACTCAATAGCTCTTGAACACATTAAGTATGCTGGACCAGCGATTCATATTATCCTAGGAGAACTATTTTCAAATATTATACGTCACAGGTACATCCCGAATGAAATGACGAAAACGGTGATTATTCCCATAATCAAATCAACAAATCTTGATCCATCCGTGATTAATAACTACCGACCAATTTCACTCTCAACCACAGTGGCAAGATTATTTGAAAAAATTTTATCTACTGTTGTTACAGATCAGCTAAAAACAGCGGATAATCAGTTTGGATTCAAATCTGCACTATCAACATCTATGGCAATATATTCCCTAAAAGAAACTATCAGTTATTATAAACTAAGGGAAACGCCAATCTATACCTGCTTTCTAGATCTAAGCAAAGCATTTGACCGTGTATGTCATAATAAACTGTGGGAAAAACTAAGGAAAAGAGCAGTTTCGGAAGATGTTATAGCGATTCTTTCAATTTGGCACACGCAACAAGAAAATATTGTGAAATGGTCTGGGGAGTTTTCTAACCCATTCCATTTGAAAAGTGGCGTAAGGCAAGGAGGAAGTATGTCTCCGGTTCTGTTCAATATATACACCGATGAGCTTATTCAAAAACTTAACGCCACGAAAATAGGCTGCCATGTACACGGAGTGTGTGTAAATAACATTAACTACGCAGATGATATGGTTCTTCTTGCACCGTCACTAAGCGCTTTAAAGAAACTACTCAAAATTTGTGAAGACTTTGCAAAAAGCCATAACCTTTTATATAACACCACAAAGTCAGTAGTTATGGTTTTTAAATCTAAAAATGAAATATTCCAAACACCCTCAGTACTGCTAGATGAAAGAAATATTAATGTTAATCACAGCGTTAAATACCTGGGACACATCATCACAGACGACCTCAAAGATATCGAGGATATGGAAAGGCAGAGAAGAGCCATATCAGTTAGAGCGAGTATGCTATCAAGACGTTTTTACTTTTGCAGTCCAAAAGTAAAAAGAATACTTTTCAACGCTTTCTGTACCTCTCTGTACACATCAGAACTATGGGTCAACTACACTACATCCCAATGGCATAAGTTAAAGGTTGCTTATAACAACGCTTATCGCCAACTTTTCCGCCTACCAAGATACTGCAGTGCTACGGAAATGTTCCTAGAGGGACGAGTACACACCTTCCGAGCACTTCTCCGCCACCGTATGGGAAGCTTATGGCGTAGACTGTACCAATCGAAGAATGCGATCATCACCGCCATGACTGCCTGGATGGAGTCCCCCCTGATGGCCCTCTGGAGGCGGGAGACGATGAAATATCCTCCGTAAACAGATGCATGAATTCATCTTAGTGTTTACTATTTTTTTCAATTTCATTTCTCATGTTTTTCATGCTTATTCGTTTTTTTATATTTATTTTATCTATGTGCCTTAACCTATTATTTGTCTAAATTGCTTCTGTTATTTCAAAATATGGAATGTATTGCATTGCACTACCCCTGCATACATTCTGGAATAAACTATTATTATTATTATTATTATTATTATTATTATTAATGTACTTACTCGAATGTGACATCATCACCATTTCCGAGCAATTTCTTGGCGGTCAATACTCCGAGCAGGTAGTAACGGGTGTTGACAGAATCCTTGTTTGCCTGGATCATGTTTCCTAGTTTCTCGATATCCTCCGGCTTATTCAGAGACAACTTCTTACCATCCTCAGTTATAATGAAACCTTGGACAATTGCATCCCGAATACGTCTTTCATAATCATCAACTTCTGTCAGATCATACAGGTTATCTTCTGTGAAGAGGTTGAAGTCATTGGGTCTAGATGGGAATACCATTCCATTGAGGTGCTTCAGAGACGATTTGAATCCTGTCTTGATGTCCTTGGTCCACATGAATTTCGGAATTTCGTCCATATTGTTGGAAAGTCTTTCCATGTTATAACGAGCCAAAATCTGCTGGTGAGTGTAGAGGAACAACTCTCCTCTGCGGTCCTTGACCAATCCGAACTCTTCACTGTTCATCCAGAATGGATAAGAAGCGTGGAAATAGAAGTAGTAAGTGTTCAGGTCGATATCTTCGGTAAAATATGTCAACTTGGTCTCTTCGTTAGTTGTCGTGTACCATCCACTGTAGTTGCTCTTGATGTAGAATGTGTCGTCCTTTTTGTAGACTCCGTAGAAGTCGGCGAGTTTTCCATCCACAATGACTTCCTTCATCTTCAAGGTCTTTGCCTTCTCGATCACTTCAGTGTTGAAGAAGTAGAATGGGTAGATTTCATAAGGGGGAGGAAGTTTCATTCCACGAGTGTCCATACGATGAATCACAGCAACAGTCAACGCGTATACAAACATTCCCTCGTTGACGCGGTCACGAGCCCAGCAAGCGACCCTGTAGAAGGTTTCGAAATCCTTCGCGTAGTAGAACAAATGGAACAGAGACACAACCTCGTCTCTTTGCCTGTCATTGGTGATGGTGAAGATCTTGTTCTTTGGCAAAAGGCCGGTTTTGAGCAACTTGATGAAATCCTTGACGACAAGGACATTCTAAAACAAACAAAAAATTTCATTTTTACCTCCGTACAGTTTAAACGTTAAACAATTTATGAATATTTTCACTCTTTTCCTTTGTTATTTAATTAAATGGTGGATTGTTCAATCTATGAAATTCTTCCAGTTAAAACTTACGGTAAATTTGTCCAAATGGGACTCGAAATGCCAATCCTTGCCGATCATTGCCTGATCCTTGAAATTGTTGAGAGTGTGCACGTGGCTCAATAGACGCAGAATATTCTTGTTGCGAAATATAAATTCCTTGTCAACTAAAATAAACATAAATGTTATTTTATTTTCGTATACCAATAGGTGTTATAGGATCGATAGTGTTTTTGTTGAATTCGAGACCCATCTTATTATCCGAAAGATATTTGGAGTTTTAAAAGAAGATAGAAATGTGTTCATATTACCAGTGAAATCCTTGCCTGTAGTTCCAAGTTTATAGTCCCCGAAGCCCACATCCTTGTCTAGGATAGAGTCAGTGATTTTGTTGGCGTTGGCCACTGCCAGGGAGACTAGGCACAAGAAGAGGAACTTCATGTTGACTCTTGCTGGTGACAATTGTGCCTTCTGTAGAACTCGGAGCCCCTTTTAAACTGTGACTTATCTTGACTTATCTCTCTTTCGGCAGTTGCAGTTTTATCTCCGGAAGATAGGAGTCACGTTGTTACTATTCCTGTTGTTATATATTTGTACACGTTGTAGTAGTTGGATCGATTGTTGTATTTTCCAAAATTTCGCGGGCAATGGAAAATTTTTTTTGTTTCGTTGCATTTTGCTGACATACACAACTTTACTTTCTTAAGAGTAATATAAACGCTAGAAATATTTCGATTCTCGCGCTTACAAAATTTTAATTCGAACTTTTATTTGGACGAAGCGAGGAAGCGCCAAAGTGGATTTTATTTATTTTGTGCATAATTTTATAAGAATGAAAAAAAGTTTAACAATGGAGATTGTCAAAAATAGTCTCAGCCATATAGGAATAGTTTAAAAGAATTGTTTCTAATATTACTTCATAGGTAAATCATGAAAAAACATTTTTTTTGTAGTTAACGCTTATATTTTTTTATTGTAATTTCAATCAATACTAGTAGGTAATAAAAGCTTCAATTTATCCGTAGCATATTTTTAGATGTTCATAATGTAAACCGATTCGTAGTAAAGATTTATTTAAATGGTGATTCCACTTATAGCTTTATCTTAAGATGGTACACAAACCTAATAATTTTTGTTTGCTCAAAACTCACATTTTTTTCATTTCCGGCGAATTCGTAACTTTAATAATAATAATAATAATTGGATAATTTGTAGAGCGCCGTTTTTGTGAAAAATCACCTCAAGGGCGCTTTACAGCTTATTATTAATTCCTAGGTTCTATCTAATTTAACTATTTACAAACAGATACAGAAACATACTTACCTGGCAGGTCACTTACGAGAAATTAGAAAGTTAATAGATACGTTAAGATAGTTGCAGAAGATACGGTTTTGCACGCGGAGGGCATTATATTTAAAACACTGGACATTGCATGAATTTACATTAAAAGATTAGTGGCAAAAGTAGAGTTGTATTTATTTTGAGAGACTGGAGAATTTAGGAGTCTTTAGGGAATCTTCATGAAATGACCCTTACATAACGCTTACAACTGGGTTTTTTTTTTAATTTTTTTTTTTTAACTTTTTTACTCCAACCGATACCTGGGGTATATAATTTATATTTAAAATGAATAAAAACAATACCTTTCCATTAATATATTGCACGTACAACTATTTTAAAACTTTATAACCAGTTTTTCAACTATAAAGTTAGCGGTAAGTAACATACTTTATTTTTCTAGACTATGAATTAATAACTTCGGGGGGTATTCATTTAGAAACATCTTAAATATTTTGAACACGTTCTTCAGAATTAATTAAAATGAATACGGCTGAAAGGTTGAATCTCCAGGCCCGCTACGGCGAATTCGACCGTATGTTCGTCTTATATTTTTTTTATATTTATATTGATTTACACACTTTCTTCACTTACGTCGTTAAGATTCCCACATTATTTGTCTTCTCCTTCTTTTCTTTGATAGGGCAAATTCGACAGTAGGTCCGTTCAATACACGGGTCGCGAGTCGCAATTTGTATACACGGCTTATTTTCATCAATTCGTCTTTTATTTTTATTTTTAAAATAAGTATAATACAGAGTGCGGCAGCAAAACTTCCTTTTTTAAAATGCGCGCCATTCAGTCGATTGATGTCGTAGCGGAGCGCTAGTGATCTCTTTCGAGAGGCGAAACTATAAAGTTTTGTCTCGGCCAGTTTAGCGCCATCATGCGTTGGAACAGTGAGGAGCGTGCGTTTGCCTACTTTTCGAACGGGACAAAACTTCATAGTTCCGCCTCTCGAACTAGATCACTCCCGCACCGCTACGAAATCAACGTTATCGTTTCCAAAAAAAATGTGAATTGAGCATCACCGTTTTGAAGGGTCACCAGCAATCTGAATTAGGCAGGTACTTCCTGCCATCTGCGGCACTCATCTCTACAGCCTCTCAAATTATCTCGTTTACCATTTACTTATTTTTTTTTAATTAATTAATATTTGTGTAAAAATAGACTTCGCTCTGGCCGTGTTTTGAACTCGTGTTCTCGTTTTTTAGGTTTTCACAAACACGGTAGCGGCTCACGGCCCGTCAAGTTTTCAGAACAGAAAAATATCGATTTTGTTCAGGAGGTTGATTGCGATTGCATCGCCAAATGTTTTTTTTTTCAATTTCTTCATGAGTGGATGGCCTAAGTGTGTAAGGGAATAAGACAAACTTGTATTATAATTTTACCAGATTTTGAACAGCGCCAATAAAATCCACCAGTCCGAATGATACTGAAGTCAATGGCCAAATACCACTCTTTCAGAAAGGCGCTTGGAGACTTTTTGATGAGTGAATGTGATTGATAGTGGTAGTAGTCTGTTTCTCGTACTCAGACAGAGGTGTGTTTATTGTTTATGTATGTGTGAATTTGTATTTAAATGTATATATGTGTGTGTTTGTATGCATTTTTACATGTACGTGTGTGCGTGTGGGCATATACGTGTGTGCATGTGTATGCATACAAATATATACATGTGTATGTGTGTGTGCATGTATTTACACATTATGCATGCATGCATACATATAAATCCTTACGCGTGTCTTTTTCTCTTTTCTTTTTTCTACTCTCTATTATAATTAATATCCGTAATATGTTTTCTTTTTTACTTTTTTAAATACATAATATTATCAGAATAAATACTACAGTACACATGTATTTGGGTACAATGAATTTTTAAGTATTACCTAATAACAACATTAATGTACACTCCCCTTCCATACACAAGCAAATGCTTTCAATGGAAGAGTAGTAAAAAAACCTAAGATGTATTATTATTAATATATACCATGTAAAACATATTATTATAAATAATAAATAATTAAAAAAAAAAAAAAGTATTCCAATTTTCTATTTCCAATTTTCCAATTATTCAGCGTGTTTTATATGTATTTCACGGTTCCATGCCAACTGAGAATAAAGTCAACTCAACACATCCTTGAAAAGTCGTTAAAAGCAATGAAAAAAAAATTTAAAGTAGCTGATAACCCTAACCTAACATAATCTATTTAACCTATTTTTTACACATTTTTTTTACCACTCTAAATGACTTATCTGAGATGGTTCTGAGTTGGCTTCATTCCGAGTTGTCCGGTCACCATATTTCACATGTTTACAATAGACGTCACGAAGTAATTATATTCCGTTGGTCACCATACAACAGGCAGCCGCCTAGTACAGTGACTTGATTACATAACATATACATATCATGTGTGTAATTAATGTATTATATAAATAAATACTGCTACTGATGAAGAACGAGTCTGAAATGCATCAAAAATCCCGTAAGTGCGTTACAAATACCACCACCTACAGGACCTTCATATACAAAAGACCAACATAGGATTTTTTCATAACTGAGTGTAGTTTATCGAAATGTCCTTGGTCCATTCGGGTTTTCCGATTGCTAACGGAAACATCCGAGCGTTTTGATATAGTACGAGTGTCGGACCGAAAAATGCCACTTCTTCGTAGAAATGTGTCGATTCACCCATTTTACGGAATCGATTCCGGAACTGGATTCGACTGAGTGGACTCGATTCATTGGATTCGCTCCTTTGATTCCATCGAATCCGTCCGACTCACCGAATCCAGTGGAATCAAACTTGTTGAGTCGCTCCGCCCGACTCCGCCGGAGTCGTTGAATCGACCTGAGTCAAACTCGGTTAGATTCCAGCTGATTCGATGCCGAGAGTTGATTTGGTTGGATTCGCTGGACTCGGTGGAGTCAAGGGCGGATCCAGGATTTTTTTCTGGGGGGGGGCACAAGAGGCGGACGGGCAAAAAAATCAACAATTATTGTTAGAAATAAACTTGAAGTATGATATACAAAAGTACTTTTGTTAGAAATTACTTAAAGTATGTTAAAAGTACTTTTGTTAGAAATTACTTGAAGTATGATATGATATAACAAAAATACTTTTGGCTGTGAAAACTTAAAATCATACTTGAAGTATGGTACTTCAAGTTTATTTCTAACAATCATACTTCAAGTTTATAAACACCCTTATTTAAGGGTCTACTATTCGTATTTCGACCGATTTCTTACATATCTCCCTTAAACATTTGAAGTTTTTAAGCTCTTAAAAAAATATATGTTATTTTTGAAGATAGTATCTAGATACGTTCCACGCCAAAACGCAAATTATATGAAATTCCCTCGATAGAAAAAAATCGCAAAGTATGCTCCGAAAATTATTTTAAACGAGTATATTTCTTTTATTTTACAAGTTATATTTGTGAAAAAATTCACAATGTTTCTTTGAACGATACTTAAGATACGTTCCACGAGATTTTTGCTCTATTTTAAACGAGTCATGTTTTATTAAGCTTTTTCGCAATTTTCGCTGCTATTCTACGACTAACCATATTAGCGCGCTCTGTCCAACACTCGTAATTACATATCTCTCCATCTTCTTCTTTTTCAGCGCTGTGTTCACGAATAGTAGACCCTTAAGATATTTTCCCGGCAATTGTATATAATTTTTGAAATGAAACTTCTTTAGCACCGTTGTGATTTGAAACTCGATGAATCGGAACGACGTTAAAAAGAGACAAACACATACATCTATAGGTTTTACTTCTACCGCGTGTTGACTGCACTCG
The DNA here is from genome assembly GCA_936435175.1 of Glyphotaelius pellucidus. NCBI lineage: Eukaryota > Metazoa > Arthropoda > Insecta > Trichoptera > Limnephilidae > Glyphotaelius > Glyphotaelius pellucidus. The sequence goes on from OW386549.1 coordinate 11,055,326, forward strand.
ATTTTTTTAAATACTTGGTTCATGTTGGTTTCAATTTGGGAGGCGGGTGTGTAATCATTTATTGGATAACCAACACTCCTGCCTTAGGTCACTCCAAGTGATTCGCTACGTTTGGTGACTTAGCAGGAGTGCCCGGGTTCATGGGGGTGAGGTTTGTCCAGGTCTTAGCAGAGAATGCTTTTGAATTCGTACGTCACTTCTAGGCACACTGACCCCCAGATTCCTGCCCACCCATCATATTTTTTTCCTTCCCAGAACTTTCCTCTCCTTTCTTTCTATTTTCTCTCTTCCTTCTTGTCTGATTTTTTTACCAGTTTATTATATGATTATTTAAATGAAAGACACGTCATTGCAACATATGGTGACTTGCAAGGACTTAGGAATTGTGTTCATGCTCATACTGAAAAGATCTGTAAATCAGCTACAAAAATGCTGGGTTTTATCATACATAATTCAAAGGAATTGACCCACCTTACAGTTATAAGGCTGCTTCACTTTAGCTTAGTGCTTAGCATTCTCGAGAGTGGATCTGAGATATGGGGACCTGAGGACATCGTCTATGTACTAATAGTTGAGAAAATAAAAAATATTTTTTTTCGATATCTCTATATGAGAGAGTTAGGTTTACCATGGCTGTTTCCAACAGCATTTAACTCGAGATTGCTGGGTATCTGCAGCCTTAGTTCCAGATGAGATATTGCATTACTGCTGATAGCTTACAAGCATCTAAATGGTTTTTGGTACCAGATATTCTTGCTGAAATAAGATTCTATGTCCCGGATGATTACAAGCGAGGTCGCCAACATAGGCTTTTGATTTTTCTCATGTGCAGCATTAACTTACCAATGGTGATGCTCCTGGGAAGACTCACTAGTTTAATTAACTGCCTTGCAGGATATGTGGATATTTTCGACATATCCTACATCGGTTTTAGCGCTCTAAGTCACCATCTATATAATACCTTCGAAGTAAAATAACACCACACTGCCATAATATGCATGCCAAATGCGGAGTCGTTTTTTGTCAAACTGGTCGCTCCTTGACTCCGAAGGCAGTCGTAACTTAAATAGGGCAAATCGTATTTAAACGCGTCATCGATGTCAAAATTCGTCCTCTATCGATCGAAAATCGGAGTCGAGACGTCTATCGGTCGAGATTCGAGATCTTATGTATACTTCAAAATTGAAAATCTGGGTATACAGCGTGTTAATGGAAGTACTTGAGTTAATTTTAAGTTATTTGAAGTCAAAAAATGATGATCCTTCATTGTTATTATAGATTTTTTTTTAATTTTCCCTATAAACTTTGTATTTTCTGCTCTCTTTACTTTTATTTGTCACTATGACTTATGTACCACAATGTGACTCCCCCCCCCCCAATGTTACCCCCCTACCCTCAATTATCAAACGCTCACCGGTCCGCGGAGACAAAAAGGTTGGGGACCACTGCTCTAAAGCACACTCGTTTTTTTTTAATGTTTCCTGCTAAAGATGTCCAGCACTTCATTAGCGTCCATTTTTGCCGCAACTTCTTGATGGATGTGCATTAAAGCCAATCCATTCAAACGCTCTTCTGTCATCCTGTTGCGGAGATATGACTTAATCGGTGTAAGGTGGAGAAAGATCGCTCGGAAGTGCTACGTATTTTTGCGACCGTACCGCTCTCACAAACGCTGATTATCATCTTTCATTTTCAAGTGCGTGAAAGGGATGCGACGAAAAAAATTCGCAATTCCAGCCAGAAATAGACAAGAGCTTCACTCTGTTCTTTCTGTTATTTTATTCATATATTTTAACAACTCTGATAATTTGATTTGCTTCTAAGTATGTACGTACATCATCTAAGTATGTCTGGGAGGGGCACGTGCCCCCCCCCCCACCCCCCACCCCCTAAATCCGCCCTTGGGTGGAGTCGTGGAACATCACGGAGTTGGGGAGTCATTATAGTAGGAGTTGTGAACGAACTTTACTTCAGTTTATTTATCTGGAATCGGAAACAATTCATTGATCGACGTGCCGAGTAATGTTTGCAAATCATCAAAGACTGAAATGGTGATTTATTCCTGACCTAAAAATAAATGCTGTCCATTATAATATTATATTACAATGCCATTTGGTGTTCTTTAATAACAAATAGCGGTTCACGAATGAATTTCCAGTAAATTGGTTATTACCGGTACGTATTATTAAATCTCGATGTATGAATATGAACGAGGCAAGGAGTGTGTGCCAATATCGAGTTGTTTGGCGCTCCGTCCTCTCTGCCTACCCCTGCGGTAAACGGCGTGATGGTTAGTTAGATAGTTATTTTGTGTTTAAAAAATGATCTTCATAAAACTAGTAAGTACCGCCGGCGTGAACTTGCTGGAAGGCAAATTTGCTCCGTGCAGACCAACAAAAAGTAAAAAGCAATGCTCGTTGCTATCTTTTGATTACGAGATAATGCTATTTTCTTTTGAATTTTTTTTTAGAGCGATACCCGCCCGGCCCGTGCCGCGCACTTCACTCGCGAGTGAGTCCTGCAATCTCACTCTGTCACTCGTTCCCGATTGAGAGAGTCCGAGTGACTCCGGAACGATTCGTAACATTTTGCGGACTCGGAACGATTCTAACGCATTCTGAGTTGGAATCATTGGATTCGTTCCGGCCGGAACGACACACTTCTACTTCTTCGGCGTTCGGCCTCTTACTAGCAGTAGCCATGTACTAAGTTGTATCAATTATGTCTACAATTGTACCTACGAGTGTTATCATTATAAATAACCATTTGATACTGGAGATATTAAGCCCAGCATCAAGGAGCAATATACAAGTAGGATTTTCGAGGACAAACCATTGCAAATAGTCAAATCTTACACTGAGGGAATTTTTTTCTGCATTTTTAAACTCCGAATGAACTTCAATTAAACAGTACCCAAAACACCAGTCATCAAGAGTCGCACAACACTACTCGTAATCGCCACTCTTTTAAGACGAGACTTCGGAGACGAGAAATTCTTGACCTAATAAATTTGGTCTAATAAAAACTTCGAATTTAAGGAAAAAATGACAATTAAAAGCCTGAGCAAGCGACATACATTATGTATTTTTTTAGAATATAAAATTGGCAAATCGGGAACATTGGGATAATTTTTTTTTTTTTTTTGGTTTTAGGCAATTCACCCTGATTGGGATAATTGTTTTTATCCGTGCGTAAGAATGTGGATTTTTAATTTAGAAAATTTCGATCATGAACACACAGTCAGAGCATTGGAATTGTTTCTTTAGAGTGCGCGGAAGAATTAGACAGTTTTTAGAAAAAATAGTAAATATATTCAGAATATGGGAATGGGAGTGCGAATGTTCATGTGATTCTATTAAAATTCAATTTTTAAATGATTATTTAAAAAAAAAAAAAAATCTGGAACCTGAAAAGAAATCTATCCAAAGTTGGCAAGAATACGATAATTTTAATACAATTTAGGAGAATTTTATAAAGAAATTCGAAACGTGGAAATGTTTCTCTCCCTTTTTGGCTTTCTTATCCTGCCATAGTTTAGTAAATTCAACAGCAATATCCGTCGTGTCTATTGAAACATCACCATTGATGATCCACGCAGAATTTATGTAAACCTAACCACAAAAATTGAGTAAATTAGATGAAAAGTATTTTTATTGAATAATTGTAAAGCTAGAACATTACCACATAATTATAAACAAAGGACAAATGTTATATAGCAGGGGAATGCAATAGCTAGCAAGAGATCTGGGCTCCTATTTAATTACAAGCTGTGAAGTGTGACGGTGGTCTTCTAATAATCCTTCGAATATTTCCTTACGTTATCCATTCTGTACGTGTCAATATCGGATTTATCTGAGTAAACCTTGTCGACCATTGTTTTGTAGGAATCCTTGTCGTCATACACGTTGAAAGTATCCTTAACAAAATCAGTTGTGAAAAGATCTTTGTCTACGCCTCTCATGGAGGTGTTGATATCAGTCTTGTGGAAGATCATCACCTCCTTCAAAATCATATTGGGAACCCAGAAATCAATCATATCGATAGGTCGGTCCAGGGGGAAGCCGAGGGCAACATCGTCCACAATGCGCTTGTTGGTGAAGAAGTCATACTTGAGATCCTTATCCTTAAGCATTTTAACATCAGTAAAGACTTTGCCAAGATTGTCGACTACGCCGAAGGTCTTGCCCACGTGAAGAGGAGTTATCACAACATACAAGTGGAACAGCATACCTCCCATCTTGCCCTTTGGAAGGAGCAGCCTGTCTGGGAAGCCTAAGAAGGTATTGGTCTTGTCAAAGGTAACATCTTCATTTCCGGTGATCATAGTGGTGAATCTCTTGATCAGTTCGATGGCTGGGGTACGATCCCCAATGGTGGTCATGAAATCGCGAGAGTTTCGAACGACAACGTTCTTGCCAGTCGTCAGTTTGTAGACGAACTTGTCCAGTTCGATGAAATTTTCCTTGTTCTTATGCATCGTCAATTCCCGCTTCATGCTATCGAATTTGGGTCCCAAGAAGATTCTGACAACTGCATCAGTTGTTTTATCCGAAATGATGTCCAGCTTCACGTCGAACGGAAGGTGGTTGAGACGTTTTTGGATAACCTTGAACATGAATTTGTCGCGGACCTCATCCATCTCATCTCCCTTGCGGTAAACGGCGTTGGTGATGTCAACATCAACCCTGTCGAAGAATGTAACAAGCTTGTCAACGGTGACATCTACCATCTTGACTCCGGGGAAAATGAGTTCATCACGAGTGTACGGCTTAAGCATATCCTTGAACAACATGAAGTTGAACAAGAATCTCTTGGTTAGTTGGTAGAACATGGGATCACGGAGTGCAGTTTCATATTTCTCCAAAATAGTGGGATTGGTCAGGTAGCTGAAAAAACGAAAAGTAATCATTACTGAAAAGATTCATTCTGTAGTTGCGACACCGACACCATATTTTAAAATTATTTTTTATAAATCAAAAATAAAGTCAAATGTACTTACTCGAATGTGACGTCGTCACCATTGCCGAGCAATTTCTTGGCGGTCAATACTCCGAGCAGATAGTAACGGGTGTTGACACAATCTTTGTTTGCCTGGATCATGTTTCCTAGCTTCTCGATATCTTCCGGCTTTCTCAGAGATAGCATCTTACCGTCCTCCGTTAAAATGAAACCTTGGACGATGGCATCCCGAATACGTCTTTCATAATCATCAACTTCTGTCAGATCATACAGGTTATCTTCTGTGAAGAGGTTGAAGTCATTGGGCCTAGATGGGAATACCATTCCATTGTGGTGCTTAAGAGATGATTTGAATCCAGTTGTGATCTCCTTTGTCCACATGAATTTAGGAATTTCGTCCATATCGTTAGAAAGCCTTTCCATGTTATAACGAGCCAAAATCTGCTGGTGGGTGTAGAGGAACAACTCTCCTCTGCGGTCTTTGACCAATCCAAACTCTTCGCTTTTCATCCAGAATGGATAAGAGGCGTGGAAATAGAAGTAGTAAGTGTTTAGGTCAATATCTTCGGTGAAATAAGTCAACTTTGTATCTTCGTTAGTTGTCGTGTACCATCCACTGTAGTTGCTCTTGATGTAGAATGTGTTGTCCTTCTTATAAACTCCATAGTAGTCAGCGAGTTTTCCATCCACAATATTTTCCTTCATCTTCAAGATCATTGCCTTCTCGATGACTTCGGTGTTGAAGAAGTAGAATGGGTAGATTTCATAAGGGGGAGGAAGTTTCATTCCACGAGTGTCCATACGATGAATTACGGCAACAGTCAACGCGTACACAAACATCCCCTCGTTAACGTGATCACGAGCCCAACAAGCTACCTTGTAGAAGGTTTCGAAATCCTTCGCGTAGTAGAACAAGTGGAACAGAGCCACAACCTCGTCCCTTTGCCTGTCATTGGTGATGGTGAAGATCTTGTACTTTGGCAACAGGCCGGTCTTGAGCAACTTGATGAAATCTTTGACGACAAGGACGTTCTGAAACAACAAAAAATGTTTTTATTTTCTTGAACAGCGTTTGTATTACTAATTTCATATTTAAAAATACACTTGAGCTTATCTGTTCTCTGAAACTTTTCAAATTATAACTTACGGTAAATTTATCGAAATTCGCCTCAAAGTGCCAATCCTTGCCGATCATCGCTTGATCTTTGTAATTGTTGAGAGTGTGCACGTGGCTCAACAGACGCAGAATATTCTTGTTGCGAAATATAAATTCCTTGTCAACTGAAATAAAACACACAAAAATGTTATTTTGTTCTCGCATAATAATAAGTTTTATAGGATCGGTAGAGCATTGGTTCAATACCGTGTTTTTACATTCAAATTAATTTATAATAATACAATGGAGATGATGGAATAAGAATGATATAAAAAATATTCCAATTTATATATCCATATTTAATTCAATATATTATAAATAATAATATTCAATTTATCTATCCATATTTAATTTCTTTGTCCGAATGTCAATATGGATAAATAAATTGAATATTATTATTTATTATATATTGAATTAAATATGGATATATAAATTGGAATATTTTTTATATTATTCTTATTCCATCATCCAGAGAAATTATACATATTTTGCAACAATATCTCCCAGATATAAAACGAATAGAAAAGTTTAGATAAGGCAAGAATTAAGGTCTGGCTGAAATACATCGATGGTATAACTAAAAATGACATTGAAGACCAATCTAATTAATCGAAAAACATTTTTTCTTTTAAAAATAATAATAAAACAACCAAGGTAATTTTAAAACTCTATCGAAAAACGAAAGAGCTTCGGAGTTAAATTTAAAGGTTATCTAAATATATTCATTTTACCGGTCAAAGTGGTATCCCTGTCCATTCTTCCAAACATACGGTCCCCGAAGCCCACATCCTTGTCTAGGATGGAGTCAGTGATTTTGTTGGCGCTGGCCACTGCCAGGGAGACTAGGCACAAGAAGAGGAACTTCATGTTGACTCTTGCCGGTGACAATTGTGCCTTCTGCAGAACGCGGAGCCCCTTTTAAACGGTGGCTTATCTCTCTTTTGGTCGTTGTAGTTTTATCTCCAGTAGATATGGGGCATTGTTTTCACAAATCTATCTAGAGTGTGATTAAAAAACGGTAATTTAATACTATTCTACCAACAGGACCAATTTTCCATGTGTTTACTGGACACGTTCAGAAATTTTTAATGTTTTACTTGATTTTGAAGTTCCATGGATGTGTGTTTTTAATACTTTTCTTTCTTCCTTTACTACTTCTACTGCTCCAATTTTCAACATTGAAAAACAAAAATTATATTTAATACAATATGTTGCTGGGACTTTTTTAATCGCTTTAAAATACTGCTCTTTGGCGAGTTTCCTGGGAATATTTGATTTCTTCACAACGATGTGGAAAAAAATAAGAGTAAATTATCGCTAAAACGGGGCAATATTTTGGAATCTTATTTTTATTTAATATTTGTTAGTTGCTTAGTTCTTGTTCTTATTCTTTGCAGATCTTTGGTGTTTATTATCTATAATAGTTGTCATCTGCAACACGTACGTAACATCTGCAGACGTAAATTATTAATATTTGCTTGGTTCGTTTTTCACATTGCATTTTTTAATTCCAATTAAGGTTCTTTACAAGTTTAATTTCTCTGGAATGATGTTCTTTTCCTTTGCAAGTTTTGTTAGTTTTGAATGCTGAATTTTGCCAACCTCTTTTTTTTTTGTTCTTTTGACTTTATGTGCGGGTTAAATTTTCCCCACAGGAAAAACTTAACCCTTCTACACACTTTTCTACAAATGATCATCTAGTCAATCTGTGCTATGCAATTGCACTATAAAAGTATAATAAATACAAAACAATACAAAAACAAAATGTCAACCTACCAGAGACCAAATGGGAAAATAATTCACCGACTCCAGATATTTTCATATCAGAGGGTTCGGCTCGATAGAACTCCTAACTGGACCGATAAATCCTACTGATCCCTGAATACAAATATTTTTTAAATCTTTCTTAATCCTACATGTATTTAATATGACTTATTTTTGCATTTTAAGACAAATATTCTTTGACAAATCTAATAACCCTAAATTTTGAATGAGAGAGCTAGGTATAATGCTAATTATTATTATTTTTTTTGTGTTTATTTTTTTATTATTGTTTGTCTTTGTGTATCAATGACTAAGGGACACATGTTTCGTCAAATATCAAAGTTAATTTTCGACAGCCTCCGTGGTCGAGGGGTAAGGGTAGGGGGAAGATCACGGGATCGAATCCCGGCGTGGGCAAATAAATTTTATTTAATTAATTTGTGTTCTTTCACAATCCATTCATTAAAAATAATGTATAGTAAATTGGCGGCACGTCCCAGAGTGGAAGATACTCTCAATATTGCCCTGGTGTAAAACATCATTCAGAATTTACACGTTGCTTGAAATGGCTTTAACCGTATGTGGTGACTAAATCTGAATAAACAGATGCTTACCTACCTCCCCATTAGCTTCAGCCTCACAACATACCCCAAATTGGGATGCCATAGGCACACTGGCTCCAGACAGGAGCAGCTGAGTCTCTTGTGAGGTATTCACATAAAAAAGTTCTGTAACGGCTTCATTCAGGATCTGTTGTTATATCTTTATTAGCCAGTTATTTCACTCTCTGAAAATTCTGAAATAATAACAGAACTTGAATAGAACTTTCACAGAACTTTAAAATTAACTTTGAAATGTGATGAATTGTTCAATTTCTGTAAAAAACTGACACAAACTGGGTAACATAAATACCGAAATTCAAATTTGTCAACTATTCCATTGTTAAAATCTTGAACAACATTCTGTGAATGAGAAATCCATAAAGTGTTTTACTCGCCATCACTACAAAATTTGAAAATAACGTTTGTAATGTAATATTGTTGCTTGTGGTACTTTATAATATGAATTTGGATGACTGCTTGATATGAGTTCAATTTCAAATTAATGTAAACTTTTTTTAAGTATTTTATCTATTTGGTCTTAAATTGGTTGTTCAAATATAATATATGATAATTTCTGTTTTGTCTTCTGCTATGGTTTTTTCAGTCCTACGGCGATAGACCAACCAACTTTCCAATTAGACCGTCCAAGTTGTATAATTATATCGAAGCGATAGACACATTGACCGGTGAGGGGCTAAGTTGGCATCGCATTTGGGTCCCACCGATTCCTCGGCTGGCTAATTCTCCATCACGACACAAGCAACATTTTCCGCTTACTGTGGTGGTAGGAGAAGATTTTGAAATATTGTCAGGTTATTTGTTGTCCGGGAATTTTTGTCTTTCTTTTTAAGATTAATTATAAAAAAATTATTAATTAACTTTATTTTCTTAAATTATTAATTATATTAGTATCGTTTGATCTTGATGAACTGCAAAAGGTTTATGTAAACTTGTAATGTGTGCATTATTATGAATGTATATCTATATTTAAAACAGATTTTTCAAAGGCTTTTGACAAAATAAATCACGACATACTGTTAAACAAGCTCTTGAAGATTGGAATATGTGGAGATCTTCTGAGATGGTTCTCTTCATATGTTAAAAATAGAAGTCAAGCTGTTGCTTTAAAAGGTTACATGTCACAAATTATAACTATTCCCTCAGGGGTACGCAAGGGTCTCATCTAGGGCGTCTTTTGTTTATTTTATATATAAACGATATAAACCATGTTATAAACCATTCTTGTTTCCTTTTTGTACGCCGATGACATGAAATTATATAAATGTATTAGCTCCATAGATGACTACAACCAATTACAAGAAGACGTTAGCAAAATTGAGGAATATTGCGAAAACAATCAATTATATCTAAATATAGATAAATGAAATGTTATTACTTTTACACGAAAAAAAATCCAATTAATTATATTTACAAATTAAACCATGTACCTCTACAACGAGTAGAAACAATAAGAGATCTTGGAGTAATACTAGATTCTAAAATGTTATTTAGGGATCATATTGAAAATATTCTAGAAAAAGCTTATAAGCAATTGGGTTTCATTATGCGCATTACAAAGCCTTTTATTATAGCACACACCCTAATTTTGTTATATATGTCATATGTACGTTCACAACTCGAGTTCGCCTCAGTAATTTGGAATCCTCAATATCAAACATATATTCATCGCATTGAAAATATCCAGAACAAATTTATAAAACATCTATCCTATCGTTTTAGTGATCATCGATTTGACCCTATCGCTTTATATAAACGCAGAAAAATCTCTGATGCATTATTCTTACACAAAATCGTGAACTGCCTTGTTGATTCATCATATCTGTTAGAAAATATTGCATTTCGTTGTCCCAAACAAAACACCAGATCGAACGACTTATTAAGAATACCACACAGTAAATCTAAATATGCGCAAAATTCTGTAATAGTACGTATCTGTGAAACTTACAATGGCTTACGAGATGTAGACATTTTCAATCATGACTTGAAATCATATAAAATGCAGCTTAATAAATTAATAACTTAAAATACTTCTTTTTTCTTTTTTGTGAAAATTATATTATTATCAACCATAGTAAATAGTATAACCATGTTTGTTAATAATTTAACGTTTTTCTTTATTACGTTTTATGTTTTTCTTTATTATGTTTATTTTTTTTTCTTTGTCATTTAATAAGTTGAGTAGGTAAAAATACTAAACCAATATTTTTTAACATAATGGAACTTAATTGGTCTACAACATATGAATTTGATTGTTATAATCATTTTCCTGTATGACTGTTTGTTTCCTCAATAAAAAGAAATAAAAAAAATTTAAAAAAACTCGTGACGTGCCACGGGAGGAAACTCGTAAATTTCGCGACTTTTTGACTTTGACGTAATATTTTGTGGGTTTATTTTATGCTATCGTATATAATATTTACTGAAACACATTTATTGAACAATAAACTATGCCTAAAAACAACATTACTTGCGTTCGTTTGATGAATTTATATGTTTTACGATCTTTTTCACGAGAACGACGCTACCGAATTTGACAGCTCAAATGCCGCGAAATATCCCGGCCGGAGAGCGTAGAGAATACCGTAGAAATTATTCCGCTTCCCTAGGTGTGTTCAAGGTATTTTATACCTTAAGAACGATAATTCCCCAAGCGATTCTGACCTTGTCCTTCACACATTTTCTTTGTACATAAGGATTAAAATCGCATTCTAAAAATTTTTTTTGAAAGTTTTGTATCGACCGCGCCGGCACGCCGTCGGCACATAACGAGTTTTAACATTATATTTTGTCCAACTAAAATTAAACGGGTCCAAAGTTATCTTCCACCATTAATTTTTTTTAATTGATTCTGCGGCTTAAACTGTTTAACCCAGTTTTACAACATTTCTGTAAATATTATTCAGGTGTTTCTCGCCCCTAGTGGGAGGGGTAATACTTTTAAAAATGTGTATTATTTTCATTGACCTAATCGTGGTCGAAGATTAATTTACAAATAAATAAACAATAGTAACAATATGAAGTTTTGTTTAGAAGATAATAAAGCTTAAATATTTCTACAGCAACCAAAATTAAGTTGAAATATCAAACAGCTCAGGAACATAACCGCTTGTAAGAGGTTAGAAGATTTTTTGATTGATTTTAGTACCGTGTATTGTTGTGAGAATTCAAAATTTCAGTTGGCTTGGGCCTGAGTTGTGAACGACCCCAAGTGTACAAAGCGCCCGTAAAACCTATGAATTTTCTAAAAATTGTTCTTTTGGAAGATTTTTTATTCATTCGCGTACAGACCATGGTTCTTAGTAAGAATCCGAAATTTCAGTTAGTTCGGTGTCATAAGACCTGAGAGTTCCATGCCAACTGAGAATAAAGTCAACCAACACCTCCCTGAAAAGTCAGCTTAGCCAGCCGAGGAATCGAACACGCGACCCCGGGGTGGGACCCAAACGCGATGCCCCCTCAGCCACTGACCGGTCCTAATCTTTTCCTGTACATTGGTCATCTTATTAGAACATATTTGTATTTTATATTTCGGAGTCGCTGGATGTCGCATTCTTTTGCCTGTTTATTTTGAAGTGGTTTTACAAAAAAAAAATTTTGGATTTCGTAGGATTCGATCTTTGGTCCTCTAAATGTCTGGACGCTGAGGTTCGTCGGTCACTTTATACCCCTAGACCAGTCATGGGCAAAGTACGGCCCGCGGGCCAAGACCGGCCCTTCAGGCTAGTCAATCCTGCCCCTAATAATGAACAACCCTACCACAATTCACCAATTGAACAAAATGTATTTTCTGCTTAGATAAAATAAAAATTATGAAAAATTTTTAGAAGCTCAGACACAGTTTCATCTGTTACATACGCCTTCATACTCTTCTAAAGAATAATCAATTTTTGTTACTTTTTTACCATTGTATATATACTTAATATTATGTTTGATATCACTCTTAAAAAATTATTACCCGCCTAGATAATTTTTTAATTTTTCTGGCCCTTTCGTTAAAAAGTTTGCCCATCTCTGCCCAATGAAGATTTGCGTGAGACCGTGGATTAATCGTATTATATTGGAACCGAGTACCCGTGAAATAAATAAATATTTTTATTGCTATATCATTCTCTCGCAGGGTAAATCGTATGGATGTATGTGTTTGTCTCTTTTTAGTGTCGCTCGTTTCTGCTTCATCGAGTTACAAATTATCAAACAAATCTACAAATCTTCAAACGACGGATCTAAAGAAGTTTCTCTTCAAAAATGATGAAACAACTAATAAAATCAAAATAGTATACAATTTTTTCAATTCTTGAAATTTGATAGTAATTTTAATTTAATGTGCCGACAATCCGGGCATTTATTGAAATGAAATATTATAATGCAAGTTCGTTGCCAGCCTTCTTTCTCCTAGCGTACCAGCCGCCTTTCTCCTTGCGTATGCTCACTGAGAAGTTTCTGGCGAAAAACCAGAAACTCTTCTGCGCCTTTGTAGATCTACAAAAAGCATACGACCGAGTCGACAGGAAAAAGCTATGGAAGGTATTGTCCAAGTATGGAGTGAATACAAATCTCATACAGGCAATTGCGTCTCTGTACGAGGGAAGCGTTGCGTGTGTTAGGGTAAACGGTGGTTTTACGGGGTGGTTTGACATCACATAAGGTGTTAAGCAAGGCTGCGTAATGTCACCATGGTTATTCAATCTATACATGGATAATTGTATGCAAGAATTGAAAGAGTTGGGATTGGGTGCGAAATTGAGTAATCTGAAAGTATGTTGTCTGTTGTACGCTGATGATGCGGTGCTGATTTCTAACACTATGGAAGATTTACAGTCTCTAGTGTCTAGGATGAACGAAGTATGTATGAAGAATGAGTTAATGATGAATGTAAGTAAGTCTAAAGTCATGGTGTTTGAAAGAGAAAGTACGAGAACAGTGTGTGATATAGTTGTGAACGATGAATACTTGGAGCAGGTGGATGAGTTTGTGTATCTGGGTAGTATGTTTACGAAAGATGGGAAGGCTGATAGAGATATCGAAAGAAGGGTAAATGCTGGTAACTCCGTTAATGGAGGACTGAATGCCGTTGGCTCTAATAAAAAACTGTCAAAAGGAGCGAAACTAGCAGTCCACAATGGAGTCCTGGTACCTACCCTGATGTATGGCAGTGGGGCGTGGAACTGGCAGAGGAAGGATGAAAGTAAACTGAATGCTGTAGAAATGAAATCCCTGAGGCGTACGTGTGGTAAAACCATGTATGATCGTGTGAGAAATGTGGAGATCCGCAAAGAATGTAAGGCTGATGTAAGCATAATGAGTAAGATTAAGAAAGGGACCCTCAGATGGTTTGGGCATGTAGAGCGAATGAACGAAGAAAGTAGTGTAAGAAGAATATATGATGCAAATGTGAATGGTAGAAGAAGTCGGGGACGCCCGAGGAAGACGTGGCACGATCAAGTGAATCAGATACTTGAGTCGGGCCATGTCAAAAGCCAGAATAATAGAAGAGTATGTATGAGACGATGTATGAATGTGAGTGAAGCAAATAGTGTGTGCCAGGACCGAGTTGTTTGGTGGTCCGTCCTCTCTGCCGACCCCTGCGGGGAAACGGCGTGATGGTTAGTTAGTTAGTTAGTTACCAGCCTTACCAGATGATAACGCCTGTTTTGCACTTATGTCTAATTATTGTGTGCACTCCATATTGTTTTCTATTGTTACCTTTTTTTGTATTACAATTTATATTATGTATCTATATTACCGTCATGTGTGCACTCTGTGTTATGTAATATAATAAAATTTAAATGCCCAAATATGGCATGAATAAATAAGAAAATAAATTAATATTATGAACGATTCTTTATCGAAATCAGATGTGCAAATATATTTTTCTAGATATTTTTTTCGAAAAGTTAACATCGGTCTTGTGGTTCGCCTTGTCGCATCAATTGTGATTTAGTGTTAACCCATGTAATCAAAACAAAAAACACATTTAAATGCAACTTCGCAAAAAGTATTTTATTAGATTATAATAAATATTTACGACATCAAAAACATGCTAAAAATAGTGACACATATTAAATTGCGTGATATCTTGATCAATGTTTTAACGCAAGCAGGGGGTTGATCGGTAGTCGTTTAAATATCGTACGTATTAAGATCCTTGAAATGTTTTCCTATGTAATCTGTTTTGTATGCATCTGTATCATAAATGCCTGTGTTGACCTTGTCCATAACTGTTTTGAAGGAATCCTTAACGTAATCGGTTACAATGTCTTCATTATCTAAATATTTCTTAGAGGTATTGATGTCAGTCTTGTGGAAGATCTTCACCTCCTTCAAAATCATGTTGGGAACCCAGAATTCAATCACGTCGATAGGCCGGTCCAGAGGAAAGCCAAAGGCAACATCATCCACAATGCGCTTGTTGGTGAAGAAGTCATACTTGAGATCCTTATCCTTAAGCATTTTAACATCAGTAATAAGTTTGCCAAGATTGTCGACTACGCCGAAGGTCTTGCCCACGCGAAGAGGAGTTATCACAACGTACAAGTGGAAGAACATACCTTCCACCTTGCCCTTGGGGAGGAGCAGCCTGTCTGGGAAGCCTAAGAAGGTATTGGTCTTGTCAAGGATAACGTCTTCATTTCCGTTGATGATAGTGGTGAACCTCTTGATCAGTTCGATGGCTGGGGTACGATCCTCAATGGTGGTCATGAAATCGCGAGAGTTTCGAACGACAACGTTCTTGCCAGTCGTCAGTTTGTAGACAAACTTGTCCAGTTCAATGAAATTTTCCTTGTTCTTATGCATCGTCAATTCACGCTTCATGAAATCGTATTTGGGTCCCAAGAAGATTCTTACAACTGCATCGGTTGTTTTGTCCGAAATGATGTCCAGCTTAACGTCGAACGGAAGGTGGTTGAGACGTTTTTGGATAACCTTGAACAGGAACTTGTCGCGTACCTCGTCCATCTCATCTCCCTTGCGGTAAACGGCGTTCGTGATGTCAACATCAACCTTGTCAAAGAATGTAACAAGTTTGTCAACGGTGACATCTACCACCTTGACTCCGGGGAAAATGAGCTCATCGCGATTGTACGGCCTAAGCATATCCTTGAACAACATGAAGTTGAACAAGAATCTCTTGGTCAGCTGGTAGAACATGGGATCGCGGAGTGCAGTTTCATATGTCTCCAAAATAGTGGGGTTGGTCAGGTAGCTGAAAGCAGAGAAAATAATCATTATTCAAAAGATTCATTCTTCAGTTGCAGAAATAATTCATGCAATATCTTTTAATAGTTGTAATAGACAATCATTCACTTAATTTTACTTACTCAAATGTGACATCATCACCATTTCCGAGCAATTTTTTGGCGGTCAATACTCCCAGCAGGTAGTTTCGGGTGTTGACATTATCCTTGTTTGCCTGGATCATGTTTCCTAGTTTTTCAATATCCTCCGGCTTTTTTAGAGACAGCATCTTACCATCTTCTGTTATTACGAAACCATTGACAATGGCATCCCGAATACGTCTTTCATAATCATCAACTTCTGTCAGATCATACAGGTTATCTTCTGTGTAGAGGTTGAAGTCATTGGGTCTAGATGGGAATACCATTCCATTGAGGTGCTTCAGAGATGATTTGAATCCAGTCTTGATGTCCTTGGTCCACATGAATTTAGGAATTTCATCCATATCGTTGGAAAGTCTTTCCATGTTGTAACGAGCCAAAATCTGCTGGTGAGTGTAAAGGAACAACTCTCCTCTGCGGTCCTTGACCAAACCAAACTCTTCACTGTTCATCCAGAACGGATAAGAGGTGTGGAAATAGAAGTAGTAAGTGTTGAGGTCGATATCTTCGGTGAAATATGTCAATTTGTTCTCTTCGTTAGTTGTCGTGTACCATCCACTGTAGTTGCTCTTGATGTAGAATGTGTCATCCTTTTTGTAGACTCCGTAGAAGTCTGCGAGTTTTCCATCCACAATGACTTCCTTCATCTTCAAGGTCTTTGCCTTTTCGATGACTTCGGTGTTGAAGAAGTAGAATGGGTAGATTTCATAAGGGGGAGGAAGTTTCATTCCACGAGTGTCCATACGATGAATTACAGCAACAGTCAAAGCGTACACAAACATTCCCTCGTTGACGCGATCACGAGCCCAGCAAGCGACCCTATAGAAGGTTTCGAAATCCTTTGCGTAGTAGAACAAATGGAACAAAGACACAACCTCGTCTCTTTGCCTGTCATTGGTGATGGTGAAGATCTTGTTCTTTGGCAACAGGCCGGTCTTGAGCAACTTGATGAAATCTTTGACGACAAGGACGTTCTGAAACAAAAATATGTTTTTTTTCTTGAGCAACGTTTGTTTTAATAATTTCAAATTTTTAAATTACACTTGAGCTTATTTGTTCTCTGAAACTTTTCAAATTATAACTTACGGTAAATTTATCCAAATGAGCCTCGAAATGCCAATCCTTGCCGATCATCGCCTGATCTTTGAAGTTGTTGAGAGTATGCACGTGGCTCAAGAGACGAAGAATATCCTTGTTGCGAATTATGAATTTCTTGTCAACTATAAAACAAAACGACAATATGTTGATTGTTTGATGATGACCAATAAGTTGATATTATTACTTAAATGAAAACCAAAAGAGTATTGGTTGATTTTATAGTTTTGCATTGTAACTAGTTTATAATAAAACAAGAAAGTTAATTTTAAAGCTCTATCGGAAATCGAAGCTTCGGAGTTAAATTTAAAGGTAATCTAAATATATTCATTTTACCAGTTATAGTGGTATCTCTGTCCATTCTTCCTAGCATACGGTCACCGAAGCCCACATCCTTCTCTAGGATGGAGTCAGTGATTTTGTTGGCGTTGGCCACCGCCAGGGAGACTAGGCACAAGAAGAGGAACTTCATGTTGACACTTGCCGGTGACAATTGTGCCTTCTGCAGAACGCAGAGCCCCTTTTAAACTATGGCTTATCTCACTTTTGGCACCTGCAGTTTTATCTCCAGTAGATATGAGGCATGTGGCCGGTCAGTCGTCGAGTTGGCGCTTAGGTCCCACCCACCGTATTCGATTCCTCGGCTCCATCACTACAAGGTTATTACTTGACAAATTAATAACGAATTACCGGTGATTAATTATACAAAATAATTATTTAAAATTATTGTATCAATACAAAAATAAATAAAAAAAACATTTATAACACGATGCCTACGATGTATAAATAAGAAGAAAAAAGAATTGTAAGTTAGGCATTAATGCGAAAAAAAATTTAAGAGACAGGCATTTTTAAAATCATATTTGGTTATTATTTGTACTTAATTGACTATTAAATTTTTCATTATTTCAAAGATATCTAACTGTAAGCTTACAAAATGCAAACAACAAGATTAAAAACTTACTATGAAATACTAAATTGAAGAACATGTGCCAAAGGTATTGGAAATGTGCCGCAACGGACAACTTGCACGACCATTTTTTTTCGTTTCAGGAAAAACATCTAAGCTATTTAATTTTATTTTTTTATTTTCATGACAATAAATAGTGGTTAAATAAAGTGTTTCTTCGTTGTTCAATATATCCGTTGAACGCTAAATTTTGAAGTTCTTATTTCTTTTCAATATTTTATTACTTGCTTTATTAATCTAATACCTTGCAGATCATTGATGTTTATTATCCACGATGAGTGTAATTATCGTCTGCAACACGTATATTATAATATAATTGTATTGGCCAACCATTTACCGTTTACCATTATTCCAACAGTTATGTTCATAATTGATAAATATAACTTGGGTGTAAATATTGCCTAAAAAAGGCCTTGCGGCTTCGGAGAAAGGGAATAAACCATGGTGAGCGCAAAATTCCTAAGTTGTACGAGGATTTGTAAGACGATCAAGTGTAGTTACCTTCACATAAAAGAAATTCTCATGGATCATTTCAAAATATATTTTTTTTATTTCTTTCATATATTCATTAATATTATTATTCAATTTATAAAAACAGTTTATTCATAAAAAAGTTCTGCTAGGTAATTATTATTACACATGATAGCTGTTTCGCCTTCTGAAGGCATTATCAAACTGTGAACATGCCACATACAGATGAGGTATTTATGTTATTTCTAGATAGGATTTTGATGACTAATTTTTAATTATGAGTAAACTGACTAAAATTATTAATGATTATTACCCTATTTAAAGTATCCCAGCTACTTATATTGGTTAAATTCGATTGAAGGTCGTTAAGTTATTATCATTATTCCTAATATGAATTATTCCGAAATGATGACTCAGGGTTTTATTTTCTGGCATAATAATTTTTTTTTTCAAATTGGTTTGAACATATCTAACAACGGTGAGTGAATTATAATGGTCTGTTCATTTATTAAAATAGCTTAAGGATTATTAAAGTGATTGTTGATTTTTAATTGTTTTAAAAGATTAAGTTTGTGTCCTTTTTTTTGTATATGTAAAGAAGTTGGCTTATTATCGTCGCTAAGTGAGTGATTACCATCTAGGAGATGTTTGGAAAATTGTGACCGTATGTTATTACTATTTTTAAATGATCGTATATGTTCTTTGAACCTAGTATTAAAGGACCGGCCAGTTCGTCCAATATAAACAGCGTTGCATTCGTCACACTGGAGTTTATAAATGCCGCTATTTTTTAGTTTGGGTATTTTTTTGAATTTTTGAGAGCTGATCCCAAATTATTATTAGTGCGGAAGGCAATATCTAATCCACAACTTTTGAGAACTTCGGCAATTTTATTGGATGTCGGTCCGACAAATTCTAAACACCCAAATTTATTTTTCGTTTTATTATTAATTGCTGGGTAAATTAAATTATGGTTATTTTTATGTTTTTTATGACTAATTATTTTATCAATGTCTCTACTCTTGAAGCCGTTATTTTTTGCAATGGATAAAATTGTACTTTTTTCTTTCTCGAATGCTTTATTGTCAAGTGGAATATTAGTAAGTCTGTGTATCATTGAGTGATAAGCAGACAATTTATGTGACCATGGGTGCAAAGATTTAGAATTAATGGTCGTGTATGTAAACGTAGGTGTACGAAAACTTTCAAATGTTTGTTTATTATTTTCTCTACTGATTGTTAAGTCTAAAAAAATTATTTTATTATTACATTCTCTTTCGACCGTAAAGCAGATTTTACGGTTGATGGAGTTTGCAAATGTGACAAAAAGGTCTAGTTGTCTGTTGGTACCTTTCCAACAAATCAAAATTTCGTCCACATAACGTACGTAGTAGATTATGTGTTTTCTAAAGACTGAGATTAAAATTTGATTTTCAATATGGTCCATGAATATTTCTGCAAGAAGGGGACTCAGAGGCGACCCCATCGGCAAGCCGTCGTTTTGTTGATAGAATTTATCATTAAATATAAAGTAGTTTTTTTCCACGCATATTTTAAATAGGTCGAATAAGTCTTTTTTAATAACTGGGTTTGTGTTAGATTTACCTAATTTATCTTCAATGATTTTAAGGCACTCTTGGATAGGGATATTGCTAAAAAGGCTTACGGCGTCTAACGATAAAAATTGGCAGTTGTGGGGGAGATCTAAGTTTTGAATTTTAGTTATAACTTCCAGAAAATTTTTAATACTGTGTTTTGGACAAAATTTAGTATATTGTTTGAAAAGAAAATTAAGTTTTTAGGCGAGTATTGTCGTTGGGGCATTTATAAAAGAAACAACCGGTCGGATAGGAATATTTTCTTTATGAATTTTGGGTTGCCTGTATAGTGTCGGAGCCCTTGGGTTCATTACCATTGCACTTCTTCTGGTGTATTTATTTATGAAAATTGATTTGCAATTATTTATTAGGTTTTGCACATTCATTGAAATTTTGTACGTTGGATCCTTTTTTTTTTAATTTTAAATTCTTCTGGCTTTAAGAATGCTTCTACTTTATTTACGTAATCGACTTTGTTTAAGATAATTACCGAATTACCCTTGTCCGCTTTAATAATTATGAGGTTACAAACTATAATTTTAGTTTTAATATCATTTAAAATTTTCGTTTCTTTATTACTGTATTTATTTTTATTGGTCGATTTCAATGTTTTTATTAAACTTAATTATGCAGAAAATAAAACCCTGAGTCATCATTTGGGAATAATTTATATTAGGAATAATGATAATAACTTAACGACCTTCAGTCGAATTTAAACAATATAAGTAACTGGGAAACTTTAAATAGGGTAATAGTTTCATTAATATAACATTAATAATTTCAGTCAGTTTACTCATAATTAAAAATTAGTCATCGAAATCTTATCTAGAAATAATATAAATACCTCGTCTGTATGTGGCAGTTTGATGATGCCTTCAGAAGGCGAAACAGCTGTCACGAATAATAATAATTACCTAGCAAAACTTGTTTATGAATAAACTGTTTTTATAAATTGAATAATAATAATCAACAGTTTTTGAATATATTTTTTTTATATGAAATACCGCACAAGAGTCCCAACTGCTCCCGTCTGGAGCCAATGAGACTATGGCATCCCCAATTGGGGTATTTAGTGAGGCTGAAGGTAGTGGGGAGGGTAAGGAGATAGGGAAGAGGAAAGCGGGGAAGTACCTGGCTATTCAGATCTGGTCACTAAGCACGGCTAAAGCCATTTCAAGCAACGTTTCAATTCTGAATGGTGGTCTTACACCAGGGCGATACTGATAGTATCTTCCACTCTGGAACGTGCCGCAAATATATTAAAAGAAATAAAAAGATTAAAATGGAGTTCTACAAATTAAACGTGATAACAATAAATATTTCAAAATAATATCAGCTGGATGCGGCTGTAGGTATACAGTCCGTGTGTGAGATGTTATGGGCAGTGTGAATTCGAGGGCCGACTTTCCTGTAAATACAGACCGCCAAATTTTGAGTACATCAAAATATGTCGGTCCCAAAATTCAGGGCTAGCGGTGGAATATTGTTGAAACAATACTTTAAAGAAAGAAATCAAGAATTATATGTTTGACCATTGAAATTTTAGATGCTTTGCAACAAAGCTGCACAATGCGCTTCCACTGGCCATTAGACAGAACACAAATTATCTGTATACATAAATATATATAAAAATCAAAATATGCTTGCTTGGAGATATAATATATGTACTTACATGAGTTACGTGTTGCCTGTATATAGTAATAATAATAATAAGCCTTTTATTTCTTGCAAATAGGTTTGTTAAGAGAAAAATTATAATTAATGCTATTTACATTTTATTTTTGTTGAAAAATGTAACATAGGTATCGTAAATTATACGCAAAAACCCCTCTCTCAGGCGAAGGTGAAGGCCTCCTCTAAAGAAAACTTTCGTGAGTAGATAAAGTTCTGACGTTATAGGTTACTTTGTAAATCTCATATTTTGCTTTGTTTGTAGAATTAAGTATATAATTCGGATCCTACGAAAACCAAAAAATAAACATTTTTATTTTTGTTGATAAATATTCAATCTTCAAACCATTTTAAAATAAACAGGCAAAAGAAAAAAACTACATCTAGCGACTTCCTAGTTTCACTTCTACCGCGCGTGAATTACATACTCTAATTTATTTGTGTTTTAAGAAAATCAACAGATTATTTACATTTACAACAATAAAATTAATAACACACATAAAATCCAATAATACATTCTATTTATCATCATACAACCTAATAATACATTTTCACGAAGCTTAAAATTATAATTTAAAAAAAAACTAAGGGTCCTGTACCCGTGAACTAACGAGTTTACAAAAATACAACATTGTAAATATTAAATAAATAATAAAGAAGATGTTAGAACACAAATATAAACTAATAACCTGCTTAATAAATCTCAAAACACTAAGTATTAAAAAATTTATGCAACAGCAATAATAAGGAGCTCCAGTCAATTTTTTAAATTTTTTTTAATGAATTTAACCTTCAACCTTCTAACTGAAATAACTGCACATTTATTTTTATTTTTAAAGTCAGTTTTGATAGTAAAAATAATTGTCAAAGTTTTAATTTTTCAAGATCCACCGTATATAGTGTGAATCGACGTCATCATGACCAAAAGTTTTATTTATTTTCTACAGGTGTTGTCATTTCGTATGGACGAAACCATTGTTTGAGAAGCGAATTCAAGATGGCTGCGAACATATGAAAAATACAATATTCCAAGTGTTCGAGTGTTCTTGAATTCTTTTCCAACACGGAATAAGAATCCATACATTCTAAGGCCTTTCTTCACAATCATATTAATGTGCGCCTCGAATGTAAGTTTACTGTCAAATAGAACACCTAGATCACGAATTTAAGTAACGCTTTTGAGTGATTGGCTTTATGGTAGTTCATATGGTAGTCCATCACATAACATTTAAAAGTGTTCATGTTAAGATGAAGTTATACGTGAAATCTTATTTAGATACTATTTAGATTCATCTTTGCGACGAATCGGTTTACAGTGTGAACATCAAAAAATGTGCTACGGATAAATTGAAGCTTTTACTTGCTTTTCTATGTATTGGAATTACAATAAAATTATTATTTACATAACAAAAAATATAAGCGTAAAGCACTAAAAATTTTTTTTTCATGACAACTAGTGAATGAAGTAATATAAGAAACAATATTTTTTTTAAATACCCCTTTATGGCTTAAGACTATTTTTGAGGTTTCCTATGTTCTAACTTTTTTTCATTTTTATAAAATTATGCACAAAATAAATAAATACCACTTTTTCTCTTACTTGCCTCGTGCAATACGACGCGCGATTTTAAATTTTGAAGGCATGAGAATCGAAATATTTCTAGTTGATATTCCTCTTAAGATGATTAATTGTACAAAAGTCATTAAGCCTATACAGATCTTCTTGTAATTTAAAGCATTCAATAATAGAGTTAATAGGAAAAAATATTTTCATATCATCAGCGAAGAGTAGAACATTTGCATAATTAAAGCATTTTATTATGTCGTTGATGAAAATTGTAAATAGTAATGGTCCCAGGTGAGATCCTTGGGGCACACTGGAAGACATATTTACGATCTCAGAGATGAAGCCATTGATTGTTACTCCTTGAGTGCGCCCATTAAGATAAGAGACAAATCGATACAAATTTTCGATTTTAATTAGATGTTTATGCATAGGTAGTATGAAAAGTTCATTATTTAATTTTTAGTTTCAAATTTTTATTTTATTTGGAAAACCAACAGTTAAACAATAATTTATAATGTATGATAAAATGTGTGTTATTTATTTAACCAATAATAGGTTTCACTGATGTTAATTAATTATTTAGTAAATATAAAGTAAAGAGTTACGTTAGAGCCTTTGTGGATGCGATGGAAGGAGGGGGGGAGGGGAAAGGAATGGATCTATTTTGTGTAATTAGTAGCATGTATGTGTAAATATCATTTATTGATTTTAGGTTTGAAAATGTTTGAATATGTTATGTTGTGTTAAAAGTCGAATTCATTGTATGATTTTTTTTAAAGAAAGACAAACATTCCCGGGTTACGAATAACCCAACAATGTTTGAAAATCTTCTACTACCACAATAGAAAGCTGAAAATGTTGCTTGTGTTGTGATGGAGGACTTAGCCAGCCGAAGAATCGAACACGGAACGCCCGGGTGGAACCCAAACGCGATGCCCACTCAACCACTGACCAT
Source organism: Glyphotaelius pellucidus (assembly GCA_936435175.1). Taxonomy (NCBI): domain Eukaryota; kingdom Metazoa; phylum Arthropoda; class Insecta; order Trichoptera; family Limnephilidae; genus Glyphotaelius; species Glyphotaelius pellucidus. The sequence continues at coordinate 11,079,492 of OW386549.1, forward strand.
GATATGTTAAAGATGTGTGAAGAGCGGTAAATAAAAGTATTTTGTTTTGAAGATTTGCATTGAGGGATGTTTAATGTATAGTTTTGTATGGTTTGTCTGATGGGCACACTTAATTGAATTCGTTCGAGTAATTCCAACTTTTTTGGTAAAAAGCAAAAATTAGTCTGTTGTGTGCGGCTAGCATTATTATTTTTCGCTGTTACGATACGGGCCAATCACAAACATGCAACGGCAAATCACAACAATCAACGGCAGGCTCACAGAAAGTCAAGCAGGTACATCTTTTCGTAGGGAAAAAAAAGTTGGAATTTCAGAAAAAGTTGTTAATCTTTTTTACTCCTACATCATGTATCATGAAGAATCACCTTCCGAAGTTATTGCCCTTTATCGCAGACATTCTGTTTATTCAGAGTTACATAGGCTGAACCGAGTAAATCTATGTTTAAGTACAGATTTGAAAACGACTTGAAAACGATTTGAATCCGTGTTCGTATTTTATTATTGACGGATTTATGTTTATTTTTATATAGTTCCCATCAAATTGACAGAACAAAAGAGCGTGTTAGAGTGAAAAGACCCACGAGGTAGACATTGTGGATGAGGGAGGGAAAGGTACATTTTAAGTGCTTTTAGTATGGGAAAATAGAATATAAAAAAAATAAATTGAAATTAGTATTAAGAAATACAATAACTTTGAATGGCCTTATTGGCTTGGCTGAGAACATTCTGCATCTACTCGGTTGGATCCTGTTGCTGGAGGCTCGCGGTCTGTCTGTCTTCTTCAAGTCTGCCTACTTTGAGATTATGATGGGCGCTGTTTCGTGACGCCGTTGGTGCCGGGCATATGTTCGTTTTCTTTTGACCAGGTAGCCAGCAGAGATTCTAACATACAGAATTTCGCACAATCTGAGTACCTCTCGGCAGTCGATTGAAGAGCGAACTTATCGTGACATCTCGCACATCGTGGCAGTGCTAATTATCGTAAATTACCGTAATTCGTGACATAGAGCAAAATCATTGTCTTTCTTATCGTTGCTCCATGTTCCTTCATCGATTCGTAACTAATCGCCGTTAGTGAATCAACTAACAATATCGTGCGCCTTTTGGATTATATCAGTGGATATCGCAGTGTCTATCTATGAACGAGCAATACCAGGAAGAAACTAAGACACAACTAAGATGTACTTCAGTGAGTACCTCTTAGTTGTGTTGTACTGTGTTTATTTGGTTGAATCAGACAAACTATCGAATCGTCATCCGCAGGCGCTGTATCGCGCAGAGTGGCTTCATAGAGTCAATCTGACCCCGTCCGGTCTAACACGATTCAGGCACTGACGTGAATTGGGCAGTTTTTGTCCAGAAAAATGCCGGTACAAGAGTTTATATACACTTATTTTTAGTGGCAATACTTCAACAAGGGCACAATTAAAATATACCTTTGCACAGAATTCAAAACTTGGGTAATATGTATTCGCACATAGATTTATGGAATATGTCGCTCTCACATTATAAACATGAAATAATGAAATCATTTATTCATAATTATACTCACTAAGAATTTTTTGTGTAAATTTAATAAACTACATCAAAATAATTTACTAACTTTTTTTTTTTAAATATTAAAATTCAAATTGAACAGTTCCGAACTCCTGCAATTCACAAACCGATACAGCGCGTAGCGGTTTCACGCTATAGAAACCAATACTTAGGTGTTATTCGTGTTTAATGTTGTATTTTTTTTACCACCTTACTTTAAAATTTTTGTTCCTTGTATTTTATATCATAAATGTACTCTTTTATTCTCATCGCAACTTAATTGTTTTTATTTCTCAATGTACTTTTAAATTTTGTTGCTTTTATTTTTATTTTGTGTGTGTATTTTTGTTTTCTATCACAACTTTATTTATATTTCTTTCTCATGTTCTACCGAAACTTATTTATATTTCTTCTCATGAAAAAATTGTACTGCCTTTATATATTATGTAAAAGCCCTCTGGACGTAAAATAAATAAATAAATATATATCAATGCGGCAGACGCGTCGAGTGACCTTAATGTAATTTTACATTTTTTTAACTTAACTTGTAACGTGTATAATCTTATCACGCAAATATTTGTTTTAAATGTATATTTTTTATGTATAAATGTGATCTTATTTATTTTTTACTTGACTGTATTGCTAACATTATGTTTTTTTGGTCTAACTTAATTACAACTGGTCCAAAACTTTTTCAATCTTTTATGTTTTTTCAATTGGTTTTATTTTTAAAAATCGTTGAATTCATGATATCGGTTAGGTTATTTTATAAAATATAAACTTGGCCAACCATACCTGTAAATAGCATCTCAAAAAAGGTGTTTCACAACTAGTAAGATGATCAATACTTTCAATATGTTGTAATAATTCATTTAAAAACACCTTTAAAAAATGAGTAGAATAATTTCAAATTCAAAACAAAGTTCAAATGTAAAACAGTGGAGGACCATCATTTCATTCATTGCGCGTCTTAAAAAAAACCTTCAAATAGATTTCTGCGTGATCCGTTTCTGTATGTATCCGTTTCACACTCTGAAATTAATCCTATCATGTATTTTGTATGAATCTTTAATGAAATCATTTAAATATCTGCTTCCGCGTCTTTTTTTGAAAAGTTACCATCAGCCTTTTCACTTTAATTGTGATATAAAATGAAAACCATGTTTTTTTTTTCGTTATTTGTTTTTGGGGTGTTATGCCGTGTTGCGCTACCTCCTTCTTTAGCCCATGTAATCAAAACAAGAAATGCATTTTACAGGCAACTTATAAAAGTGTTTTTATTACATTATAAAACATATTTACAGCACTCAAAACGTTTAACAAGCTAAAAACAATGTTCTTTTGTTCAGAATTGGTTCATGTATTATCACAAGCGGAGAGTTCGTTGGTCGTCTTTTAAATCACGTATGTATCAACATCCTTGAAATGTTTTCCTATGTAATCCGTTTTGTATGTATCTGTATCATACACGCCTGTGTTAATCTTGTCATCAAATGTGTTGTAGGTATCCTTAACGAAGTCGGTTACAATGTATTCATTATCCAAAAATTTCTTTGAGGTGTTGATGTCTGTCTTGTGGAAGATCTTCACCTCCTTCAACATCATGTTAGGAACCCAGAAGTCAATCATATTGATAGGTCTGTCAAGAGGGAAGCCGAAGGCAACATCATCCACGATGCGCTTGTTGGTAAAGAAGTCATACTTGAGATCCTTATCCTTAAGCATTTTAACATCAGTAAAGACTTTGCCAAGATTGTCGAATACGCCGAAAGTCTTGCCCACGCGAAGAGGAGTTATCACAACATACAAGTGGAAGAACATTCCTTCCACCATGCCCTTGGGGAGGAGCAGCCTGTCTGGGAAGCCTACGAAGGTATTGGTCTTGTCAAGCATAACGTCTTCGTTTCCGGTGATGAGAGTGGTGAACTTCTTGATCAGTTCGATGGCTGGGGTACGATCACCAATGGTGGTCATGAAATCGCGAGAGTTTCGAACGACAACGTTCTTGCCAGTCGTCAGTTTGTAGACAAACTTGTCCAGTTCAATGAAATTTTCCTTGTTCTTATGCATCGTCAATTCACGCTTCATGAAATCGTATTTGGGTCCCAAGAAGATTCTTACAACTGCATCGGTTGTTTTGTCCGAAATGATGTCCAGCTTAACGTCGAACGGAAGGTGGTTGAGACGTTTTTGGATAACTTTGAACAAGAATTTGTCGCGGACCTCGTCCATTTCATCTCCCTTGCGGTAAACGGCGTTGGTGATGTCAACATCAACCCTGTCGAAGAATGTAACAAGCTTGTCAACGGTGACATCTACCACCTTGACTCCGGGGAAAATGAGCTCATCGCGAGTGTACGGTTTGAGCGTATCCTTGAACAACATAAAGTTGAACAAGAATCTCTTGGTCAGTTGGTAGAACATGGGATCACGGAGTGCAGTTTCATATTTCTCCAAAATAGTGGGGTTGGTCATGTAGCTGAAAAAACGAAAAGTAATCATTATTAAAAGATTCATTCTGTAGTTGCGACATGCAATATATACAATAGATGTACACCATATTTTTAAAAACTTTGCTATACATCAATAATATAGTTAAATGTACTTACTCAAATGTGACGTCGTCACCGTTGCCGAGCAATTTCTTGGCGGTCAATAATCCGAGCAGATAGTAACGGGTGTTGACACAATCCTTGTTTGCCTGGATCATGTTTCCTAGCTTCTCGATATCCTCCGGCTTTCTCAGAGACAGCATCTTACCATCCTCCGTTAAAATGAAACCTTGAACAATGGCATCCCGAATACGTCTTTCATAGTCATCAACTTCTGTCAGATCATACAAGTTATCTTCTGTGAATAGGTTAAAGTCATTGGGTCTAGATGGGAACACCATTCCATTGAGGTGCTTCAGAGATGATTTGAATCCAGTCTTGATGTCCTTGGTCCACATGAATTTAGGAATTTCGTCCATATTGTTGGATAGCCTTTCCATATTGTAACGGGCCAAAATCTGCTGGTGAGTGTAGAGGAACAACTCACCTCTGCGGTCCTTGACCAATCCGAACTCTTCGCTGTTCATCCAGAATGGATAAGAGGCGTGGAAATAGAAGTAGTAAGTGTTCAGATCGATATCTTCGGTGAAATATGTCAACTTATTTTCTTCATTGGTTGTCGTATACCATCCACTGTAGTTGCTCTTGATGTAGAATGTGTCGTCCTTTTTGTAAACTCCAAAGTAGTCTGCAAGTTTTCCATCCACAATGACTTCCTTCATTTTCAAGGTCTTTGCCTTCTCGATGACTTCAGTGTTGAAGAAGTAGAATGGGTAAATTTCATAAGGGGGAGGAAGTTTCATTCCACGAGTGTCCATGCGATGAATTACAGCAACAGTCAAAGCGTACACAAACATTCCCTCGTTGACGCGATCGCGAGCCCAGCAAGCGACCCTATAGAAGGTTTCGAAATCCTTCGCGTAGTAGAACAAATGGAACAGAGCCACAACCTCGTCTCTTTGCCTGTCATTGGTGATGGTGAAAATCTTGTTCTTTGGCAACAGGCCGGTCTTGAGCAACTTGATGAAATCTTTGACGACTAGGACGTTCTGAAACAATAATTATTTTTTTTTCTTGAGCAAAGTTTGTTTTAATAATTTCAAATTTAAAAATACATTTGAGCTTATTTGTTCTCTGAAACTTTTCAAATTATAACTTACGGTAAATTTATCCAAATGAGCCTCGAAATGCCAATCCTTGCCGATCGTCGCCTGATCTTTGTTGTTATTGAGAGTGTGCACGTGGCTCAACAGACGCAGAATATTCTTGTTGCGAAATATAAATTCCTTGTCAACTGAAATAGCACACGAATGTTATTTTCTTATCTCATAATATTAGGTTTAATAGGATCGATAGAGTATTGGATATATATGTTTTTACATTCAAATTAGTTTGTAATAAGAGAAGAAAGACAAAGAGAGAATTTATATTTCGCAACAAAAATATTCTTGTCGCGAAATATAAATTCCTTTATAACTTTTAGAGTAATGTTTCCTTGAGAAATGACGTGTATTTTATAACGATATGCCCCAGATATAAAACTAATAGCAAAGTTTAATGAGTATAAGTTAAGAATTAAAGTTTGGCTGAAAAAGGTCAATGAAATCACCTTTGAAACATCACTTAAAACTATATTAAAAACGCACCTAATTAACCGAAAGAGGTTTGTAGTTTTAAAAGAAGATAGAAATGTGTTCATATTACCAGTGAGATCCCTGCCCGTGGTTCCAAGTTTATAGTCCCCGAAGCCCACATCCTTGTCTAGGATGGAGTCAGTGATTTTGTTGGCGCTGGCCACTGCCAGGGAGACTAGGCACAAGAAGAGGAACTTCATGTTGACTCTTGCTGGTGACAATTGTGCCTTCTGCAGAACTCGGAGCCCCTTTTAAACTGTGGCTTATCTCTCTTTCAGTCGATGCAGTTTTATCTCCAGTAGATATGGGCCATGTTTTTACAAATCTATCTATAGCGTGTTTCCAAAATAGTGCTTTAAAATCGTTTTACTAGTAGGAACACTGTGTTCATATTCTATGTGTTTACTTGCCAAGATTGGAAATTGCTTGATAAAATATGTATTTTATATGCGAGAGTTTAATACTTTTCTATCTTCGTTTACTACATCTACTTCTCCAATTTTCAACATTTTTATAAAGAACAACAAAAATTATGTTTTATTGAATACACTCGTCTGTAGTTTTTTTATTTATCTGTACATTTCTCTAAAATTATTATTTATTAAATTAAATGCCATTACCAATAATTTCTGGGGATTTTTAGTACGTGCTATTTATGTTTTTACCAATTGATGAGATTTTTTATTGATTTTAAAAATTGCACCAAAACAATGATGTGGAAAAAGCTCTGTATTACCTATTGAAACCTATTCAGTATTACCTATTGAAACCTGTGAAGATTATTAATATAGATATTATTGATAAATTTTGAGTGCCTGCAATTATTTGATATTTTTGGGCCCGATAAATAATTATGTTCAATCTGTCCGCGTGCCGCAGATGGTGCATCGCTGTTAAAAGGCGTCACTAAATGTAAAAGGAAAAAATGATACATGAATAAAATATCTCTAATTAGCATTTATACATTTTTAATCCAGGCTGCATCATATGTTCTTATGTATTATATTAATTAGCTTTACAGAATACAATAATAATAAAAAGTTTATAATTTACAATAAATAAAAAATCGCAATTAAATAATTAAACAAAATTTAAAAAAATAACAATAAGAATGAATATGAAGTGTTTTTATCACAAGCCCCTAGATATCTAGTCATCACATACTATGAAATACAAGAGCGGAGGGCCTGTGCCAAAGATATTGGAAATATGCCGCAACGATTTCAATTTGGCAGGCGGGTGTGGGTACCACCGCCAAATTGAAATCGTCTCCCGAAGTGGTTCGCTACGTTTGGTGGTTTAGCGGGGTTTCCCGGTTCATGGGGTGAGTTTTGTCTAGGTCTTGGCGACGATTGCGGTTGTCACCTACTGCGTGGAGGGCTGGATCGGGAGAGACTAGTTGAGGGAGACCTAACCTAGATCTCTCCAGCCGGATACTCTTGACCCATTGCCTTGCACCGCAGTGGGAGGGATGGATTCATGCGTCCGTCACTCCTAGGAACATTGACCCTCAGATTCATACCCACCCGTCATACATTTTCCTTCCCAGAATCTCCTGCCTTTCCCTAAAGAGACCTTCCACATAGCATCCTCAAAGAATTTCAATAGCTTCGTTTTAAAATAAATGGCTGGCCATGGAAATGTTTTAAATAATTGCCATGTTTTACGAATGGTAGGAAAATGTGGTCCAATTTTGGACAGCTATCAATCACAGAAAAATAAAATTGGTCCATTTTTCGACCATAATCGCTTCAATGGTTTTAACTATCTTGACCAATGTATGTTTTTAGGTTTTCACGGTCAAAAGTATTTTTGTTATTTATTTTTGGGGTGTTATGCCGTGTTTCGCTACCTCCTTCTTTAGCCAACGTTTCGGACAGCGTTACAGTGTCCATCATCTGCCCTGATGATGGACAGATCCATCACTACCCTGATGATGACTGCTCATCTGCCCTGATGATGGACACTGTAACGCTGTCCGAAACGTTGGCTAAAGAAGGAGGTAGCGAAACACGGCATAACACCCCAAAAATAAATAACAAAAATCTTGACCAATATTCGAAGTACGAGTACAAATATCACATATTATATATCGCTATCATTACAAAATATGAAAATAATATTTGTTATCAAATTTCGTTACTTACGTATTGATCCACAGGTGAAAAAATATATATTATTTGACATTACATAATAATGTAATACACCGTTACTCCCCCCTCCCCCCTCAACCTCGGCCTCTAAGTCCGGACCTGTGCGCATGGGTGCAAGCTTTATTTTTCAGGTGTTTCATATTATCGGGGCTTTCGATATAATTACGTACATATGGTACACATGTTTAATTATTTTATAAAAAATATTTTATTAACAATATTACTTCATAATATTACATTTGAAATACACGTGAATATAGCAATAACAAACGTACATCAGGAAGATAATATCTGAACAAGGTTTAGAAGTATTGGGTTGCAGGTTGCCTCGTGGCATGGGAGAATGTTGAATTGTTCTGAATAATATGCAACGCCTTGGCCAGGTTTATCGGCCTTATAAATTACTAGCTTTTCCCCGCGGCTTCGCTCGCATGGTATTACGGGAAATTACTGTAGCGGTTGAACTTATAAATTATCCCCCCTTCCTCCCCACCCCACCCCCTCCATTCCATACATTCATTCCCTTACATTCAGTTTTCAAACATCTAGCCTGCCACCTAAATTTCACAAAGAAAAAAAGAATTATCCAATTTTGTTCATTCGTTCGGAATTTATGCGCTTACAAACATTTCGGATGTTTATTTTTAATTAAATATTTGGAAGTTTGTTAATATAATACAAAATTACACTATTTATTATTCATTCTTTATAATCGTTACGAATTATATTTTTAATGTACGAACTCTTATTTGACATTTATTCCAGCTTGTCCAAAAAAAAACAAAACATATTCTAATATTTGAATTTTCTGTGGCAGTAGCTGACCAGGGGGCTGAGTACCTACCAGCTTAGAGCCCACAAATATATCAACATCGTTTCCATGGGAATGATTTTTTCTGACATTTGCAATTAACTGGCCTTTGTTAGCGACAGAAAACGTATAACAAATATAATATATTAATATTTATAATTTCATAACGCCAGAGCTTACCATCATATACAACATATATTCTGCGCATATAATTTAGCTTTCTATTGGTGAATGAATTTTTAAAGTCTTTTTATTGGTTAATGCCAGAAAAGGTCATAAACAAACTCGAGCAGTTTCGCATTTATAATATTAGTAAGTAAAGTATGGATTTATCCATTAAACAGCTCCATACATTAGAAAGGTTTTATTTGTTTAACCAAAGTAACTGAAATAAAATTTTACTCATAGGTGATGAACTAACAGAAAATAGGTTTTTGGATAGTTTTCTTTAAATTTAATAATTTTATTATTAAAACCTAAATAAAAATTATCCAATGAACCCATTTACCGAGAAAAAAAAGGTTTTAATGGTAGTTTTTAAACCTTATTTGAGAATCTAATTTTGATTAAATCTATCCTCAAACCTATATTATATTACGCTAGAATCTATCTAGTAAGAAGGGATTTTAATAATTAGTGAATTAATGATATTCTGTTATTCTGATAATTTTCTCATTCATGTATATTTTCATGCATGTATCTTCTCATACCTTAATTGTTTATTTTATTTTATTGTTTCTGTTCTCTTTATAGTTCTCATTAATAGGACTATATTATGAAATGCAAACAACAGTTCCCTTTATGTTTAAGTGTAAAAATATTTTTATTCCTTTTATTTATTATTATTATCATTTTAATAACTGTAGTATGCCATGCATACACAAGTGAACTATATGTTTAAACCCTTTTTTTTCAAGAACCTATACATATAAACCTTTTTTTTAAAGTATACGTTAATACGCTTTTAACTTTCTAATTTTATGTTTTATTCTTTCACTTCTTTTCATTTCCTCAATTCTCCTTCTTTTTTGTATAAATCATGGTCCATATATATATTCACACTTGTCTTAATTTGACTGTTAGGACAGTCGGGAATCATCCTATTTGGACAGTCAAAACATTTTATAAATAATGTACATAAATGTGTAAATATTTTACTAAATAAAAATGAAATAAATAAATAAATAAAATCTATTTTCTCATGCACGTATGTTCTCATCTATTTATCTTCGTTATCCTGATAATCTTCTCACACATGTATCAAGTCATAAATGTATCTTCTCATATACGTATCTTCTCATGCATTTATCTACTTTTATTCCAATAATCCTGTCATAAATGTATCTTCATGCATGTATCTTCTATGATTGCAATTATTACCTCATGCCTATATCTACTCAAATATGTATCTTCTCATACACGTATATTCTCATACATGTATCTACTGTTATTCCAATAATCCTCTCATAAATGTATCATCATACTAGAATCTTCACATACATATGTATCTTCTTTTAATGAAATAATTTTCTCGCGCTTGTATCTTCTCCGGTTTCATGTCAACTCAGAATCAAGTCAACTCAACACCTCTTTGAAAAGTCATTAAAAAATAATTGAAAAATAGCCCATAACCCAACCTAACATAACCTGTTTAACCAATTTTTTTCGTCACTTTTAATGACCTTTCAAAGAAAGTGTTGAGTTGATTTCTCTCCGAGTGTCCGGTCACCACTTTCTCCCGCAGGTACCTTCTCAAACACGTATCTTCTCATACATGCATCTTCTCATACATGTATATTCTGTTTTTCTGACTCTTGACATAATCCGATTTAAGATTTGATTCACTCGTGCCAAGTCTTCCTCTGAAATTCCAGACTTAATGTATCATTCACTTTCACGTCATATTATATATATTCTCCAGGCGCTACTTTTCCGTTCATCTGCCTCATTTCATGTTATGTTCAAACTATCTAAGCTTTCCCTTCTGTATCTTGTTCATTACTCTTACAACAGCCTTGCATTATTTCTATCACTCCACAAACGCTGGGATCTCATTTCACCGGCATTCAGTCTATTTTCATCATTCTTTCCTTTGCCAGTTCCATGCCTCACTACCATACGTCAGGGTAGGTATCAGCTTTTCATCGTGGACTGCTGGCCTCACTTCTTTGGACATATTTGCATATCAGCGACTAGCAAATTCAGCTTCCTGCATTCTTTTCCCCTTCTTTGAATCTCCTTTTTATCCTTTACATTTCCCTTGTCAATACTGAATCAATATCACTCAAATTTTATTGGCAAAAAAATAAAATGCGGCTCTAATCTAATTATCAACGTGCGTATTGTTTTATAGTGTTAGTTAATTGTTATTATATTGAACATGATTTCTTCGAACAACATATGACAGGTTATCAACGAAATTAACAAATTATTTGATAATTACTTCAAACACAATGCAAATGTGTTTTTAGGTTTTCACGGCCAAAAAGTATTTTTGTTATTGTTTTTGGGGTGTTATGCCGTGTTTCGCTACCTCCTTCTTTAGCCAACGTTTCGGACAGCGTTACAGTGTCCATCATCACTCATCTGCCCTGATGATGGACACTGTAACGCTGTCCGAAACGTTGGCTAAAGAAGGAGGTAGCGAAACACGGCATAACACCCCAAAAACAATAACAAAAAAAACAATGCAAATGTCTTTTTCCAATCAGCGTTTGCGCACAATTACGCTGGATATTAACCCATGACCTCACTGCTGAAAAAGAACTTTTTATCTTGTGAGATAAAACAGTAATTTTACGCAATTAATCAAGCATAACACTAATTATTACACCTATCACTCATGTACCTATCTACCTACCAACCATACTCATCTCGGTTCCATGCCAACTGAGAATAAAGTCAACTCAACACCTCCTTGAAAAGTCATTAAAAGCTAAGAAAAAATAATTTTAAATTAGCCGATAACCCTAACCTAACGTGCCCTATTTAACCATTTTTATGCCCATCTTATGACTCATCTGCCCTGATGATGGACACTGTAACGCTGTCCGGCATAACACCCCAAAAATAAATTACAATTTTTTTTTATATATTTTTTTTTATCACTCTAAATTACTTATCTGAGATGGTTCTGAGTTGGTTTCATTCCGAGTTGTCCGGTCACCACTCATCTCATACATACTTTTCTATTATTTTGACTCTTGAGATGGCCCGACTCAAGCATCTGATTCATTTGATCGTGCCGTGTCTTCCTCGGGCGTCCCCGACTTCTTCTCCCGTTCATGTTTGCGTCATGTATTCTCCTTACACACTTTTCTTCGATCATTCGCTCTACATACCCAAACAATCTGAGTGTTTTCGTTATTTGTTTATGCCGTGTTGCGCTACCTCCTTCTTTAGCCAACAGATGGCAGATGTGTAATTGTGCAAATTATTACACATCTGCCCTGATGATGGACTCTGTAACGCTGTCCGAGACGTTGACTAAAGAAGGAGGTAGCGCAAAACGGCATAACACCCCAACAACAACGAAAATACTTTTTTTGGCCGTGAAAATCTAAAAACTAATCGCTCTTTACGCTTACATCAGCCTTGAATTCTTTGCGGATCTCCACATTCCCCGCATGTCTTAAATACGGTTTTACCACACGTTCGCCTCAGGGATCTCATGTCTACAGAAATCAGCCTACTTTCATCCTTCCTCTGCAAAACATCAGATTAGGTACCAGAACTCCATTATGGACTGCTAGTTTCGCTTCTGTGAACAGCTTTTTGCTAGCGCTAACGACATTCAGTCCTCCATTAACAGAGTTACCTGCATTTACCCTATTTTCAATATCTTTTTCAGCCTTCCCATCTCTCGTATTGAATAAAAAAATTATTGGCAACAGCTGACAATTTTGTATATAATCGCATACATATTAGCTGCCTTTTAAACTTTGGAACATTTTGAAGCTCACAGTAATTTCAAAATCAAAAAAATATTTCGCTCCTGTCAATTCTACTTAAAGCCCCTCATTATTTGACATCCTTGCCTGCAATTCGACTTTTTTAATTTTTTTTTATATTTAATTATTTTATTTATTATATAAAATAATTGTACATACAAAATAAATGTTAATAAATTAATTTAGTGTTAAATATTTATTTCTTAGTTCTCCTCACTAGGGGGTCCTGTGCCGAGGCGGACTAAAATTATTTAAATATATTTTATTTGTCTTCTATGTCGTTTTTAGTCTCTCCATTAGGGTTTTTTCATTGACCTCTTTCAGCCATATTTTTATTCTTGATTTGTATACATTGGAATTTTTTATGTGTAGCAGATCCCCATCCTATAATTCCATATTCAATTCCAGAATGACACAAAGCGTAATAGACCTTTCTCATATCCTTTTTATTTACAACGTTTCTTAGATTTTTAAAGAAATATATGAGGCTTGTTAGTTTTTCGGTAATTCCTTTGATGTGTAGGTCCCATCTAAGATTTTCATCAATTATCACTCCGAGATATTTTATATTTTGTGTTTTTTCGATGACGGGGTAGTAACATTGTATATTATTTCCATGGCATTCGTGTAATTTTAGTTTTAGTGATTTTATTTGTTGGCTTCTTGCGTTCATTGAGAATGTTATGTATTTAGTTTTGCTTATATTAAGGGTAAGCGAGTTGATTTTAAGCCAATTTTGAAGTGCACTAAGCCCTTGTTCAGCCAGATTAAATGTATCCGTCCAATTTTCTTCATGAAATAATAAAACAGTGTCATCAGCAAAACTTATTATGTTTCCTTTAATGGTAAGGTTAGTTAAATCGTTGATATAGATAATGAATAGAATTGGACCCAGTACACTTCCTTGAGGGACTCCATAGTTTAAAGATAGTAATTAGCTCTTTTGTTTGCCAATTTGTACTTGTTGTTGTTGCCCTGTTATATATGACTCCAATAAATTCATCGTTGTTTCGGCCATTCCTATTTTTTTTAGCTTTAATATTTTGTGGTCAATCGTGTCAAAGGCTTTTTGAAGATCTATGAATAAAGCCAAACATTTTTTCCCATCATCTATGTTTTTTATAGCTATGCTTGTTAGATTTTCTATGGCATCATTGGTGCTTAGATTTTCCCTAAAGCCATATTGTTAATTATTATTAATAACAATAACTTATTTCCGATCCGCATTATGTAAATTTATTATAAGTTACTAATCTACGTTTCAATTTGGGAGGCGGGTATGGGTGCCGCCCCCCGTGAACCATTTATTGGATAACGGATACCCCTGCCTTTGATGACTTAGCAGAGCTGCCCGAGTTCATGGGGTGAGGTTTGTCTAGGTCTTGGCGGCGGATGCATTTGATCACCTACTGTCTGGCAGGTCGGGTCGGGAGAGACTGGTTGAGGGAGACCTTTTGATCTCCCCACCCGGACTCTCTCGACCAATCCCCTTGCACCGCAGTACCTTTTTCGCTTAAAATGTAGATCCATAACTAACGTCGGATTTGCAGTCTTGGCCGCCCTAGGCCCCAGGTCATGTAGTAAGTGCCAGCCGCCCCTTTCTCAGTACCCATCATAATTTGAATAATTACGTAATGCATCTACTTTATTGCAAACTTTTATCGAAATCGAATCAGAAATTTAGTTAATGTTTCAAGGATAATTGCACATTTAAATAAAACACTTAAAGCGGTTTTAGGTTTTATTTATTTAACCGGTTAACTAGAGGTGTAATCTCATACAATATATAAGTGTTTCACAATGTGTTACAAAACTCGTCTGCACTTGAGCGCAGCAAAATCATTTATTAAATCTTCGCAATCCAATTTCCTTAAAAATCTGCTTCTATGGTAAACAAAGCAAGATCGTTTAACCTTTGCTCCGTCATTGTTGTGCGTTAATAATTTTTAACTCGTCGCAAACAATAAAACGATCGTTCTCCAGAACAGTTACTGGCGGGAGTACACACACACATATCCAGGTTTGGGTAAATGGTTTGAAGACCTTCACTCCGTCACCATTTCAACACACTGACAGCACTATTTCGATCCTCATTTTTTACACTGCAGTGAACACGAAAATGGAGATATTTTTCTGAAAAATTGTCTCGCAAGTCAGTAGAATAAACCATTTGCAATTTTTTGGCCTTTTTTCGACTTCAGATGCGCTTAGTTTGTCAAGTTAGTAATAAAATTAAATTTATTGTAACGTTATTTATAAGCATCCAGTCATTTTTTGAGTTCTACTGACAATGTATCAATTATTACCAAAAAAGAAGTGATTCTGAAATTTTCGCGACCGTTCCTTTGTTATAATTTCGCAACCGTTTATTTGGTAGAGTATTTTAGTCGAGTGGAGAGTATAGTAGTAACTAAACGTGTCCGAACACCATAATTTTAGTAGAGTGGGTTAGTCAGCTCTTTAGTCGGTTCAATCTATTTCGTTCTATTTTTTACGGCGAGTAGCGCTCCCCTCCTCGCTCCCCTACGCACTAACATGCGCAAACCCGCCCTTTTTAACAGAGTTCATTTGTAGACACGCGGAAATGTCGTGGCATTGGAGCGAAGATGCAACTCTAAAATTATTTATTAGTGTTGCTATTAATCTCTTTTCGTGTCTTTAGTTTATTTATTTTCATTTTACTAATTTATTCTTCCACCTCTTCTAAGCATTACAATATGCTTAATTGGCATATTTACTTTGCTTTGTAGCAGCCCGTCAACCGCCGTCATCTTGCAACGGGCGGCGGGGAAAAATGTACTCTACTTGAAAGTAATGCGAACGATTTTCGGCGAGTCAAGTGGCGAGGTACTCGCCGCTCGACTAACTACTAGCTTAGTCTGAACAATCCTTTAGGGCAAATCCGCCAGTGGCTAAGGCACCACTGAAAGTGTAGCTTCGCAGCCGATATGTCGCTTAAAATGTGAATTCATACCACTGAAAGTGTACAGGTTCAAAGGCACCGCTGAAAGTGTTGCTTCTTTTCTGAGGTACCAAAAAAAGTGTATCTTCATACGTCGTTAGAGCACCTAACTAGTCGTTGAATAAGCCGACGAGCAGTCATCAAACATTAACCATACGCTGACAGCTAAATGTTAAGAGAGACTCTTAAAAAAATCTCAAAAAGTTCAAATGAAACAGTATGTGAAACAACTGAAAATAAATATCGCTAACGAGAAAAAAAAGACTATTCTGTCATAGTTCAACTGTCAGTACATTCCTGTTCTATAAATATATTTTTTGCTCGTAATACTCTGCATTTCAGTGAAGACTGAAGTAACTACTTGTATATGTATAATGACTATTTTATAAAGCGCTGACTGCTTTTATTCATGAGGCTACCACTTGAACTCAGACCTCGTTGAAGTTCTTTCATAGAAATGTTATATTATGAGTTGTGGTATTAGTGATGGATATATTCGAAACTTGTCGACAATCGAAATACCAAATTACGAAACAAATAATGGAAAAAAGTAAAATTTGTGTTGACACACACAATTATATTTGGGGATTCGTATAAACTTCCGACCGAGATGTTCTTGTGAAAAGTTACTGAGAATCAGCTATTTGCCTTACTTACGCCTATTTATAACGAAAATTAGACAGCAGGTGTTTAAAATCTTCGATTTAAAGTTTTGCAATGCGTACATTTTATTATAAGTATTACTGGCGCATATTCATTGCTGTACAATACCATAAATGCAAAGAACCGTGAAAAATCACGGCCTAAATTTAAAAAAAAAATGAGAAATACAAATTACCGTATGACATTTCTGTGCATCTGATTTTTGTACCCGTCGAGAAGTTCACATTTTGACATATATACTAGCTTTTACCCGCGGCTTCGCTCGCATGGTATTAGGGGGAAATTACTGTAGCGCTTGCACTTATCAATTATCCCCCCCCCCCTCCCGCATTCCAAACATTTATTCCCGGTACATTCAGTTTTCAAACAGCTCGCGTGCTACCTAAATTTCATAATGACAGAGCTCACCAGTAGTAAAAAAAAAGTTATCCGATTTGGTGCAGTCGTTCGGAAGTTGTGCGCGTACAGACATTTTGGAGATTCATTTTTATTTATATAGATATATAGATATTTACTACGACTTCCCGCAAATATATCAACATAGTTTCCAGGGCAACGATTTGTTTTCTGACATTAGCAATAACTCGCTTTTGTTAGCGACAGAAAACATATAATAAATATAATATATTAGTATTTATAATTTCATAACTCCAGAGCTTATTATTAATCTATATTACTTGCATATAATGTAGCTTTCTATTGGTGAAAGAATTTAAAAAATCGGTTAGTTGGTTTATGCGTGAAAACGTAACAAACAAACACACGCAGTTTCGCATTTATAATATTAAGTATAGATTCCTAGCGCAAGCAGACTAAGGATAGTGTGAATTCTCCACAAATCAATTCCAATTTTGAAAACGGCTATGAAAAAATTATATTATATAGATAATTTATCGATTGTCTTATTATCTTAATTATCCAAATGAACACATTCAATTTGAAAATGATGACACTTAAATTCAAAGCAAAAATTCTTCAAACCGGAGTTATAGACAGACAAAATCACAACCGAAATTAGTGTTTAAATAATAATGAACTTGTTTCGTGTCGCTGGACTGAAGTCAAATAAAAGACACATGCCATATCCAAGCGATTCATCTGTTTCAGTACTGGGTCTGACTCAACTTTAGTTGCGATACCTACATATATTTGACTGGGTATTTTAGAATCAGATATGAGATAATTATTATGTTTTGAAAAATTTATAATCGATTGCTTCGATTATTAATTTTCGATCATTTCGAATGGGTCATCTCTACTTTCCCCACACCCCAGTGACTTTGCAATTCTATGAAAAGGGATGTCACTTGACAGAAAAAACGCAAACTTTTTATATGAAACCAGTTCATCGTTTTGTTATGAATATAATTACCTGTACTGAAGAAATACGTATGCCCTAGAAATGTAATATTTACCGATTTGAAAGAAAACTGATGTTGCCAATTTACAGAACGCCTTTCAATCATAGATTAAGTACCTACTTCTAACTTCTTTGTTTGTTTTTAGGAAAAAAACGAAGTACACAAATGGAAAAATGAACGTAAAAGTTGCACTGAGCAAAATTTTCAAATGTTTCGGAATTCTCAAACTTTGAAAACATTAAAAAATCCTAATAATTTTGGTAGTATTTTATGACGCGGAATTCAATGGCAGAATAAGTCGGGGACACCCGAGGAAGACGTGTCACGATTGAGTGAATCAAATACTTGCGTCTGGTTACGTAAACAGTCAAAATAACAGAATAATTATATTAAACGATGTATGAATATAAACGAAGCAAGGTGTGTGTGCCGAGCTAGGGTTGTGAGGCGGTTTATTCTCTTTGATAATTCTTGGTTTGAAATGTGTATTTATTTTGTTTAAATGTTTGACAGATTTTCATCTGATTAAGTAATGATTTTTTAAGATTACTATCGTTGCTCATTCGAAAAGTTTCTAATTCTGATCGTCTCTCTTATTAAGTCAACCAAAAAATATAATTAGAGTATAAAGAAAATTGATAAAATTAAAAATGGAAAGAAATGTTTGACTAACTAACTAACTAGTTTCCCCGCAGGGGTAGGCAGAGAGGACGGACCGCCAAACAACTCGGTCCTGGCACACACTCTTTGCTTCACTCACATTCATACATCGTCTCATACATACTCTTCTATTATTCTGGCTTTTGACATGGCCCGACTCAAGTATCTGATTCACTTGATCGTGCCATGTCTTCCTCGGGCGTCCCCGACTTCTTCTACCATTCACATTTGCGTCATATATTCTTCTTACACTACTTTCTTCGTTCATTCGCTCTACATGCCCAAACCATCTGAGGGTCCCTTTCTTAATCTTACTCATTATGCTTACATCAGCCTTACATTCTTTGCGGATCTCCACATTTCTCACACGATCATACATGGTTTTACCACACATACGCCTCAGGGATCTCATTTCTACAGCATTCAGTTTACTTTCATCCTTCCTCTGCCAGTTCCATGCCTCACTGCCATACATCAGGATAGGTACCAGGACTCCATTGTGGACTGCTAGTTTCGCTCCTTTTGACAGTTTTTTATTAGCGCCAACGGCATTCAGTCTTCCATTAACGGAGTTACCGGCATTTACCCTTATTTCGATATCTCTATCAGCCTTCCCATCTCTCGTAAACATACTACCCAGATACACAAACTCATCCACCTGCTCCAAGTATTCATCGTTCACAACTATATCACACACTGTTCTCGTACTTTCTCCTTCAAACACCATGACTTTAGACTTACTTACATTCATCATTAACTCATTCTTCATACATACTTCGTTCATCCTAGACACTAGAGACTGTAAATCTTCCATGTGTTAGAAATCAGCACCGCATCATCAGCGTACAACAGACAACATACTTTCAGATTACTCAATTTCGCACCCAATCCTAACTCTTTCAATTCTTGCATACAATTATCCATATATAGATTGAATAACCATGGTGACATTACGCAGCCTTGCTTAACACCTTATGTGATGTCAAACCACCCCGTAAAATCACCGTTTACCCTAACACACGCAACGCTTCCCTCGTACAGAGACGCAATTGCCTGTATGAGATTTGTATTCACTCCATACTTGGACAATACCTTCCATAGCTTTTTCCTGTCGACTCGGTCGTATGCTTTTTGTAGATCTACAAAGGCGCAGAAGAGTTTCTGGTTTTTCGCCAGAAACTTCTCAGTGAGCATTCGCAAGGAGAAAATCTGGTCCATGCATCCCTTTCCACTCATAAAGGCACCTTGCACATCCCATATTTTATCCTTTGTTCCCATTCTTACCCTTTCAATCAATATTCTTCCGTACAGCTTGCCGACAGAACTTAGCAGGCTAATAGCCCTATGATTCCCACATTCCATACGTGACCCTTTACCTTTGTATAACGGCATGATTACAGCCCTTCTCCAATCTAATGGCGTGTAACCCTCCTCTAAACACTGATTAAAAAGTTTGCACAACCATGTGAGAATAATAAAAAAGTATCTCCTTTAAAGTATTCGGCGGCAATATTGTCGAAACCAACAGCCTTACCACTCTTCATGCATTTAATCGATTTTTTAATTTCATCCATGCTGATTTTGATAACATTCGCTCCGTCATCGTTCATACCCGATTCAACGCTGGACTCACTATCATCCGGGTTGCTTTCAAAGACTTCCTCAAAGTATTTCATCCATCTCTCTTTTATTTCTTCTTCATTCGTCAACATTCTTCCATCTTTCGATTTTATCACTTTCAAGCTTCCATTTTCTGGACTACTCCGGGACCTTTTGACCTCCTTCCAAAACAGTTTAATGTTTTCTTGGAAGTGTTTGGTCATTTTTATTCCCTCTTCCTCTTCCAGGCGTTTCTTTCGTTCTTTCACTCCGACACTTACTCTTTTCTTGCATCCCTTATATAATTCTTTCGCTCTATCTCTCTCTTCACTAGAAGCAGTGCCAGACGCAATCAGACATAACCATGCTTTCTTCTTCTCTGAGACCAGCGCTTTGATCACATCATCCCACCATGCATCACCTTTCTTCCTACCTTGCGTACTTATTCCACACACATCTCTGGCAGATTCACAAAGACTCACCTTTATGTGGTTCCATGTTTCATCAATGCTTAGACCGTCCATCTCCTTCTCATTCAATCTCATCTCTGCACACTTCTCATACTCACTTCTGACATTAGCGTTTTGCAGTTTTTCTACTTTGACTCTTGTTGGAGTTGATACCGTTTTCACTTTAGAGCGCCATCCACGAAAGAGGTTGACCCTCGACACCACCAGAAAGTGATCGGTTTCAACCTCAGCCCCTCTGAAAACTCTTGTGTCCTCGGTAACGGCTCTCAACCTAGAGTCAATTACTACAAAATCAATTATTGACCTTTCATTTCCTCTTTCCCACGTATATTGGTGGATACCTTTATGATCGAAAAAAGTATTCGAAACAAATAGGTTCCACTCTAAACATACTTCAAGAATTCTATTCCCATTGTCATTCATTCTTTTGTCCCCGAACTTACCTAGGGCTGAATCGAATCCGTCACGCCTAATTCCCATTCAAATCGCCCGCCATTATGATCCTCTCATTCAAACTTTTTAATCTCATTACGTCGTTCACACCAGTCCAAAAATCATCTTTCACTTCGTCGCTTTCAGAATTAACAGGAGCATAGCAAATAACAAGAAACACCCTTGTCAACCCAATTTTGAATCGGATCCACATTATTCTCGGACTTACACATTCATACTGCAACATACATTCTACCATTCTGGGAGACAGTAGCGCTGCAACACCCTGACAAGCCCTCTCCGTATCTGGTCTACCAGACCAGATGACGAACCTATCGTTATGCTGCATCGTACCGCTCTCTTTTTTCATACTCTCTGTCACACAAAGTACGTCCAAACATTTACTATCCATTGCATCGCATAATTCATTCATCTTTCTATCCATCCCTCCTTTAATATTCCACGTACCAATTCGACATTGTTCGCGTTCCGTCCTCCTCTTTGCGCTATGTTTGAAACTTTCAAAATATCTTCTTTCCACCCTAAAGAAGATTTCTGCATTATTACAACAACATGAAAATACATCTGAAAGTTTTTTAACCATTACAAAAACTCTTATGAAACTGTCAACCATGCTATACTTTGAGAACGACATTTTTCACAACAAGAACGACAGCGATTGTTCTCAAATAAATTCTTTAAATTAATAATTTTAATTGAAGTACGCACCTATGAAACTAACCCAAATCGAATACTTTGAATGTAATTAAGAATTAAAGGTAATTTAAATAGGTACCTATGTTAGGTACCGAATTTGATTGATTGTTAATATTTAAAAATGAATGTTTCTTTGTTTGTCCTTTATGCGTTCCTCAACTATTCATCCGATTGCGGTGAAACTTTGGTGATTTGATGTGCACATTTGATGTGATTTGATGTACCGCGATAGTTTAGTGAGCTCTGGCGTTTTGAAATTATTTCTTATACTATTCATCCGATTGCGATGAAATTTTGGTGAGTTGTTGTGCGCACCCAGGGAGAGGGGAGGAGCAAGACGGGCTCCGGCGTTATGAAATTATTTCTAATACTATTCATCCGATCGCGATGAAATTTTGGTGAGTTGTTGTGCGCACGCCCAGGGAGAGGGTAAGGGGAAGACGGGCTCTGGCGTTATGAAATTATTTCTTGTACTATTCATCAAATTTTGGTGAGTTGTTATGCGCACGCCAAGGGAGAGGGGAGTGGGAAGGTGGAGAAGGTGAAAGGGAATCGCGGGAGAAGAAGAGGACGTGGGAAGGGAAGGGAGACGGAGGAGGAACGGGGACGAATGCGAATGGAGAAAGAAGGGAGAAACTATTTCTTCATTTGAGTGGCATTGCAACGCATGCCGGGGTAACTCGCTAGTATTCAATAAATACTTTCAAATTCATAAATCCTACAATTCCCGCCGTATTAATTCGTAGGCTTGAGTTAGTTGTAAATATTTATTTTATTTATTTTTTATTTATTTATATATATATTACAATACAAAATGATGCTTTGTCTGTCCAACTGGAAAGGTTTCCCGTTTCAGGACAGCCAAATTGCACAATTAGTTCATAATATTCTAAATAAAGGAATGGTTTATGTCCTTGAAAGCATCGCAAGGATGTGATTCTTACAAGGTCATTTTGGAGAACATTAAGGTTTGCATTGGGACAAGGAATGGTTTCTTTCAAGAGATCGCAGGATGAGATGCTTTCAAGGTCATTTCGAAGATCATTTCGGAGGAAATGAAAACAGAGTTTTCAGCAAATAGATAATGGTTTAAATAAAAATATTATTTTTGCCCTCTGCAAAACGGTACTAAAATTCTACGTATTTAATTATTTATATAATTCAAGCATCTGTTGTCCAATTTAATTATGAAAATAATCATAAACACATTGTCGGTCAATTAAATAAAAAGAATTTATTTCATCTCAGGGAATAATGATGTAATGATTATTAGCTACCTCTTATTTGCACTTGCGTTGAACTTTTGCCCTGTTGTTAAATCGTTACGATTACAAATTATCATATATTAGCAGGTGTTATCAAATATTTCGAAATTCTGCTCCAAAACAAAGTGAAGTTATTGATTATCCAATCATGCGTATTTAAAATTAAAAATTTAAAAACAATAATAATGCAATCATTATTAATCAATCAATCTGTTTCTATTGTGCATATGCAATTAAACTTTTTTTTATGTGAAAATCGCACAACAGTTTTAACTACCTGAAACCAGTGAGGCGTCTCCTAATGGGTGAAAAGAGAGGGGAGGGAGAGGAGATGAGACAGAGGAAGTTTTGGAAGTGTCTGGCTGAATTGTAATCTTTCTAAAATTTTGACCATTTTTTGGATAACCAACACCTCTGCCGTATGTCACCCCAAGTGGTTCGCTACGTTTGGTGACTTAGTAGAGGTGCCCAGGTTCATAGGGTCAGGTTTGTCCGGGTCCCGGCGACGGACGCGTCTGCTCACCAAATGCGTGGCAGGCCGGATCGAGAACGACGGATTGAGGGAGACCTTTTTGACCTCTCCAGCTGGGTACTCTCGGAAGATTGCCTTGCACCTCAGTGGGAGGGATGGATTCATTCTTCCGTCACACATGGACACACTGATCTCCAGATTACCCACCCTACATACTTGTTCCATCCCAGAACTTCATATCATTCCTTTCCTAAAAAGACCCTCCACAAAGCAACCCCAAATATGACAGAAAGATAATGTAAAAAAAGGACGATAGTGTGTCTACCATTTATTGTTATCAAGTTTTATTTGTAGAACTCAATTTCAATTTAATTTTATCTTATATTATCTTACTAGCAGACCCGGCCACACGTTGCTGTGGCTAACGAAACACAACGCCATTACCCAACCTTTATGATCAACGCCATCTGTTAATTTGCATGCATATCAAATCCACACCGCCCGCTTGCCAGCCCGCTGCCCGCTGCCCGCTTCCTGCTTGCCAGCCCGCTCCCTTTATTTATATATTTCAACCAATTTACACAAAATCTTGACAAATTATATACCTAAAAACCGTCCTCGTGAATCACTCTATCTATCGGTGAAAACCGCATGAAAATCCGTTGCGTAGTTTAAAAGATCTAAGCGTACAGACAGCGGAAGCGACTTCATTTTATAATATGTCAAGATATTCAATATTATTATTATTCAATTTATAAAATATTGTAATTTATAAATAAACTGTTTATATAAATTTGAATGATAGTGTTTCTACCACTGTAGCCCACTCACTGTACCGAATATCAAGTTCTAAGGCATTTTTAATCGGATTTTCAAAACTAAACATTACTAAACAAAATATTACCTTCGAAGGGGAACAAGAAAAGTGATCAATGGCTAATGAACATCAGTATACTTATAATATAAACAAAGAATCCCGGCGTGCGCAAGTAAATCTTATTTGATTGATTTGTGTAATTTCACAATAAATTCATTTAAAATACTATAAATAGAATGGTAGATACTTTCAGCATCGTCTTGGCGAAAGACCACCATTCAGTAACGAAACGTTGCTTGAAATGTCTTTAGCCGTATTTAGTGACGACCCCGCCTTCCTCTTTCCTTGACCCCTATTGTTTACCTCTCCACTGCATTCAAGCCTCATAAAATACGCCAATTGGGAATGGTGATACCGATTCACATAATTAACAATAACAAGAATCTGGTCGCTAGCATTGGGGACAGTTTAACGACTTGTTTATTTTCCTCGGATTGGCTGGCACGTCCTATTAATAGGCGACAGAGGTAACATATGCATCGTCCATCTTTCACTTTCCCCTTTCTAATACATTATGTATGAATTGAGGCGTTTCGCACTTCTCCCTAACCTTCACAAGTTTTATCTTCTCACGATCAGAGATTAAAGAGATTTACAATTATTTGGTTGTGTCGTGAGGTTAAAGTGTTGGAAAAGATACCATTGACTGCTTCCCTAAGAACCCTCCATCAATTTCGTCTTGTGTCCCGTTCCAATTACCCTGATTGTTCTTTTAAATGGTGGGAGGGTCAGAGGGGGACCCAGCTCTTGGCTCGGGGACTTGGCTCTGATTAACATTTTGTATTACTCTCCTTTGTTGAGGAGAACGTACATTATTCTTCCCTTCCTCAACTTTTTTAGGAATCAGAGAGTCAAACACTGTTCTAATTTTTTCCCGTTAATAATACAGATGGTTCATCACCTGTTGTTGAATGAACGGTATTCCTTTAATCCGTTAAAAAATTACCCAATTTTTCTTTGTATTCTGATGGAAACTTATTTTACCTACAAATTTTTTTAAGAAAAATTTTACACGTTTTCACAGCATATTCTGCTTGGCCGTTGCTACTAGGGTGATTAATTGAAGGAGTGATATGTTCCATCCCATTTTTGCAAGCCTAGGACCTCGGGCGTCGTTCTGTGGACCTCATCAATCCCGCCGAGGAATAAACGGAGCGGACATTAGTTGACCACACGTTCAGTGTTCCGCACCGCATTCACAGATCACGACGTCGCCTGCAATATTGTTACCGCGCGTGTATATAGAGCGGTGGTTGATGCGGCAACCAAATTAAGGGGGCCTCCGATTACGGACACAGACGTTTTCTGCTTCTCCCATGAGCTTACCCAGGTTCGACATCTCAGTTTGGAGATCAACATCCCCAAAGTGTCTTAGGATATGTCGTTGACAGAGTATTTGGGATGCCTAGTCCTTCCAGAATGAACAATTTAGTGTGCCTGGCTGTCCATGAAATCATGAGCACTCTTTTCCAGCACCATATTTTGAAGGCGTTTATCCGATACTCTTCGCTGATGGCTTTAAGTTTCCACATTTTCACGTCATATAGAAATAAGAGGGAGAATCATCGCCCGTGTCCAATCTTGATAATTTCGCCCAGACGTGTCCTCATTTTCACGCCATGTAGAAATATGAGGAAGAATCATCGCCCAGACGTA
Source organism: Glyphotaelius pellucidus (assembly GCA_936435175.1). Lineage (NCBI taxonomy): Eukaryota > Metazoa > Arthropoda > Insecta > Trichoptera > Limnephilidae > Glyphotaelius > Glyphotaelius pellucidus. The sequence continues at coordinate 11,105,262 of OW386549.1, forward strand.
TCCAACCTTGATAATTTCGCCCAGACATGTCCAAATTTTCACGCCATAAAGAAATATGAGGGAGAATCATCGCCCAGACGTGTCCAATCTTGATGGTCTTTGTTATGCCATTGTCACTTCAAATCCATCTAGTCACCATCAACTATCCGAACCAGAAGAAGAAATTTTTGAAAGAGTAGTGTTGTTATCCTCTACAGTTGTAACATTGATGGTTTATCCTAGAATCTAGACCCTGGTTCATGAATCTATTTAGCAATCTCACATCAATCACTCCTTGGCTTGCCCAAACCCATTATTCACACGTTACGTCACTTATTCCACGTGGATAGATTCGCACGGCGCGTGACACGACCCAGCGGAGGGGTTAACTAAAGCCTGGCTTAACTCTTCCAGCTCCACGCACTGGAAATGTCACGGACGTGGTTACGAATCAAACATGTGTGTTTTTTGCTTACGATTCTAAATAACTTTGCAGGCGACCAGAAGGGTCAGGAAGTTTTACTAAATACGCCATTTTTTGGTTAATTTAATTTTCAAGACATTTCATTCGTGCTTCTTCATAGTATTTTTTTTTTGTTTTTATGGTATACTTAAAACTTATTCTCAAGGTTTTGAGATTCTGAAAAACTATATGAAGGCCTGAAAATTCCAGAATCTGGGCGAGCTAACGCAAGTCTAATTGAGTTATCAGCTTTTATGAAAGTAAACAGTGCGCTTTTTTAAGTATTTGTTTTTTTTATATATCTGATAAATAAAGTTAAGCATTTTTCTTTTTATTAACTTTATTCATTTATTTATTAACGTCCTTTTTAGGGGCTTTTGATAATGAAAAGTAACAATTATACCGAATTTATTGTAAATAACTAATCTGCCTCAGCTTCAGTAACAACATTTTGAATTTGTTTAGTGATAAAATGATTAACCACATTGACTGTCTATAAATGATTTGGTATAATTATTTCCTTCCATTAGTATTCTAGGCAAAGAGGAATACATATAGTAGGTAAACCCGGAATTTCTGCACTGAAATAAATCCCGACTTCTAGTATTACGTAGTGGAATCCGAAAGTCCGAATTGGAACCAATTCTGGACTACCAAAATACCAACTACATAATTTAAAATTTTATATAGAAATACTAAGGATGGGTTGTTTTAAAAAATTTTAACAAGTTTTCAAATATTTGAAGTTAATTTACATGTTCTATGTAAGTTATATTCAAGTTCTGTTATTATATAATTATAGACCAGTTGCTGCATAAAACTGAAATAATCACAAAACTTGAATAAAACATTCACAGAACATGAAAATTAACTCAAAATATTTGATGAATTGTTGAAATATTTTTAAACAGCCCATCCGAAGTCAATGAAAATTCTCCCGTCTAACAATTTAAGCATATTCATATTATTTAAAAGAGTGTCGTAGTTCAACATAATTGCTTGAATACCCATTTTTAAATTTAGAACACTTATTTTGTATTTTTTCAACAGCTTGTACCTACATGAATATTTTAATGTGGGTTCCAGGCGGGGTTTTCGTACAGTAGTTGACTTATAACAAAGGCAAAATATAACGGTTTAATCACAGCCTTCTGTATACTAGCCATGCTGTTGGAAATCTTGCAACGTTGCAGGTAGTCTATCTATTCTCAGTCATTTGTTCACATTCCTATACGACATTTATGTTGTTTTGGTGGTTTTTATTGAAAATATTGCGATTCTGTTCTCAGTTTGTAATCATTGCTGAATGAAACATCAAGGTAACGTTGATACACATTTTTTGCAGTAAATCTAACATTTAATATGATGTACAATGTCCTTTTACACGTTTCAAGTGTCAACGCATAACCTATAATGTTGTTTTTTCAGATTCCTTCCTTACAGAATACACATGTATCTTGATCAAAACATGGTGTGATTATGTTCAGACTTGACTCGAAAATAATATAATCGTGACTTATTTTTATATTCAACTTGTATTTTGTTTATTTTAATTAATTTAGATTGTATTTAATTGTTAGTTTTTATTTTGTCCTGACGAAGGAAGGGTTCTTCTGAAACTGGTCGATAATTAAATGAAATATAGTGAATTAAAACAGTGTATTCGTTTTACAATAGGTACGCACAAATACTTATTTTTTTATTAATACGTAATACATGCATTATACCTTTAAAATCATCATTGTTTTCTTACCGAGCTGATTCTTTACTTTTTACTGTAAAGCACCCTTATTGTAAAACTGTAAAGTTCTGTTTTTTTAATGAATGTGGAACTAACTTTATATAAGCGAACTTTAGTTTTAAATTTTTACAAATCTTTTTGGTATTTATTTAAATGAAATGGTGCTGAAATCTAGCATCATGATATGCAGGTAAAAGATTCTAAACTATTACCTGATCCATTTGATAACTTTGCTGTTTTAAAAAACAACTGTTTCTGATTACAATGAATAAATATTAAAGTTCAATGTGTAAAATATATGTTGGGCCTAATGCTAGAAATGCCTACGCTGCTATAAATGCCTCTGAATCGCCCCGAATCCCTAGGACCGGGATTGTTTATCCATTTTGTGGCTCAAAAAATACTGAATCAATATTTTGACTCCTACATTAGATAGGCCACAATTTCGTTAATCTAGATCTAGAGCACCTACTATGGGTATTTAGAACATTCAAAAGAGGTAGGTTTTAGAGTACCTAAATCAAAATACCAAAACTGCCATTACATGCACTTCTAGCATTAACCCCATGTTTCCTTTTTAAAAATCCCACTACAAATGTATGAAATACAATAATAGTCCTTCATCTGTCAAATATAATATTGATTCACACCATAAACAAAATGCAATGTTGCCAAGTCTAACACCACGGCTTGAGTATACAGAAGGCTGTGGTTTAATACACTAATTATTGTTGAAATTTCTAGTTAACCTAAAGGGTCTTTTATTAAGCGCTTGCTATCTTTAAATTTAAATAAAACAAAGTGTGTGTGAGATATCATCGAAATTTTCTATTCGTTTGAAAGGCCTATCAATGCCATTATGTATGGAATATAACATCGTTAAAATGTCCGCCGCGGCTTCTCTGGGTGGCGTGCATCCGAAATGTCGAATTTTCTGATGACTCTGGCTCATAAATCAGGCTGAATTTGACCGATGGCATGGGTTATATTGACTTTGAGTGCCGCTGTGGTTTGTGGCTTATTCGCATAGAGAAAACTCCACAAGAAAAAGTCTAACGGGGTCAAATCGCACGATCTTGGTGGCCAGTTCACATCACCTCCACATGAGATTTTATCATTAAACAATTGTAAACAAATAATTAAATTTTACACAATTTTATCATTTGCATGTATTGTCGAACGCTATATCCGTCCATGGTGATTTCGCAAAACATAATGAATAAATGACAGCCAATTTGACAGATGTCGCTTCAACAATATGGCCGCTGTCAACTGTCAAAGTTTGGAAGTTCCCATTGGGAGACCCTATAGTTGTAAATCCCAAAATTTAACACTTATATTAATCGATACGAACCATAAGTATTTATTTTCATTGGCATTACCAATAGCTAGGCATTCGACACATCTCTAATGACCCCTTGATAAGCGCAATGGTATAAGTATTAATTAAACTTCTACATTATTGTGTACGTTGTACGTCTTACATCATATAATATTTTCTCAAGATCGAAGTTACGAAATAGCGAAGTAGTGCTGTCGCTAAGTAAACTTCACAATTTAAAATAGTTTAACCATTCCGTTTATTTATTATGCTTTCGGCAATACCAAGTAGCAGTAGTGCAACAACAGCAAATATCAACAACAATCGCCGCCATTTGCTGACTTTCGTTGCTCGATGACACTTATTTGGTACAGTTAAAAATCCGTCACGCGTCCAGGCCTGTACTCTAGTCGGCCTTGTCATTTTCCTACCTACATAGTATGCCTTACTAACATGACATAAATACCAGCCTATGGCCTTTGGTTTTTGTTCGTAGAGAAAGCAAACATTTATTTTGAAGCATAAAAATCGATCTGCGTGAACCTGCCGTTATGAGCGACACACGTCAAACCTAAATGGGGTTTTTAAACGAATATCATATTATTTCCCCGTGTTTACAATCGTACTTGTGCGAGTTTATACGTGTTGGGTATCACGCCAAACAGTGTTTAGTTCATTTTCCATCGGAAAATAACAGTAGCTATCCGCCGCCATTTATTTACCTCTCTTTTCCAGAGAAAAACGAAAACGTAGAAGGGAAACGGTGGGGCAAAATCGCTGATTACGCGGCAAAGCACGATATAAATGGCACGATAGCGGAATTATGACGTTTATTTGAACAGAATATCAGGTAAAACGTAAAACACGATACGTGTCGATACTTACGTACTTTTGATTTTCATGCTTTGTGGCTGAAAATCAAAAGGAAATTTTCTATGTACACTCATACAGATTGACAATGATAGCTTTGCAGGCGACCAGTAGAGTAACAAAGACGCTATGTTACATATTATAATTTGAATTTTTGTTTTTATGGGTGACTAAGTCATTATAACTATTGTATATATTTTCTCTTGCTTAATGTGGCTTCGACAAAATACATTTAAATCTACTAATTAGTGCAGACTTTATAAAGAAGAACATACTTTGGGAGAGTAACATAGAAAGGAAAATTCAAACATGTTTCTATGACAGTATACAACACAAGAAAAGCATCTAGAATCTAGAGCTTTTGGAGCATCACAAACAATATCGACGTTGAACTTACCGACAGTGAACTTTGGGACGATATTACAGTTAAAATTAAATAAAATAATAAATGTTTACTTCTAGTTCTGTGAACAGTAGACCTTTCGTCCAAAAAGTAAAAAGTAACTTTCTGTTATTTAATAAACAAAACCAAAATTCGAATCGAAATCATAAGATTTGTAAGCACCTACTCAAATAAAAACCATTTATTTCATGCGACATTCTTTTTCATTTCAAATCAGAGTTTATAAAATTTGTCCAAATAAACGCCCCTTTCTGATGGATAATTCTTTTTTCAATTTTTTTTCAATTTGTCGAAAAATGTAGGTGGGTACCATAATGCGAATAAGAAAGTCCAAATTAACACGATAATTTTAAATTTGAAAAAAAGCTTTATTGAACCATTTAAACGACCACCAGCTTGAACCGGAAACGGAACGTACAAACAAATTAACAGACAGACGAAAAACAAAACGGTCGAGTTAAAACAGGGCCAAAAATAAATAAATAAAAACACGTAATAAGTAGGTAGGTCTTTATTAATAGAATGTTGTTGTGTGTTTCAGTGCGCGCAGGGAAAGGCGGCATGGCAGGAGGCAGCGGGGGCGGCAGGCTTCGCGGGCGGGCGGCGCTGCTCCGTGGCGGCAGACCCTGCTCAGGGCGGCACCGGATACCGCGTCAAGCAGACCGAGGCGCATCTGCGCTGGATGAAACGAAACCGGGTGGGTACTCACTACAACCTAACTATAATGCCTTCTTCTTTAGTCATCGCCTCAATGCTGAAGATCGTGACCCCTACTCCACCTGCCCTGATGAACAAGGAAGATATTGTGGTTCCATTTACATAAGGATAAGGAATTCATTGTTAAATAATAATCTTAATTTAATACCAGATTCAAATAACACACGCGATCATTTAAAAGTAATAATAAAATACAGTCACAATTTGCCAAACATCTTCTAGATGAGAATCACTCACTTAGCGATGAAAATAAACCAACACCTTTAGACGCAAAATAAAGGAAGCAAACTCAATCTTTTAGAGCAGTTGTAAATTAACAAACATTCTAATAATCCGAAATCTATTTTGATAAATGAACAAACAAATATAATTCGCTCACCGCTCCTATACATGTTTAAGCCAATTTCGAATACTTAATTATGCTAGAAAATTAACTCAGTGGCGGATTTGCAGTCTTGGCCGCCCTAGGCCCAGGCCAGTCAGTAAGTACCAGCCGCCCCTTTCTCAGTACCCATCACACCTATAGATTACATAATGAATTTACTTTATTGCCTATTTTTATCGAAACCGATTCAGAAATTTAGTTACCTTAATAGCTGCTAGTTTGTAATACTTTCTAAGGTTTCAAGGATAATGCACATTTAAAATAAGTGTTTCACAATGTGTTTCAGACTTCAGACGCGCTTAGTTTCATCAAGATAGTAATAAAATTAAATTTATTGTAAAGTAATTTATAAGCATCCTGTCGTTTTTTGAGTTCTTCTGACAATGTATCAATTATTATCAAAAAAGTAGTGATTCTGAAATTTTCGCGACCGTTTGTTATCATTTCGCGACCGTTCATTTCTTGTTATCATCAGTGACTTTTTGTCACGATTGGCTGCCCCTAATATCTGGCCGCCCTAGGCCCGGGTCTACTTGGCCTTAGGGCAAATCCAGCATAATTTGGGAAAACTTTAAAAGCATAATAACGGTTAAAAATTTCAATCATTTTACTCGTAAATTAATAAGGGATCAATACATTTTTTTCATCGTAAAATAACTTTCTAGGAATAATGTAAATTCACCGTCTATGACCACAGTTTGATAATGCCTTCAGAAAGCGAAACAGCTGCTACGCATAATAATAATTACACAGGAGAACTTGTTTATAAATAAACTGTTTTTATAAATTCAATATTAATATTTTTGAATATTTAAAAGAAAAAAGAATTAAAATGGAGTTCTACAAATTAAACTTAATAATTTTAAAAAATACATAAATCAGTGTACGTCAGTTTCGGTTGAATATGAGCAATACAAGTTCTTACAACTAAGTCATCATTATTTTAAAATTAAAATAGTGCCACGAAATAAGTTTGTTGTGTTTGAAAGAATAAGGAATTGTCCTTATGCAGAAACAGGGGGGAGTTTTGTCCATATAAATTACCGACAAGTCAGTGGCTGAGTTGGCATCGCATTCGGTTCCCACTTAGTCGCGTCGCGTGTTCGATTCCTCGGCTGGCTTAGTCCTCCATCAGTAGGAGATTTTGAGATGAAATGTTGTCAGGTTATAGGTAACTTGGGAACGTTTATCTTTCTTTATAAATAAAGAAACGGACAGGCATAAAATATTTCCTTCTAAAAAAAATTGGTAAAAAAAAAATTGGTCAAGTTTGGAGGACAAAAAAGGGGAATACAAAACTTCGATTTCGACGATTTTATTTAGGTATTATCAGCCTGACGTGCAGTTGTCTCTTTCGCTCAGCATTCGGTGGAGGTAACAGCGACAGTGACCGCAGCAGTTTAGTAAAATCCCTATAATTCAAACTACTCGGCGACCGTGTTTCCTGTCTTGTATTCAGGTTCAGCAAATTGAGAGAATCATAATCTGGTCTTCCATAAATGGCGCTAATTTAATTATTTTAGGATAAAACAATCTTGCACGTTATGCTTTAAATTATGAAGATGAATTACTTGTTTGCCCCGTATGTTAGCAACATCTATGAAAGAGCATGAATTATTTTAAGAATACCCGTAAGGTTAAATTATTAACGACTTTTACGTTAACTGCTATTCCATTTCTAGTGGGAGGGTAAGGGGGCGTGGGAGGGGAAGGGGACGCTGGAGGGGATCGGGGGCAGGAACGGGGACGGGGATGGGGACGCATGGGAAAGGACACGCAGGGGAAGAAATAATAGAAGTGGAAGAAATGAGGAGGGAAGGTGGAAGGGGAAAGCGGGAGGGGAACGGGAGGAAAAGGACACACAAGAGAGAAGAAGGGAGGGGTGGGGATGAGGGAGGAGCAGATGCAAAGAAGACATAATAGTGGTAGGGGACAGCAGTGGGTTAATTTGGAAAATATATTCTTCTTCCACGGACAGCTGTATGTCGCTTACAAAAATGAATTGTGTTTCCAGAAGCACTTCAATAACAGAATTAAAACACAAACACTTTTTTTCTTTGAGTGGCTTTGCAACGCGTGCCGGATGTAAACAATAAATAAAAATAATTTCGATAAATCAAAATGTTTGATCATTTTGCAAGAAGTGGGGGAAATTAAGCTTTCTTCGGGCACACAGACCTATCCACAATACACTTCTATCGTTCTATCTCTTCAATGCATTGGACCTAAATATACTTGGTCGAAGCTTCAATGTATATAAGTAGGTACCTAATTTTTTATGTTGTAAATTTTTTCATTAAACTTCCTCACTTGGGCTTGATCACATCCTACACCATATATGTAAATATGTTGCCAATCCATAACCTTAATAAGTGTCGAGATCTTCCCCAGGGTTTCGATGTTATTTTGGGAAATGTCAATAGCGAATATAGATTTCCATCTGGTCCCCAGAGTGCCTGGAGAAATCTTGAAGGCCTCTCATAAACCCATGGAGAGAGTCCTAGATTGTGCCTACATTGATTGTAAGTGGAAACGAAACAAATTACTAAATAATTTTGATTATTTACAAATTATGATTCTAAATTAAAGTTTATCGTATAATAGAGCGTTTATGATATGAACGTTTAGAAATAAAATGGGTTAGTTTCCTTGACATACTCTGTGTATGTCCGTGATTTAGACAACTTTCGAATCTTCGCTTACGAAATAAATATGGATGCCTCTGACGAAAAACAGAAAAAAAATCATTGTGCCATGGTGTCACAACATGATTGTGGAGGTAGCTATATCCCTCTGTTAGTCTAGTCTAGTGGTATAGTGACACACACTGATTTTGGAAGTACCTATATCCCTCTAGGTATAGTGATACAGTCTGATTGTGTATATCAATCTAGTGCTACAGCGTTTAAAACCTCAGCATTGAAGCAAGCCTATAACATTTCTTAAATAATTCAGTATTCTGACATGCATACAATTTACCGGACATGACAAATTTTGTCAAGTAGGTCACAGGGCAGTAGATTTCACACAAATATTTTAGTTTGGCAGGGTATGCCTACACTCAACGGTGATTTAAAACGGTCGTATGTTTTCACCAACAAAGCGAAATGCCGAGAGCTTTTATGGCTCCAAATCACGATCCGAAACTCACCAACTAAACCTAGTAGCAAGTAGGTACGAGTATTGGGGTCTGTTTGCATATTGAATCAGAATTGCTGACTTGGCATGTTGTTTTTCAGATTTTTATTGGCCGTTCTGATAATCAGTAACAAAGAATTCAAAGCTTTTTTTCATGGCTTTATAAAACATATCTGCTGAGCCATTACCACTGAATTTCTTTCTGCCTCACGAACCGGACGCTGTTAATTTATTGTGGTAAAATTGTACTACGTACTTTCTTTTCGTGGCATTAAAGAAATATATTAATGGAATATTTAAGTAGGTATGTATTTTTATTGAATAATACATAATGGTTACAAGGCCTGTTTAAAATTTATTAAGTGTAATTTACTAAGTGACCAGCTCAGGTACAGGGGCTCCATCGAAGCCAGAGTTAAGTTAGCCACTCGGCAATTGGGCATACTGTAGATAATTTAATAGTACCCACACAACTGCTAACTCTGTGCAAATCGCAAGTGCGCCTTACGGTTGAATTTGGCAGCCACCTCTGGTCTGGAGCCCTAAAATACCTTTAAAAAAACCCTCGACTCTGTGCAGAAACGGGCAGTCCGTTTGATAGATTCTCCTAACTTAACAAACGGATTGCAATCTTTAGAACACAGGCGTCAGGTGGGAATGCTGTTCTGTTCTACCGGTATTACAATGGAAGATGCTCCGAGGAACTAGCGTCATTGATCCCCTCGGCACCGGTGCACAGTCGGGAAATACGCCAAACACTCGCCCAACATTCGTACACGGTTGTCATTAGTCGCATGAGAACGGGTCATTTCTACGACTCGTTCTTGAGTTCAACAGCTCGACTGTGGAACGATTTGCCGGCCTCTGTGTTTCCTCCCTCCTACAACATGGGTCTCTTTAAGACCCATGTTCACTTCTTCCTCTCCTCAAAAGCACCCTCCACACAGCATCTTCAAATATGACATAGGCCCTGAAGGAAATTATTTTCCTCATGGCCTCCTGTGTGGAGTTAAAAGAAATGTATATATATATACATTTCTATTATATACAGATATTTATATATATATATATATATATATATATATAAATATATCTGTATATAATAGTATATAATATATCTGTATATAATATGTATATTGTACATAATAAATCATGTTTTATCTATAATCTGATAAAACATGATTTACTTAAAATAGAGCAAAAATCTCTTGAAATCTGCATTAAGTAGAATTTAAACAATGTGACTTTATTAATTCCTAAATCATAGTAAATAACAGAATCAGATGTGTTTTTTTTATAATTTTCGCAACATATTTTGCAATTATTTTCTATCGAGGAAATTTCATATATGTACAAAATTACTTTTTAAATTCGGCATCTGAATAGAGATTATCTTAAAAAGTAACATTTTTTTTTTAGAGCCGAAAGACTTTACTTAAAAAGCATTCCCAAAGATAACATAGGCTCTAAGTGAAATTATTTTCCTCAGGACCTCAGGGTGGAGTTAATGTAAAAAAATAACTACGTTGAGTTCAGCTAAAAAAACCGGAGAATATCTACGTAAGTTTAAAAATACTTGAACATTATTGAGAAGGCCCTTATACTTTATTTTGCCCTTTCGCCTACTTTATTTTGCTAGGTGGGAACAGCTCAGCGTGTTGTGCGGGCTTCGTGTGGTAGTAACAATGACACACTTTTCAGGAGAGAAAAAACAAAGTCCACAAATGTTTGGGCAAAGAAAATGTATGACCTCTTTTCGCTTTTTCTTGTGGAACAAATTGCATTGATAACATTGCATGAAATAGTGCCCAGTGCACAGGGCTTAATTGTAATTAATTGTACCTATTTTTCTTCAATCTTCGTGCTGAATGTCGGGGTGGGTAGCTCGTAAATGACTTTCTCTACTAAATAATGCAAACACAAAACACAAAGAGCTTTCTACCGTTTAAAATACCTTCACGGAAAGCGTTTCTTTCCATTTATTTGTCGGCACGAAACAGTTTTAAATTGATTCAATTTTTAATTCGGTGTGGCATTTAATTTATTTCAGAATTAACGCCTTTTCATTTGTTTAATTTTTAAGTGAAAACTATTTTTGTACCGTTGTGATTTTAAACTTGATGAAACGGAAACGAGGGACACTAAAAAGAGACAAACGATATGATTTAGCCTGCGAGAGAATGTTATTTATTTTATTCACGGGTGCTCAGTTCCAATATAATACGATAAATCCATAGTCCCACGCAAGTTTCCTTTGGTGTAGTGGTATAAAGCGCCTGACGAACCTCAGCGGCCAGACATTTAGCGGACCAAGGATCGAATCGTACGAAATCCAAAAAAAAATAATATTTTCGTAAAATCAATATCCAATATTAAAACCACTCCAAAATGAACAGGCGACATCTACCGACTCTGAAAAAGAAACCACAAATACTAATAAGATAACCAAATATATAGAAAAAGGTGCACTGGAATTCGATGAGAAAATATGGAAAAAATCATCCTACACATTTAAAAAAAGTGCTTCAAGTCCCCCCACTCTTGTCTACTTAAGTTTTTGGAAGGTTTCACTTCTACTGCGTGTGAAATGCACACTCAGATTTTTTTAAAGTAAGAGACACCTCACCACGGTAAGAAGGTATCTTACTTTGTTCAAAAAGGGAACAATATTTATTTTATCTCAAATAAATTACAGCCCTCCATACTTTCGACCAAATTTTTAAATTGAATATTACTCATACCTTTCACTGAAAACTCGTACCTTTCACTGTAACCGATACAAGTGTGTGGTGATCGTGACTCTGTGCCCAAAGTGAGCACAATTTTTCCTTACTTCGGGTGAAATGGATATAATATATACAATTTTTTTTCTTGAAAAGATAATGCATTTTATTGGCCTGTCTAGGGGGAGGGGCCTAAGCTTCGAAAGGTCTTGTGTTAATTGGCGACATCAGTTTTCTTTCACATCGAATATAACGAAATTTAATATTTAATCGATCGAAGATGTGAGCGATTACATGACTAGTCTGAACACTTTTGAAAAGTAATGTAAAGTTAATTAAAAGCACGGGTACTTTATGAAAAAACATGCCAAAAAACTAACCTAACCTAGTTTTGATTTGTCCGATTACCGATTTACTGCCCCAATCTACCGATTTTCATTATTTATTTTCTAATTTACGTTTGCTAAATACCTTATAATAATCATTCAACAGTTTTTTGAACAATAAGTAGACTAGCGTCCAAAAAAGAAAGTTTTTAATTTTCTCATAATTTCAAAAATCGAAACCAAAATCATAAGATTTGTAAGTACCTACCTACCAACTTAATTATAAACCATATATTAAGTTTTTTTTTTTTATTTCATATAAGGAATTTCACAATTTGACCAAAGAAACGTCACTATCTCAATCACAATTATTTTTTTCAACTTTCTTCAGTCAGGTAGGTACTATAATTTTGAAAAATTCAAAGAAGAAATTCCAAATAAACACGACCATTTCAAAATATAAACTTTATTGAACAATTAAAAATCTCCTACTACCACCACAGTAAGCGGAAAATGTTGGTTTTGTCGTGATGGAGGACATAGCCAAACGATGAATCGAACACGCGACGCCCTGGAGGGAACCAAACGCGATGCCAACTCAGCCACCGACCGGTCAAAACCGACCGACATTTCCTGGCTAACGGGACATTCGATTATTTAAGATGTTCATCTCTTTTTATGCACACTAAAGTCTCAGTTTATTTCGCTCAAAAGTTTCATCTGCCCGAAGCCAGTGGGACTATGATATCAATTGTTTGTGTCGTGAGTCTGTAGGTAGTGGGGAGAGGAAGGAGGTGGGGAAGAGGAAAGTCGAATAGTACCTTGCTATTTAGATCTGGTTGCCAAACACAGTTAAAATTATTTCAAAAGGTATCATCGAATACGATTTATGATTTAGATCTTGTATTGAATATTAGAATTCGTAATACTTTTACAAAAAAATTGGTCGCTAGTGTGGAGGACCGATTATCAAGTATTTTGGGAATTGGATAATTAAATTCATAATAAAAACAATGTTAGTAAATTTAACGCCAAACAATAATAATGAATAAATTGCATTCGTTATCAAATAGTTACTAATTAATAACTGATTATTACTTATTGAAATATTATTATCATATCAGAAATAATTAAGTAAAGGTTAAAATGACATATTTCGAAAGATATACGTTACTAAGCCATTATTGTTTAATTTATAGATAGATATTAATAAAAACATTTTACTGTGCGTATAATATTAGTACTTCCCTGGAGAAGCTAAATTTCATTACCTCCACTTAGGTACTATTTCACAACCTCTGTAGGCTGTTCTAAGCCCTATTCGTAGAATAACGTTTATTTTATTATTTACAAGCGATTACCCGGCATACGTTGCAATGCCACTCAAAGAAAGTATCTATGCTTTTGGATACACAATATTTTTTGTTTTTCCGAATTAGAAGGTTTTCCGATGCGTGAGCAGATCACAATATACAGGTGTCCGTATGAGAAGCCTTGGATTTTCTAAATTTACCCTTTGCTAACTCCTACCTCTACTATGTCTCCTTTGTTATCCCTCCTTCTGCCCTTACCTCGTCCCCCCACCCCTCCATCATCTTTGATCATCATCGTTCCCTGCGTGTTCTTTCCAATGCATCCTGTTTGCCGTTCCCCTTTCACTTTCCTCGTCTTCCTTCCCTCCCTTGTCCCACCTCCCATGATTTCCTCCCTTCTTCGTTACCCTCCCGCATTCCCCTTTCGCCTTCCCCCCACCCTTGACCCATTTCCCACGATTACCCCCCTCTTTCGTTACCCTTTCCCCTCCCGGATTCCCCACTTCCTCCCTCCGTCTCTCCAAGCCGATAAACTATATGAAATACACGCATTCTTCAAACAAATCGCACGCCACCTTTTGTAATTTTTTTATACAAATTTCATAATACCATAGCTCCCCATTATATACATATATATATATATAGAAACTTTCGCGGGCGTGCGCACAAAAACTCACCAAAGATTCATCGCAATCGGATGAATGGCATATTGTACCCAACTGTCCGAAACCACACACTTAGGACGGAGGAAACACGACCTTAGGACGAATTGATTAAAAAAAATTGAACAATTCATCAAATATTTTACGGTAATTTTCACATTCTGTGTAAGTTCTATTCAAGTTCTGTTATTATATCATTATAGGCCAGCCACTTCATAAAACTAAAATAATCACAGAACTTGAATAGAACTTTCACAGAACGTGAAAATTAACTTCAATTATTTGATCAAATTTTTTAAACAACCTATCCCTAAGGATAGGTTGTCTAAACGTGAAAATCACAAATCATCCGATTTCATTTTGTGAAAAATCTAAACATAGCGCACCTTGGTGCAATCGTTAACAGCTATGACTAGGTACTCCTGACTACCTCGGTGTCAAAGCGATAAACTCTTTATCGGACCGGACCCAGCTGCATTTAGCATCCATCGACTTGGATTTTCTAAAAATACCATTATGTCACCTGCGAACGAGGACGTGTGGCGTGTAAGAAAGAAAGACAGATGCTATCTCTACTTTTTAATGAATTCTTAACAATCATTATTGGCAACACAGACTTTAAATTATAAATTATTTTACTATTACTTTTTACAAAAAGAGTATAGCTTCGACCAAACAGCGCGAGGCTGACGCAAGTGACATCGCCAAACCTATAACAACGGTGAAGCGTAGGTGGAAGTCTGGTCCAGGCGATTTTTTTTTTGAACAAGAAAAAACACTATTGGAATTTTGATTTGAATATCTATTTATATAGATACTAGCTTTTCCCGCGGCTTCGCTCGCATGGTATTACGGGAAATTACTGTAGCGGTTGAACTTATCAATAAGCCCCCTTCACCCTCACCCCTACCCCCACCCCCTCCATTCCATGCATCCATTCACTTACATTCAGTTTTCAAACATCTAGCCTGCCACCTAAATTTCACAAAGAAAAAAAGAATTATCCAATTTTGTTCATTCGTTCGGAATTTATGCGCTTACAAACATTTCGGATGTTTATTTTTAATTAAATATTTGGAAGTTTGTTAATATAATACAAAATTACACTATTTATTATTCAGTCTTTATAATCGTTACGAATTATATTTTTAATGTAGAAACTCTTATCTGACATTTATTCCAGCTTGTCCAAAAAAAAAACAAAACATATTCTAATATTTGAATTTTCTGGGGCAGTAGCTGACCAGGGGGCTGAGTACCTACCAGCTTAGAGCCCACAAATATATCAACATCGTTTCCATGGGAATGATTTTTTTCTGACATTTGCAATTATTTCGCTTTTGTTAGCGACAGAAAACGTATAACAAATATAATATATTAATATTTATAATTTCATAACGCCAGAGCTTACCATCATATACAAAATATAGTCTGCGCATATAATTTAGCTTTCTATTGGTGAATGAATTTTTAAAGTCTTTTTATTGGTTAATGCCTGAAAAGGTCATAAACAAACTCGAGCAGTTTCGCATTTATAATATTAGTATGGATAGCGGCAGCAAGCGGAGGGTCCGATCAAATCGGTTGGAATCCGAAGTCATTGGAGATCATTTGAAATATGAAATTAAAAAAATAATAATAATAATTGTAACATTACATTTGTATAGCGCAGTTTTGTGTCACTTCACTTCAAGTGCCGTTAACTTAATAAATTACAAAAGTAATTATAATAATAATCCTACAGTGCTCCTTACGAATCCATTACAAAATCTTGTTAAAATAATATGAAACAAAGAATATACAGTATTTACAAAACAATGACAAGAGAAAAAAATTTAACAAAATCCGTGCTTTCATAGCACACATTGGACAATAATAAAAAACAATAACGGTGCTTGAAGCACAGGACAAAACAAGAACTTTAAAACTAAAATATTATATACTAACAGAAGGCAGTTTGCGTTTAGAAATCAGAAATATTCTGACATTATATTCGACCATTAAACATAAAAATACAATTAGGAGGAAACCGAAACCAAACTATTATCGGAAACTTGAGAGCATGTCTTAGGTATTACGTGTATTGAAAATGTGTTAGGATTCATGATTGGTATGATTTTTTAAATAATTTTGTTTTTAAATCCCGTTTAAATTCAGCCAAATTCTGAATATTAGTGAGAGCTGAGGGAAGTTTATTCCAAATGAGAGGGCCAGTTACACGAAAAGAGCGATCATAGTAAACGGCTCGATTTGACCTAGAAAGTTCGATTAAACGATTATTAACATCTAGATCTGCTGACCTTAGAGTAAGCTGTCTCCCGCTTAAGTTTTGTCGGACACATAGTTCCGATATATAGGCTGAAAATCGTTATAGAATGAATATAGAATGCGCATGAACCACAGTTTGCAAAAAAAAATGTTGTTGGTTACAAAAATGGCGAACATAAAATGAAAGTTGACAAAAAAAACGGTCTTTTTGCAATAACTGTCCTTCCCATAATAATATTTTTTAATAAAAGTTCTTCCGCATATACCTTCATTAAATTTAAACTTTGAATCACGTGAATCAGATAAAAATTCGATGAGCTACGATTCCAGCCAATTTGAAAAATGTGGTTTTGAGAAAAATGCGTTTAAAGTTTTCGCATTTAACCGGGCCGGTACGTTTTCCGGTGTAAGTGCCTATTGGCGCTCCTAACTATACAGGGTGTTAAGGGACGCACTCGACTTACTTTAACCAGTGATTGCTGACATTATTTGGAGTAAAAAATGTACATGAAATATTGGTCTACGGAGACATTTTAGATCATTTATTTTTCTTCAAAACCAAACAAAAAAAATTTGCTGAGTGTCCAGTGACACTCAGCCGAGTAATCGCCTAACCCCTTGACCTTCCTCCGACTGTCCAACACTTATTATTATTTTATTTTTTTTAGAAAAAAAAACATAAAAAATGTCACCGGAGACCAAAATTTTATTTACATTTTGTACTCTAAATAATGTCAGGAATCACTGGTTAAAGTATAGTAAAATAAAATCAAGTACGTCCATTAACACCCTGTATTTAATGATCGAATTTGCTATTTGCTACAGGAAGATTTTTAGGCACCAAAAATAGTCGATTTTTTTGATCAGCTATACCAGACACCCCTCTTAAACACTATTGGAACAAATGGAAAGGCCTTATTGTAAAGGGCTTATAATTTTCATTTACTTTTTTTGCCCTTTTGACTGCTAAACTATTCTAGCAGCGCGCTCATTTTCTTGTAACAACAATGTTCTATCTGCCATTTGTTTAAAACTGAGATATTGCGGTCCAAGGTTTGAATCCCAAATAAAATATTAACACTTGAAATTTACAAGAAAAGAGAATGCAGAAAGTATTGTAACTGAATTTACATTCATTTACAATACTTTCTTGTCTTGTCTTGAGAGATGGAGGATATTTAAACGATGGCGTCACGTACGATCTCTCGCTGAGACTGGCATAGGCAGAATTGTTGCCTTGAAATCAACTAAGTTCGTAGTAACATGGTTCCATCTGAATATTTTAACTAGTTTTTTTGGTTAAATGCCATTTTTTTGTGTAGAATTTTCTTAAACCTAAAACTATTTCAATTACAATATGTTCTGCATATTATGTATTCGCTTTTTCATAAATGTCAAATTTAATTTATTTTCTCAATGTAATGCAATTGACACTTGGAACCCAAGAGAATGAGCTAGAAGTAAACGCAAATGAACCATGTCGCTCCAAAAATATTTTATCTATGGCAGCCCGTTAAATTTTCAAATGGAACCTTGTTCTAAGAAATAAATATAAACCATAGAACTTTGCATAATTATCTGCGAACTTACATAGAACAAAAAGTGTTCTTTCAAGAATGAATGAATGTAGGCCCACTAATGCTTTACACAGATGCAATGAAGATTGCAAACTTGATTCATCTCAGGCGCTATTATGTAATAACTAACATATAAACACCCGCTTCCAGTGGCGTAACTACAGGGTGGCAGTGCTGGCAAAATGCCACGAGCCCCGCGGAGGCCGGGGCCCCAGCCCGAGAGGCCGCGAGCTCTGAAGTAACCTAACTTTTTTTTAAAATTTAGTAAAAATAAAAAAAATTTATTTAAGTATCAACATAAAATCAATTAAAGTCAACTAAAGACCATGTACAAATTCAAATAAATTATTAAGATTTAAACGCATTCATAAGAAAAGGATGTCGATCAATTTTAGTACGTATCCAAGTGACCAGCTCAGGTATGGGGGCTCCATCGAAGCCAGATTTAAGTTAGCCTCTCAGAAACTGGGCATACTGTACAGGGCCCGCAGATACTTTAATAGTACACAACTGCTAACCCTGTACAAATCGCAAGTGCGCTCCACGTTTGAATTTGGCAGCCACCTCTGGTCTGGAGCCCCAAAATACCTAAAAAAAAAAACCCTCGACTCTGTGCGGAAACGGGCGGTCCGATTGATAGACTCTCCTAACCTAACAAACAGATTGCAATCTTTAGAGCATAGGCGTCAGGTGGGAATGCTGTACTTGTTCTACCGGTATTACAATGGAAGATGCTCCGAGGAACTAGCGTCATTGATCCCTTCGGCACCGGTGCATAGTCGGGAAACATGCCAAACACGCACCCAACATTTGTACACCGTTGACATTAGTCACATGAGAACGGGTCGTTTCTACGACTCGTTCTTGAATTCAACAGCTCGGCTGTGGAACGATTTGCCGGCCTCTGTGTTCCCTCTCTCCTACAACATGGGTCTTGAAGAGACCTTGAGACCTTCACTCCTTCCTCTCCTCAAAAACACCCTCCACACAGCATCTCCAAAGATGACATAGGCCTTGAGGGAAATTATTTTCCTCAGGGCCTCCTGTGTGGAGTTAATGTAAAAAAAAAAAAAATGGTTGCTTAATTTTAAGTAAGCTAGGTTTTTATCAATATTTATGTTTGACTTTGGAAAACATTGTTTGGTTTTACATTTGACATTTATCTTTTTGATATTTTGTTATTTGAAGTTTGGAAATTTTTGATCCAAAAAAAAATTAATATTTCTGAAAAAATAAAATATTATTAAAAAAATTTATTTTTCTGAAAAAATATTCTGGGAAAATTTCGGAAAATAGGTCAAGAACTTTTTATAAAATACTAGCGAGTACCCGGCACGCGTTGCAATGCCACATAAAGAAAAATGTTGTTTCTCTCTGCATGTCCTTTCCCGCCCCGTTCCCCTCCCGCGTCCCCCCTTTCCTCCCGTGACCCCCTTTCACCTTACCTTCTTCCAACCCTTGTCTTCACTCCCTAGAAATAATTTCATAATACCAGAGCTCACTATTATACATAGAAACCATGCAGCGAATGAGCGTGCAGTCATCAAATCACCAAAGTTTTATCGCAACCGGATGAATGGTTTAGGTTGCGCATAAGGGACAAACAAAGAAACATTCATTTTTATATATTAAGATTTATCTCTTTGATTTTATTATTTAAAGTTTGGAAATTTTCTTATTGGGAAATTTTTGATTTTTAAAAAATTTATTTATTTTTATGAAAAATTTCTTCTAGGAAGATTGGTCGCAAAATGGTTAGGGAAATTTTTTAAAGACATTTTTCTTTTTGATATTGTGTGAAGTTATGAAATTTTACACATTGGGAAATTTTTTATTTTTCCGAAAGAAATTCTTCCAGGAAAATTGGTAAAGAATTCGGCCCAGAAAATTGATCGGAAATAGGTTGGAAAGTTTTTATAAAAACATTTATCTTTAAGATTTTGTTGAGTATGTAAAGTTTAGGAATTTTTCACTTAGGAAAATTTTGATCCCGGAAAAAAATCAGAAAAATATCCTTTAGGAAAATCGGAAAAATATTGCTCGGAAAACATGTTGGGAAATTTAAAAAAGTTTTGTAATTTTGGAAATTGTATTAAACTTTGTTTTTTTTAAATTACAGGAGGAAATCACTTCTATTCACAACAATCCTTCAGTCATTAAGATAATAATAACCAGATTATGATGTAGATACAAATTACGTGTATTAAAGTGAAATCAAACAGATACTTTATTATTACAAATATCAATTTCTGTAGTCATTGTCCACTGCCTTCAAGAAATTTCTCACTTCTTCACAAATTTCTCACAATGCTATATAATGCAAATGTCACATTGTTCCATATTGTTTGCCAAAACAAAGGATATTTGAGATGTTTGTTGAACTCCCTGAATTATCTTTTAGAGTCAATTTTCAATAATTTATTTCTTTGACTAATGCGCTCCTGACTTCATGAAATGTCAGTCCTGAAGAGGTTGTAAGGAGGTTGATGCGGTAACATAGCATTAAAACAAATACAGCGACATTTATAAAAATGTGGAGCATTGCAAAGGTCATAAAGTAAAAATGAAACACAAAGCTATACCTACACTACTTTTTGATTTACTTGCTAAGAAGAAAGTGGGTCTTAATCTGGGCAGTAAGCCGACAAAATAAAAAAATTACCTTTTTCAATTAAAGTTTAAACATTTTTCCAAAATTTTAAAATCCTATTGGATTAAAGATGTGATTTTACATGTTTCAGATTCACGATTTATCCTATGGTGGTTCATCATCCGACGAGGAAGAGAGTGTTCGGGCTCGGGCGGCGGGGGCTGCAGGGGGGCTCCTGTACGTGGGGCTCGGCACCGTGGCCCTGGGGCTCGTCATCTCCTTTGTGGGCACGGGGGACAAGGGCTTCAAGACGTACGAACTGCGGCTAGCGGGCCCGGCGCTCATCGCGGCCGGCCTCGTCTGCTGCGTTCTGCGCATCCTGCTGTGCGCCTGCCCCGTGCGCTGCCGGCCCCCCCGTGCCCGCGCGCGCCGCAAGGAGCCCGCAGCAGAGAGGCTCCTGCTCACCGAGCGCCCTCCTCCCAGAAGACTTTCCATTGCGGCTACGGCCCTCCTCCTGCAGCACGAGAAGGAGTCTCAACCCACCCCCACCTCCCCGCTAGTTTCTCCTGAGCCGCAACCCCAACCTGTCACTCAGCAGCCTCGGCCAACCTCTCCCCCTGCGCCCTCCCAAAGTGACAGTGCACAATCCCCTGTAGAACTTAAACCTCTCTCCAAACAGCCTTCCCCCGCGGTACCGCTGGTGCTCCTCTCCCAACCCCTCCCCACGAAGGACGACTCGCTGATAGAACTGCAGACGTTGGACGGATCTAGTTTTGACATATCTAGTATATCGAGCAGTGAATTGAGTGTAGACAATTTAACAGTGATCGAAACGGCCAATTTGGACATTGCCGAATCGATAGAAAGAGCAAGCAAGTTGGCTCGGACGAGAGAGCCCGTCTTTGCGAGGAGAGCCTCCAACCTCGGCCCTCCGAGGACGGTGACCTTTGCGGACACTCCTAACATCATCGCCCCGCCCAGTGAAGCTCCCCCTCCCCCCACGGAGATTGTGTTAACTCCTTCCAAACTGGGACAATAGCAAATACTAATATAAGAGGTCGGGAAGAACTTCTGTTTGAGTGATCCGTGGCTCCAGCCTGGTCAAAAGTGTGTGACTATTTAATTGGTATGAAGAATTCTTGGAAACCTCTTGAAAACTCTTGAAAAATATTTCGGGTCATTGTGATATGTTTAAGTGATATATTCGATTGGACTGGGTTGTTCTAAGCCCTTTGGAAATGCAATAAAGTTATATGAAAAACGCTTATTCTTCGTTATATTGTACTATTGGTATGTTAAGAACTTATTATCACGTTTAGAGAAATAATATGTAACGTGACAATACATAGTTTATCTCAACATATATCTGTACCTACCTATTACATTTATATATTAAAAGCAATTAAAATAATCATGTCATTGAGTTTCCTACTTTGATTCACTAACTTTAGAATCTATGATTTAGCGGTGGGAATTTCAATTAAAATTATTTGTCTGTGAATGGAATAATATTGAAGGAATTTCACTGAACAAAACTCCAAGAAGTTAGATGATTAATTATCATGGACTAATTTCAATTTGCGGTATATTATAAAGCTGTGAATAAATTAGAAAATGTTTCCCTTTCATTCCTTCATTTTACAATAATTATTATTCCTGTAGTAGAAAAACATTTAATTTTACTTATTAAACTTTGATGCAATAATAGGATAGGTTTGTAATTATTATTAAATATTATTCGTTTTGATTAACCGAAAACTGCATTATTTCACATAGGACAGAAACAGACATAATAAATAATTTACTTCATGAATTAGCTTGTAAATTTTGCTTTTGATTTATAAAATTTGCTCGTGCAAATAGTTTTGTGGCATTATTTGTTTTTTTTTTTAATATTTTACCGAATTTTAAGATTGTAGTCGTAATATTCATATTATGAACCTGAAAGTGTAAACTTAAAATTATGCATATTGTGAAATTTAATTATTTTATGAAAAAACCGTTTTTGCCATGCCGTAAAATATGAAGATAAATAATTGTTTGTTAGCACCCGTAAAAACGCAATATGAATATAAATAAATAGTTTCGTTTGCATAAAAACCAAGTATTCATTCACATTCATATTAAATATTTACAGGCGTAACAAACAAATTATCTTTTAAATTTTACAGCATGACTTGCAAAAGGGATTTTTCCTAAAATAATTAAATTACCGCCATCTATGCACCAGCAGATTACGAATTATTTCAAGTTTACCCTTAAGGTGATTTCTCAACAAAACAGGGCCCTTGAGGTGATTTTTCATAAAAAACAGCGCTATACAAATCATCCAAATATTATGATTATTATAAAGTAGATGAATGATTTTTCTTGGTTAGACTTTGATTTTCTCACTCCAGTGATTTTCCAATACTGATCTATAGATAACTTTTGATTACTCTTGCAAGAATCTTAAAATGATAATAATTATTTAAATAAACCAATATTCTATAATAATGTAAAATTTTATGTGAAATACATAACAAAATTACAGTGACATGAGTTTTAAATCCAATTTTATCATTAGATTGAAAAGTTTTTTGGCATTAAATGTCTAAATTAATACTTAGAGCTTTTATAGAATAGCTTAGAGACACTTTTAAATGGGTTTTATTTTAACTTGTATAATCAAGTGCTAGACAAGTATTTGGTTTGAAGATATTATCTTAGTTTTACAAGTCAAAACCCCCTCGTCTCCCATCTCAACAAAATGAAATCAGTAAAAGCTTTCAATGGAAATAAATATTATTTAATTTAGAAGATGTTTTTATTGTAATGCAAACCTGTATCTGTACTATTGTTTGGTTCACTGTTGAAAATTTTAAAAGTAACAGGAAAAGCATACCATTTAATAAGGCATGTTTATGAAAATCGTATTGAATACTTTCCACAGAGGTTAAAGTAAAGAATAATATGTACCTACATACACCTGCGTAAAAATAATTATTCTTGATTTTTGATGAATACCACAGGCAAATCTCTAAATTCTCAAATATTCAGTAAGGAATAATAAAGTGTTCTGTACACATATCAGAATGCTCAGACTTCTCTTGCCATTTTTAAAACTAATAGTATTTTTTTAAAAGATTCCTTTTACCATGAAACTCTTGTAAATACAATATTTACATCATTCAAAACCTAAGCACAATTTGATCAAATTCAAGTAGATATAAAAATTTCAATGTGTTAAACACACAACCTACAATCTATAGTACAATCAATAATAATATCCAATAATTTCATTAGCTAACAGTGATACAATAATTATTTTTAATAGAACAGACTAGCTTTTTGAATGGGTTAAGTTTCATAATATCATAAATTTATTTTTTCTCGAAGGTATTAGATATATTCAGTGCTCGGATTTGTAGAAACCGTTTGTCGTTATTGCGGGGGGCCCCACTTTCCAGAAGGCCTCCGAAGCACTGAGAAAAGAAAAGCAAAAAGGAGCAAAACTAAAAAATACGGCCTATAAACACAGATTTAACTTTAAAATAGGATAACTTCAAAATGCGGGCTGGGGCCTGCAGTCCATAGAGACTGTACAGATGTGAACCTAAACGTGCCTCAAAAATAGATTAGGAGGAATTCATGAAAAACAAAGTTACATAAAAAAAAATGTTAAATGAAAGCTGTTTTATGATTAATTTCTTGATTTTTTCCTTCTTTTTTAGGGCACGCATATTTTTACAGCCTCTATTGACTGTATGCGTTTGGGAAAAAACATACTGTGTAGTACACGCCAAATTTTAAGACAGGCCTGACGTTGATCAAGAAGCGTCTCGCAACAGGCGAGTTTAAGGTAAAAAAAAGTGGCATGTCCCCTGCCCTATACTTTTCTCTGTCGCATTTATGTTTTTATGCATCTTTCTCTTTCGCTTACGTTCACTGTAAAATCAGTAACTGTGCGAGAATGAATCATACCTTAGAGCGGTCTTAGAGTTTGGCGTGTACACTTAACATACCATTCTGTTGGAAGGCTTTTACAACGTACTGTAATTTTAGTGTTGTAAATCCTGAATTCCACAGCCAGGAATGGCTCTAAAGTTTGCAACTTTATACATAATATCATCAAATTTATACAAATACAATACCGACAGCAGCCAAGGTACTTGTATCTATTTTTTTTTATGAAAGTGCATTATGAACTAGACTACTTCTGAGAACCCAAATTTGTATGTGTAAAAAAATATCGCATCTCAAACTCACACCATTTTGAATATATTTTCATATTTCAAACTGTATCAAATTTTCTAAGATATTCAATTTTTTTACTTTGTTTATCTCAAAATAATAGTTTAGGAGATACACAATTTTGAATTTAAACCATCGATTTAAGAATCAGCTTTCCCCTTGACTCAAAGTGTTCATTGAAACGCCAGTCTCAATCAACACTTTGACAACCTGATGTTGGAAGCCCTGCAACATAAATCGACCCCAGTGCATATTTAAATATAATCATTTTTGGTGTAAGTTGTAGGTTCCGAGAGAGGTTTCTATTTGGCCCATTCATACTTATCCGAATAGTATTAATTCCATATAATTTGTGCAATAGAATTAAGAAGTACAATTCGGGTGATTTGCTTCCACCTCTGCCTCGGCTATGAAGCAAGAAAACTCTGTAGACTTTAACAACAGCAAACACGCTCTAATAAACAATAAGACTCACTGTTAATTCCTAAAGATTCTCACCATTTTATTATTCTACCAAAAGTTTTAGCATCGAGGATTCAGATTTCATATAATATACATTGTTAGAAGATCTTATTAGTATGTATTTACACTAAGTAATGAGCATGATAACTTTTAAGGTTATAATGTTAACTATGAACCAATGTTTTTATCTTCTATACATAAATTTAAAGAACTCCAAAATAAAGAAGCCCCTTCTATCTGATTATAAAAAGAGCTTGTGAAACTAGATAAAATAATAATAATATGAAATGAGTAGAAGTGTTATTATTCATTAATGATACAATCCCTAAGGAGTTGGTTATTTCCTGGAACCTCTGTTGTAAATAATTAAAAAAATTACTTTATATTAAATTCAAATTGATTCTTATCAAAAGTGTATTAATATTAATTAATACAAACAAGAAGCTCTTAAGTAGATTCATTTTATGTTGAAAGTAGAATTCATGAAGTTGCGACGTGCGATGGAGCATTGCTTCGCCCTCTGTTAGCATTTCCTAAAATATTGACTACCTGTGTTGATTAAGCCAATATTGTTAAACTTTTAATTCGTCAAATGGCATGACTGAATAAAGAATCATCATTTTTTATCTTTGTTTCCTTTCGACATTCACCAACCCTGGACCTAATCGGCTGGAAAAGAACCATATTATAGAATGGGAGAGGGCTCCTGGAATGAGACAATCCAAAGTGGACTCATAAAATCCTAGACGAACCAGGAAACTACTCAATATGGACAAAAACTCGCTGAGGGAACTGATAGGACTACTAACGGGACACTGCCGTCTCAGGAGACACATGCAGATATTGGGAGTGGAAAACACCAATAGATGCAGGAAATGTGAAGAGGATGAAGAGACTCCAATTCACTTATGGTGCCAATGTTCTGCCCTGGTGGGAACTAGGCTCAGATACCTGGGGAGACACACAGTAGAACCAGAAGACATATCCAGTGACAACCCTGGTGAACTTCATTAAAGGGACTGGGTTGTTATTAAAGGATTGAGGTAAAATGGGAGATAGCACAATGGGCCTATGACCAAGTGCTCATGGGAACTACTTGTAAACCGTCTCGGCCTTTAAAAAAAAAAAAATAATAATACATATTCATCAAACTTGGGCAAGTTTCTACGGATTCCTGTACAGTGTGTTGCATGTTTTTGTCAAATGAAGCGAGGCTGGCAATCCACAGTGGAGTTCTGTTACCAATCCTGATGTATGGAACTGGTGTGGAAACATAGCAAGTGAAGATGCTGCAACACATACTCGACATGATGTTGTTCAGAAAACAGTCAAGTCTGCGAAAAATGCAAACTTTAAATGCGCGCTGTGATGATGTTTGTATTAATTGAAAAACAAATAGCTTTTATGTATTAACGAAAACAGAAAGGATAATTTTGAGTCCATAACTATAAATAATTCCTTCAAATAGCGCATTTTGAGAATACGTATTGCGAATTTCAATTAAGAGAGGATTCCCTGCATTCTACATCCTTGTATGTAGAACTTAATGTATGGTTTTCTTACTGAATTCCACTTTTCTTTAAGGCGACGCTTCCCGGCCCAAAAAGAAGAAGATAGAGAGATATGTAATAACGAATGTTGGACAGAGCGCGCCAATATTTTCAATGACAAAATTGATGTGAAAATTGGGAAAATGCTTAATAAAACATGATTCGTTTAAAATAGAGCAAAAATCTCGTGGAAGGTATCTTAAGTATCATTTAAAGAAAAATTGTGAATTTTTCACAAATATAACTTGTAAAATAATAGAAATAGACTTGTTTTAAATAATTTTCGGAGCATACTTTGCAATTTTTTTCTATCGAGGGAATTTAAAATAATTTGCGTTTCGGTGTGGAACGTATCTAGATATCATCTTCAAAAATAACATATATTTTTTTAAGAGCATAAAATCTTCAAATGTTTAAGGGAAATATTTAAGAAATTGGTCGAAATTTGGATAGCGGCAGCTTAAGTTTTGCCTCTGACATCACCACACGGAGAGGATGTACATTTTATTATTATTTACACAACAATGAAATAGGTACTAAAAAGAAGTAATTTTACGAAAACTCATCATTTATTACATTTAGTATATTATATAACAATAGTCATCCCAATACATTAATACCTACATAGGTCACATCATATTGTACAGATGTTCTAATGTTAAAGTGATGGATGCTTTCATCCACCGTTATAAGGTACCCAAAGTACTGAGGAAACTCACCATTCCCCGGTTATACCATACTTACAGAGCTCCCAAATAAATCACAACACTTCTACAGATCGACACACTTAACTTTGCAGTCAGTTGCGTCGCCACTGTAAATATTGGGGATACCAATGCAAAAATTAATCATAATGACAATCAATTATAACCTGAATATGTATCCTAATTTAATTGCTTAAATTATCAAATTTGTTAGATTGTGTAAATTGGAAAATATTTTAAAATGAATCTTACATACAGGATAGGTAACTTTTAAAGAATATTTAGATGAGGCAAAAAATAACAACAGTATGTGAGTCACAAGCCTCGATAATATACATTATGTCAGTCAGAAACCCCAATAATAAACATTATGTGAATCAGAAGCCTCCATAATAAACATTCTGTGAGTTAGAAATCTCAAAATTGTACATTACGCTAGTCAGAAGCCTCGATAACGTACATTAAGTGAGTCAGAAGCCCCGATAATGTACATTATGTGAGTCAGAAATCTCGATAATATATATCGTGAGTTGGAACTCTACCTGTCAGCCATGTAGTACCGACCTCTGCGCTTCTGCCCTCCTTAGTTGCCTTATGTTCTCAAATTTAACACAGTATAATGCAATTCCTAATTCTCATGGACGAATTTTAGATCTTGTGCTTTGTAACACTTCAGTCATCGTTTCCGCTGCCGACTCTCCACTGGTAATCGAAGATGCACATCATAAATCTATCATAGTTGAACTCAATATTCCCCTCCCTGCCGTCACCCTAAAACCCCAGATAATCAAATTGTTTAATAAAGTTAACTATGAAGTAGTCAATGATGCTCTCAGAAATAGTGATTGGTCTTCTGTTGTGAACGCGCAAGACGTTGACACTGCGGTATGCAATTTTTATAGAATCATTGATGCCCTAATAGATGATCTGGTTCCAAAGAAACTAACTAGATCAACTAAATTTCCATCATGGTATTCGGCGCCTTTAATTAATATAACGAAAGAAAAAATTAAGTTTTTTCGTGCCTGGAAACGCCACAAGAATCCATTGGATTATCAATCTTTCGCATTACTCCGCAAAAGACAAAAGAAGATTTGTAGTCTTAATCATAAAACCTATATTGCTCAATTGGAATCCGACATACAAAATAATGTTAAAAAAATATGGTGTTATGTTAAGACACAAAGAAAATCTCCTACTATACCTGAACATATGACATATCATTCTACAACAGCACACGACAGCAAAGAAGTCACGGACCTTTTTGCTGATTACTTTTCAACGGTCTTTACAAATGAGATTCCAGCTCATGATGCTAATAATAAGGAAGATCCTCTTAATAATACATTAATATCTACAATCAGAATAAACGATGAAATCACCTTAAAATACCTTTCAAGCGTAGATATTAAAAAAGGTCCAGGAATAGACAGGCTGCCCGGAATCTTTATACGTAACTGCAGTAAATATATCTGTCTTCCGGTTTGCGCCATCTACAAAAAATCATTAACAGAAGGATCATTTCCTCTTAAATGGAAATCAGCTGTTATCACACCAATTTTTAAGACTGGTGATAAACATGACGTTAAAAACTACCGACCAATTTCCCAACTTCCTATATTAAGCAAGGTTCTTGAAAAAATTGTCTTTGATCAATTGTACTCGACTATTTCGACAATCATTTCGCCGAATCAGCACGGATTTATGAAAGGTAGGTCTACAACATCCAACCTCGCCCTTTTCATTAACTTCTTGCATAGCAAGATGGATGATAAGGAGCAGGTTGATACTATGTATACAGACTTTTCGAAAGCCTTCGACCGCGTAATTCACTCAATTCTTTTAAAAAAACTCATCCTACTCGGTATACATGGCGACCTGTTTAGATGGATTAAGTCCTATATTAGTAATCGCAATCAGGTAATATTAATCAACGGTGTCTTTTCAAAATTTAAAGCGGTAATATCTGGAGTCCCGCAAGGTTCCCACCTAGGTCCGCTCTTGTTCCACATCTATATAAACGACATTGGATCATGTTTTCAAAATTCCAAATATGTACTTTACGCTGACGACATGAAAATATACAAAGTTGTGCATTCTCTCTCTGACTGTGAAGCGTTACAAAGTGATCTAGATAGGCTTTGCAAGTATTGCAAAGTTAACTGTTTAGATATCAATGTTTCCAAATGTCACACTATGACATTCACCAGAAATAAACATATATTTAAGTATTCTTATTCACTCAATAATGAACCTGTCATCTCTAAAACGGAATGTAAAGATCTTGGCGTTTACCTTGACAGCAAACTTATATTTAATAAGCACATTGAGTCGATCGTTAACAGGTCATATAAAATGCTTGGTTTTGTTCTTCGAATAAGTAAAGTGTTCAGTAACCCGCGTACAATAGTATTGTTATATTTTGCATTAGTCAGATGTACACTGGAATTTGCCTCGCCAATTTGGAACCCGCAGTACAAAGTGTACATAGATAGCATAGAACAAATTCAAAACAAATTTATAAAATATCTAACCCTCAAATTCAACAATAACTTCGACTGCACATTTCAAACTTTGCAACAAAGACGAGCAATAGCTGACTTGACATTCATACACAAAATTTTAAATAATAACATTGACTGTACTGAACTTCTTTCCCTAGTTAATTTTAATATACCAGTAAGACGCACACGCCATACAGAACTATTTCACACGCTCAATTACAAGACAAATGCAGCAGCTAATTCGCCAATCAATCGTGCTCTTCATACGTTTAATACTATCTGTCTAAATTCTAACATCGACATTTTCTTCGATTCACTGCCCAAATTTAAAAAGAGCATCATGTCAATGATATAAACTGTTCAATGCGCATACATACATACATACTCACACATACACACATACTCACACATACACACACACACCCACCCACTACGCACATCACCCGGTAATTTACTTAATATACATAGACACTACAAAGAAACATGTCATAGGTACCCATCATGAAATGTACTTAATAATTGTAAATTGTTTCACCATTGTAACTAATGTACTGTTTGTTTCTGTTTATCAATAAAAAAATAAAAAAAAAAAAAAAAAAAAAAAAAAAAAAAAAAAAAAATGAACAACAAAAAAACTAGAACCTTCTAAGAATAATAAAACATTTAAATGCATAAATTTATTAATTGCACATGATCAGTTTTGAATATTAAAGTTAAATAAAACACAGTGACCAATCATAAATTAAATTAAAATCCATATGACGTTTTGACAGAAGGTGGCAATAGCGAAATTGGATAACGCGCACGTCCCGGTTAGACGAGAGGTCTGGGTTCGAGTCTCAGTTGCGACCATTGTCTTTTTATATTTTTCTGTGTCTTGTTCTCTTTCATATTTTCATTTAGATTATAAGTGTTATCTTCTTCTTCAATGATAAATTAAAATCATTTACTTTTCTCATGGGTGGTTAATAATTATTTACCGCAAAGTTGACGCCTTTAACAAGCTGTGCCGTCATAATATTCATTTGTTATAACTTGACCTGAAATCATCTCATCCAACTAAGGTTGGGCTGTATTACAGAAATTCAAATAAAACAATGTCATCAAATGGCCATTCAGCGCCATTTTAATTTTTTGACAGTTAAAAGGTTTCTGTTAAATGCCTATTCTAAGTCCAAAACAAATTGTGATCAGCAGAAGAGATTAAAAGCTGGTTCACACACAGCTATCAAATAAAAAGATCATAGCACGCCAAATAACGCTCTCCATACAATCCCTCCAGACCGTTCACACCTAAGCGTTTTTAAGCGCAGATCAATCATAGACAATACACATCTTAGACGTAACCGCTCCAGAGGCGATATGTCAGAAGATAACTCTCCCCTTCTCCGACTAAAACAGGAGAGGGGGTCATTGTAATTACGGAGCTGCCTAGACCCGTGAATGACAGATGTCAAGTTGACTAGATTTCAGTACAAAAAATATGCATTCCGTTGCCGCTCCCTAATTCGACTGACCCCCTCTCCTACCACAGGAAGAAATATTTGATAGCCTCGTGTGAAAGCACAAAAGATAAGCGCTCGCGCTTCAACAGATATCTGCTCGCATATTTATAGCTCTGTGTGAACCAGCTTTAACTATCATGTTGTTACGCTTGTCAGCTTTTTACAAATTGACGGAAAGCTGAAACTTGCCTACAATCGGCGTTCAGCACAAACCTCAGAAATTAAAAAAAAAAACAAAATGACACTGAATGGCCATTGGATGACATTGTTATATTTGAATGCATGTTGCAAAACATCCCGGCATAAGTGATGTTTTAGAGAGAGCGGTTGAACCGCACGATTGTTGAGATGTATGGAGCTCCATTTTGGTAGTCTCACGAAACCGTTCAGTTCAGAAACCAAGCGGTAGGTGTCGAACGACCGCCGAGAATCTTGATAATATAATAATCTCGATGAATGAACAGCTCAGAGAGCATTCGGTAACTGTGTGGTTCCTGAGCATTTACAACGTCCATTTTAAAATTAAACTCGAGGAGCAGAAAAACTGCGCAGTTTTAACACCAAATGGCTCGGTTCCGAAAGCGAGCGGTTCAACCGGCCTGCCCTTGTGAACAAGCACTAAATCCGTGAATGTCAAAACCTTGAGAATAATGCTTCACACATCACTTTTAACAAGTTTTAACAACAGCATTGCTAAAAAACTCGAAATATTTTGACAGTTAAATAACAAAAACATGTTGTCTTTAGTTCCTCTTTTGGTCGCCTGCAAAGTTAACCATGTCAGGCTTTACATTATTTTATAATTATGTAGCATGTTCACCACATATCAGTGACTTTAAATTAATAATAATTACTGTAAAAGCCCAGCTGGGCATAAAATTAAATAAAATAAAAGCAAAGAAAGACATATTTTTTTCTTTAAAAATCATCAATCTTTTCTATGGCATTATTAATAAGAAAATATTATTTGAAAGAAACTGAGAAATTAACTTGTCAAAATGACAACATTATTATTTATAATAAACTCAGAAATAGGTACTTGAAGCAACAGTCTACAATTGTTGGAATTTTTGTCTTTGCTTTTACATAAACCTATTAGTCCACCCGCTCGCTCATAGGGCAACTGAAAAAAAATACTAGATGGCAACTCAATCACTATTCACAGGAAAGCAACTTTCGAATTTCATTAGCAATCCGCTTACAGACAACTTGTTAAAGACCAGTTGTCAAGGGCGACAACGAAACTCGCAGTGCTAGTCGCTGCAGCTGGCGCGTTTCAGTTGCCAGGTTGACAGGTTACCATCTGTCTCACAATCTGTCAAGTTTTCGATTAATTTGCGATATGTCAGAGCAGGAAAATATCGATTTCCTTCAGAAGGTTGATAAATTTTTTTATATATCGAGGTTGATTATTGATAAATTTTTAATAAATTATATTTTTGTTAACAAGCTGATATAATTACTGAAATCGTAAAGTTGAGTTGCGCCGTGAATTGAGTTGCCAACCAGTTTTCGGTTTCTCGAAGAACGAGGCCCTTAAATACAATTTGAATAAAAGTACCAACATAGGCCTAGACAAATAAGAACAGTTTAAATGTTAAATTCTTCTGTGAATACTGGCTGTTTTTTGTTTGTTTACTTATTAGAGTTCAAATCATATTTAGGCTAGAGAGTTAAGAGTTCAATTCAGAAGAATTATCAATAAATTACATGTGAGGACGATCTATGATAATCTATTTTTACATCTTTGGATCTACAAATATTGGATATTTTCACAAAGAGAAAATTTTGTGTTAAAAATGTGTAAAATATTTAAGGTTGTAGATGAATGATTATGAATGGTAAACAAAGCTTATTGCAAACAGTTATAACACTGTTAACTTCAGTCGGCCACAGGAGGAACGAATGAATGAACCAACTATGTATTTACTAAAACCAGAGATTTTTATAACTGCAAAATCTACACTAGCGACACAATCGATTGCAAAGTTAACCGTATCAAGTTTTCGATCCCTAAACAAAGTCAACGTTGGGTTATATGTGTATCAGAAAAGAATGTACCACACCGTGTGAGATATCTCCAGTTGCATCAAAATAAACAGCACAATTCAAGGAGACTGTTTTACGCATTCAAAATCATTAATGTGTGTACTATACTAAGCATAGAAGGGTACATATAATATGTATATGCGCAAGTACAGAGAACATAGATACATATTTCATTAACCCGTCTAATCACAGGAGACCCTAGTTGTCCCAAAACATCATATGCCGTTATAATAACAGGAGACCCAGATTGTCCCAGAACGACCGATCGTCATTAAAAGTTAGATATCTCTCTTCCTGTCAAGCAAAAATTTGTGATTTCTTTTATATTTGAAAGCGAAAGAAATATTGCTTCTTATTGTCTTAGGAATAAACGAGCTATATTGATCAGATATTTTACAAACCCGATCATAAGTGACGATTTTATTTTGCGCCAATGTGTGACGTAATAAACAATTAATTTAAAAATAAAATTGTATGAATGTGATAAAAAGTGAAGTGACAGTTTTATTACAAATTTTCTTAAAAAAAGGAATCTGTATTTAAAATTTTAATTTTCTTTTATTTTATGTACTTTTTTGGGGAAACCCCAGGTACGTAATTTTTAAGCTAATTCATATTTTCAATATAAAATTTTTAATATTTTAAAAGAAAAATCTTAATTTTTGATAAGCACATTGGAAAGATTATTTTATCTAGATATTAGAACAATTTTTTTTTTCAAAAAGATTAAAAAATAACCAATAAAAATGAACATTTGAAATGCATGGGAAGAACCGAGAATTTTTGCGTGCAAACTTTGACAGGCAAAAGTTCATAGATATTATTTTCTCATTATTCGAAGGGTTAAGCCATTTGAAACAAATTATACAAACGTACATTTTTTTTATTTTCATAGAAAAAAAAAGTTGTTATCTCCCTTTCTCAGTGTATATAAGGTGTAAAAGCTGTACGCATCTATAATAAGAATTTAAAGGGTTTTTCAATGTAAGTGGTAGTTTAAACTAAAATATTTTTAAATGTAGGTACAGATTAAGTTTAATAAAATAAATGAACAAACAACAGGAAAAGTTCAATTAGATAGTGTTAAAAAAAATTAAAAACATTATGGCATCGGCGGTTTGTCAAAATACTAAACGAAATTTAGCATTAACCATTTAATCTCTTATCTACTGATGATTGTTGAATTCTACCCGGGAATTACCAATTACATTTAGTATGTGTTCCTTCTTTCGTCACAAGATGGCACCACTCATCTGCAATTCATGTTTTGATCTACATAATATGTATATACGGTAACTGTAACTACATTTTTTTTATGAATTTCTTTTGAAATTAGGTTTAGAATATGTACAAAATTTAAAAAACTACACACCTCGAACCAGGTTTTCAACGTCAAAATTTCAAAAATACCTACTCCCTAGACCCTAGACGCTTAGTACAGCAGAATATCAGAGATAGAAAACTTAATAAAACCAATTAATTATCCCTAATGCACAAAAATTACATATCAAAGTTTATTTTATTCGAATAGGAATGTATAAGCAATAATTATTTTTAAAGAAAATTCAAAATTGGCACATGTCCACAGAATGTTATCGGACTGTTATACACATTTAGCTCCCTAACATAATACACACTGATCAGAGCATGTGCCTGCCTATACATTGTACAATACGCATGAAATATACCAGTGAAACATTATTTACATTCACAATTTAAAAGGTTGAAGGGAAAATAATACCAGCAGATTGGAATAGATTGCTACCTAGATAGATAATGCAAAGAAGCGATACAAATAACATTGATTACTCACAAACTGTTTAGATAATCTGTGTTGCTTTCTTATAGCAAGTTAATTGAATTTTCATATGTGTTTTATGTATTATCATAAAATTTTAAGAATATGAATAAAAAATATAAATCTAATTACACAGAAATCCTATAAAAAAATCTGGCACGAGATTATTAATGATAAAACAAAATGAGGCATATAGAAACAAAAGTGACAGATTCAAACAACTATCCTCATCATATAAACAGTGTACCCCACCACAGGGCACATTTCGACACAATGCAAGAGTTTTAGTTAAAACTTCATGGATCACATATATGAGACACGTGCATAACCCCTGATGGATCACATACGTGACAGTCGAGTAGATGAGGTTAAACAATGAAAATATTTTAATTTGACCAAATGTTTACGAAAGCTTGATGCAATTGTGTAATATAATAGTGGCTACAATGTCTGCAAATTGAGTTACGTTGTATGATTTATTTTCTTATAAAAATTTGGCCCAAAGCATTTATTGCATTCAGGTTGGTACTTTACGACACCTACGTTTTGAAACGCAGTTAACACGGTTTATACGATCCCATTTTTGATTTATTTTCAAATTTAATTTGCTTTTCACTGACTTTTTTTATTTCTAGTACACCTCAAATAATTTACATAAATAGTTTACTAGTGAGAGTAATAATAAACATAAAATAAAATAAGCAACTTCACAACTTGTGATTTTCAAGGAAGGTGAATGATTATAATAATGGCTATGTAGTTGATTTAATAGTCAAGAGCCCACTCATTCTCTTGCATGAAGGAGTCCACCACTTCCTTCATTGTGAAGTTGGGTATTAATTGGTCAGAAGTCAGCTTCACTCGGGTCACGGGATCAAAATGGCCGACTCTCTGAAAAGTGTATGATTAATTTCAGTTATTTGGCTATCAACCGTAATCTATCATCGACGACAAACCATCACCACATACGATAGATCAACGAGTAAGTCACCCCAAAATGGCGGAAACAAATATATATTGAATTTTTTTACATAATATCTGAGAGCTCGTAGTACAAGCAGGGAAAATAGTAGACCTACATAACATTTGGAGTCGATTTTGTGTTAAGTATAACTTTTTTTGATTTGAGCTTTCGTATTCTAGTTAATCGAGAGTCCGAAGTTGTAATTTTTTTACATCAAATTTGAAAAAAAAATCAGTTGCTAGACTCCAAAATTTTTTTTAATCCTTTATTAGGCTAGCTTTATACTTGTAAGTTTTTTCCCATAAATCGCTCAAGCAAGCGATTTATTATTATTGGCCAAATTACCAATGTAAACGACACCAAAAGTCACTTAACGTAATTTATAGCAA
Organism: Glyphotaelius pellucidus; assembly: GCA_936435175.1. Lineage (NCBI taxonomy): Eukaryota > Metazoa > Arthropoda > Insecta > Trichoptera > Limnephilidae > Glyphotaelius > Glyphotaelius pellucidus. Next base: position 11,141,896 of record OW386549.1, read on the forward strand.
GTTACAGAAGCTGTTCTTTTGCGAGTTTTTTGACAGGTCTAAGTCTAATCGCGTCCGCGCGAACTTCCAGCCTTCTCACAGCTTATAAAATCAATTTTATAAGAGAGACTTGTCGCAAGAAATGGCACTGAAATGTCAAAAATTAAAACACAGTAGTTTTTGTAGGAATTTTTTCTTTTAGTATTTATTTACACTTATTTAAGTTTACTGAAAATGAGCATCCTTCTATTCAATTATTGGACCAATCCTAATTTCAATGTTTCTGTTTTTAACATTACATATTTGAATTCAAAGTCAGTTGCTGACAGGTAGCTGTCATTCGGATAAAATGAAAGAACTTCATTAATTTCCACGGAGAATAAAAAATAAAAGTGCATGGAGAATTGTTTAATTAAACCAAATTCTTTTTCAACAGTTTATTTGGGCCTTTTCGCCTTTATTGACAAAATCGCGTAAATTTAAACAGTTGCAGGATCATTGTTGAAAGGAAGCCATCTTACCGCAAATAAATTTACAGGTGTAAATGGTCGCTTTAGCATTTACACAGGTTGAACTTCCGAACAACTTCCGTGAGCATTAATTACGACAAGTAGGATGCATATATAAACGCTCTTGTGAGTATCTTATCAAAAACATATATTAAGTCGTAAATTTTACATATGAGTGTAAAGCTAGTCTTAGACTAAAAAAAATTTTAAAATATCAAAATGCTCAGACCCACAAAAAAATTTTTTTTTGGATTCTCTAAGTGACTAGTTATAGCAAAGTGCCAGCCAAAAGATGATAGTTTTTTATGTTAAAATGATGAATTTATTATTATATTCATATAATTCATTATATTTACAAATCAATTTTAATTATAGTCAGTCAATTAATTATTCAATAATTGCATTTAACTTATACTTTCAATTTATGTCAAGGAGTGGGATTAAACGGTTATACCCATATTCATTTGAATTCTATGGTCTAAATTTTATAAAAATTGCATGAAAGTTATGTTTTTTTTTATAAAATAAATGCACAGTTGGTAAACAAGTATTCCAGAAATAAATGTTTTAAGATGTGTAAGCAATGCATTCAAAATGTCAAAATTCATTCATTAATTAGCACACAAACAATTTTGGTGAAATTTTTGTGTGCTAGGGATTCATGACCCTTCTCCTTTGTTTATATTATCTATGATACAAATAATAATAGTCCTCACCTGTAGATGCTCTTCAATATCTTTACGTTCATACGTGATCCCACTGGGGGTAATCACGGGCTCGCTTAATATTTCAAAGCTAATCTTCCCACACAGGTAATCTGGAACTTCGCGTTTCTGTAAACCATTCAATTTGTAATGTTTAGAATAAGGTTGGGTTGTTTGAAGCCCAGAAGAGCTATTCTGTATCTTTTATGAATATGGAATCGAATCCATACATAATCGATTGTCCAATTTGTGTGATTGTCTATGGCTTGCAATCGCTTTTTCTATGGGCTAAAATGTCAGCTGTTGGCGCTTTCTCCGATTTTAACTAGTTTAAAACATAAAACGCTGTAAGTATACATGATTATTTATTCATGTAATATACATTTAAAGTTGTATACCATGGATTTGACATTTGCGAAGTTTCGTTTCAATCTAAATTCGCCTGAATTACTTAGTTTGCCCAAATTAAGAACCTATTTGAGGCAAAGCTATTGTGGCAATTTACACATACTGAATAATTGAATATTTTGAGACGTAATACATTAATTATTCCACTAACAGCCACACTTTTAGGCACGGATTATGGGAATTACACTTCATTTCAACAATTACTACGTATACTATTTATTTACAATTACAACAATTACTATTTATATAGGTTATTAGATTCTTAATTTGAAATAGGTTATTAGATTCTTAATTTGGGCAAACTAAGTAATTCATGCATATTTAGATTGAAATGAAACTTCGCAAATGCCAAATCCATGGTATACAACTTTAGACGTACATTAAATGAATAAATAATCATGTATACTTACAGCATTTCGTATTTGAAACTAGTTGAAATCGGCGACAGCGCCGACAGCTGACAAATCAGCACATAGAAAAAGCAATTGTAAGCCATAGACAATCAGAGTCAAATTTGACAGTCGATTACGTATGGAATCAATTCCGTATCCACAAAAGATACAGAATCGCATGGCTGGTCGCATTAATTTTATTGATGAATAGCGTCACTATTAATTTTTGAAATTTGTTGTAAATCGATTAATCGCTGCTTCTCGGCCTGTTTCAGCATTCAAACAACCGTCAAGCTTATTATCATGATTGTTATACTTGACGGTTGGTTAACCTCTCAGGCTAATGTGTTCACTTTTGGGAACAATTCATAAGGGTCTCATAGAAATCATTGTGTTTTCCTTACTACCATGGTGAGAAATATGATGTAAACAGTGTTTTAAAGAGAAAACATCACCATCTTTGTATTCTAATCTAAAAGTTAACCACAAAATAATTTAAATGTACACCTTTATGAAACCAAAGTTTCCGACCGCAACATGAGAAAAAAAAGAAACTTTGGTAATTTTTTATAAATTATTTTTACATAAAATGACAAAAAGTGAGTTAAGGATAACATTTATAATACATTTGACGAACAAAACTATTTCGTTAGCAGTAATTTTAGTTAGAAAAAACGTAAGGAGAGTCATTTTGTCGAAGTTTGCATTCAAAATTTTTATATTTAAAAAATATGTTTCTTTCAAATTATAAAACTTTAAAGTGTATTTTATTATCTTTCAAAAACAGTTTTTAGTTTTCTGATATGTTCAAGAATATTTCATTTATTTAGATTTTATTGCAAAGTGGAAATATTTTGACCTTCTGAAAAAATAGGCCCGAGAGCCTGAGGGGTTAAAATAAGGGGTTGATCAAACGCTGAAACGGGCCGAGAGCAGTCAAATATTAAAAAAGAAACAAAAAAAAATACAAAAGGGTTCAAAAATACCAACATTACTCTATAAAGGAGAAATCTGATTGTATGAAGTAGCAAAACTCTCGAAAGTAGAGCTCCATGAAATTTTCACCGGTGGTTGGTTTTCTCAGCAATATCAAGATCATTACAAGTATTTTCAAACATATCGGTCATGCCGTTATGATTGTCGGCTGATCACAACTTTATCTAAAGCTGAAACAGACCGAGAAACAAATCCAAAATTCAAAATGGCTCCGACCGTCGATTTGATGGTCATCAAGTGTGTTGGAGTATGAAAACCCCCAACTCAAGTACCTCGATTTTAAGTAATAAAACCGTAGATATTATAATATTTTGATATATGACATAAATCACTTACTCTTCTCCTGTCGTCAATTTTAGCAAACAGGTTGTTTAGTTCGCTGGCGTAGTTATTCTGAAATTGAAAAGAAGAGTGATTTAGGCGGGGATGAGGAGAATGAGATCAGCAAATGCTTGAATATGTTTGCTTGAATTGAATTTTAGATTTAGAAGTTCATCTATAACTACATTCCAGCAAACACTTCCACACGCAGATATGAGGAGAATAGCAAATACTTGAATATATACGTACAACTGGATTGAATTTTAGATTTAGAGTTTCATCTATAACTACGTTCCAGAGAACATGTCCACACACAGATGTGGGGGGAACGTCATCAGCAAATGCTTGAATATGTGCGCTTGAATTGAATTTTAGATTCAGAAGTTCATCTATAACTACGTTCCAGAGAACAGGTCAACGTGCAGATATGAGGAGAAAGTCATCAGCAAATGCTAGAATACGTATGCTTAAATTGAATTTTAGATTTAGAAGTTCATCTATAACTACATTCGAGAGAACAGGTCCACATGCAGATCCTTGAATGCAGCTCTCGTTTCATTGTTTTTGAGCCGAAGCGCCAGCGTATGTTGTCTACCATTCTGTCTGATAGGTAGTCTGTAAAAACCTCGTAGATATTGGCTGGGCAGTATTTTTTTAAAAAGTTGTGAAAGCACGTGTGTCAAATGTTCCCTTGGTATCCAAAGATATCAGACAAGTGTGAAGGCCTCCTTTCGTTGGTGGCTTTTTGTGGTTAACAGCATCGAGAATTGCATCTTCGGTGCTTTTCTGTTGTGTAAACGCATACTGATTTGAATTAAGTTTCCCCCTTTCATGGTAAACTTCCATGTAACCCTCTTAATGAGGAGTTTCTCTAGAACCTTGCCCAATGCTAGAAGGGGCCCAATGGGACAGTAGAAACAGATGTTACCGTAGTTTTCTTTACCCGGCTTCTGGATTATCTTAATTGTGGCAATCTTCCAAACGATCGGAAAGCAGCCAATTTGGAGACATGCATTATAAATTGCCATAAAAATGTCAGCGAGAGCTTCGAACGCTTGTATACAAATGTCTGTGTGAAGTGATCCCTTTCGGGGAATTTTTATATCTTTTGAAATATATTTTTAATTCAAGTTTGGTAAACGGGGGTCGATCTCACTAAGGTTTTCCCCGTACTCTACTTCAAATACGAGTTTGTTCTGTTGTTTTACCAGCTTGAGTCATGGGGATCTAAAAGTATGGACGTCGTCTCATGGGCGGACGTGGTGGACGGATTGTTCTTGAATGTCAGTGTTTCTGGGGGGGGGGTCTTCTGTGATGATTTCAGAACCCTAAGGATTGTTGACCGGATGGTTTCTTTTCCTTGGTGTGCCGTGGAAAATCTGAAGAGGAAGTTTTGTTCGCCTTAAAAGTGATTATCTTGATAAGATTGTTCGAGTGCCATCTTTCTTGTTCGAATAATTCCCTAGCATGTTGGGCTGTAAGGAGTAAGATTGAATATATAATTAAGTGATAGGACTTCACAGATTTCACTAGTGAAATCTTTGTTGCTTTGAATAATTGAGCACATCTGCGAGGCCTTCACGAGCATTTTATTTATTGTCGCTATCACGACTGCCGTACTTGTGCTCTTGATATTTTCGCATGAAGCTAATGCCCGCTTTGACTTTAGACTATGGCATTGTCAATTATTGGGATATGTTACGAGGCTGAAAGGAGGAGGGAAGGGAAGGGAAGGGTAGGGAAGAGAAAGATTGGGATGTAGATTCCTGAGATATGATCACAAAACAGGGCTAAATGTATTTCAACCAATTTTTTGATTCTGAATTGTGGTCTTTCAACAGGGCGATCCTGAGAGTATCTACCACTCTGATGAATTGTTTGGCAGTCTATCCTCTAAGCAAGGTCTATTTCTAAGCAAGGTGATAGTGTGTGCATAATATTAAAACTTACAGCTTCTTGTTCAATTTCAAGACTTTTGTTATGGAGGTCATCTTTATTTGCGTTATGGTGGTCCACCCTCAGTGCGCTCAATCTTCTTTCGGTGTCTTCATTAATTAATCTGGAATTAAATAACACAATCTTACAAATTAGTGTAATAATAACAACAACAAAACATGGAAAAAAATAAGCATATTAGCATGCATTATGTAATGGGAGATTCCTGAGTACGAAAAATTTAAGTGAACAAGATATCATAAGGAAAATTTTAACTGCGTTATTCCACATTAATCACAAAATTATATAAAGGCAATTTCAATATTTGTTTAAAGTAAACGTACAATTTACACAGATAGTACTAATCTAATCAATCATTTTACAGCCGAAGGTGATTTTTGTTGAAAGAGAGTTAGTTGCTTTGGAAAAAATTTCTTAGAAATCGCATTTCATTAAAAATGATGATGTTCCCCGTTAGCCATCTATTTTCGGCCCCGTTAGCAATTCATCTAATTTCAAGTCCAGTTGTTGATCGGCAGGTGATGAAGCCGTAACGTAACCAAAATGTCGGTAATTACCATTGACCTAGTATACCCTAGACAAGCCGTCTCATAGTAAAAATCAGAAGAAAATAACCCCAAGTATCAGTAATTTCGCAATACAACTCTCCTTCGAATTCCGCCGTCTTGCATGCGAATTCTCGGCAATATAAAACTGAGCACCGTCTAATTCCATTGTGTGATTTGTCGAACTAACACTTCAATAGGTGGCCACGTTTTGCATGCGTGACGTTTCGACAAGCTGTGTTGTGTACAAATGGTTTTCAAAGTGGGGATCGCGAGACATTCATAAATTTAATTAGACAAAAATATTTTTTTACTTTATTATGACAAGCGATTCAATTTCGGAGGCGAGTATGGGTAACGCCGCCTCGGGAAACATTTATTGGATAACCAACGCCTCTGCGTATAGGTCACCCCAAGTGGTTCGCTACGTTTGGTGACTATGCAGGGGTGCCCGGGTTCATGGATTGAGGTTTGTCCGGGTCTTGGCGGCGGATGCGTCTGATAATTTTTAAATTTTATTTTTCTGATGAACCTAATGGCTCGTTGTCAACCACCAAGCAGCAATTTCGTCGAAGTGTCCTGTTGAAAGCGGTGTACACTGCAAACCATACTTTAGATTCGTGTACAAAAACTTGTACACAGTCCCGTATATGTATATATTGATCATGAGTTTTAAAATAAAAAAAATCCATTCATCGTTTGCTTGAAAATAATTACGAAAAATTGACCCTTTTACCGCCCACGCACCGTGGGCTGCCCAGGTTGGTCGCTTATCATTAACACAGTGATGAGCAACCAGCAGCCCGCAAGCTCTTTTACTACTTTCCGGACTTTTGACTACAAAAAATATCAAAAAAATTGCGCTAAAAAATATTCAAAGGCTTCTGTTCTGTTTTGCAAAATGTCTTAGCCGAAAACTATAATCTTTCTTAAAAGTTTTGAATCAGCTGCTCAATTAAGTTTTTTTTGTGTATAGGTAATAATTAAAAAAATGACAGAAATTCGTAGTTAGTTAAAGCCCGTTAGTAAGCGCTCAAAAAGAAGAGGAAGGTGAGATATGTAAATACGAATGTTAGAGGGAGCGCGAAAACGATAATATTTAAGCGAAAATTGTGAAAATGTTTAATAAAACATGACTCGTTTAAACTATTTTAAAATAGAACCAAAATCTCGCGGGAAATGTCATAGCTTTAAAGAAAAAAATGAATTATGATTTTTTTCATATATATAACTTGTGATGTAACAAAAATAAAGTGCTTATAATAATTTTCGAAATATACGATAATACGATTTTCTTCTATCGGAAGAATTTCATTCAATTACCGTTTCGGCGTGGCAAATGTATAGATATTATCGTCAAAAACAACATATATTTTTTTAGAAACTTAAAAACTTAAAGTGTTTTAGAGAAATATGTTGTAAAACGGTAGAAATTCGGAATGCTATGGCTTAAGATAGGTTAACTTTCGACCTTAATTGAAGAATAGTGCAGCGGTTTTTTGTTAAGATCTGCGTTTAATGTATTTTAAAGGTTTCCGTTTTATACAAACCGGGTCGCGTTTTTAAAAAGTTTAAAAACCACTGCCATATCGTGATGCCGGCCCTTCGTCTATGTGTTAGTATCGGTGTGTGGTGACGTCACAAGCATTTGGGTGATTAAGTGACGTCAGAAACTTTGCTTGCCAAAAAAATAATACGTCAATATTATTACATTTATTAAAACGCTGTCTTAAAGCTATCGGAAAGGCATAATTTTTTTTATGTATTCAGGTAGCTGGTTACATTATCGAAAATAAAGTCCGCGGACTGTACCTTGTACAATATTCGGAAGTAGGATATTTTTGTGTTTGAAAAAATTAATTCCGTCAGGACGGCTGGGACAGCAATTGGTTTCAGTGTGGACCGATAAAAGGTAAAACACAAAGCACTACGCGATCCAAATAGTACGAAACAATGCTCGCACTTTTTCATAAATGGGCCTTGAGCCAGTTTTATTTGGTTTCTGGCGTCATTTTTAATTTCACAGGGCATGTCTTGATATACTTGGTCGAAGGTAATTACTGATTTCATGACAATGTCATTTTTGAGGTAAATTAAATTATGTAGCTACTTATATTGTTATATTGTATGAAACCGTTAAAACAATATTTCGATAAACGCCGATTCATCAGCGCTGAAACTGAAAACTGAACTTTGTCAATTTGTTACTATTAGAGCTTACAGTGTTGCTAACTGAAACCACCACGTCAAAAGGCTCGGCCGTCCTATCATCCTTTTAAGCCAAACCTACTGTTCAATCCATTTCCACATGTTTTTTTAAAACCATAAATAAATTACTGGGCAAACCAATTGTTGGTGCCTAGCATTCATCCTCATACCTTTTTCCAAAACTGTAATTCCTACTCACAAATACTTTTTTTTTCCCTACCTACCTTACGCCGACTAAATACAATCATGTGTCATCATGTTCAGTTAAAAATTAATAATCGTCCTGTCAACTTATTGTCAGTTTTGATTACGGAGCCGTGTTTATATGTTTACGTTCGACCGTGTCAAAACAGATAAGAACCATCATGAGCTTGTGAGTTGGTGGATGATGTGATGAACCAGCGGAATTTAGACAAGCGAAGGAAGAAAAAGTCGGCAATCCTTGATTATCCCCATTCTTTCTACTTTGCGTATCTCACTAAAGTCTTCAACACCACTCGACTGTAGAGCATTTATAGACATATTTTTATCACAGACTAGCTGGTATGCATTGCAATGCCATTCAAAGAAATAAATTGATTATCCCTGCATGTCCTTTCCCGTGCGTCCCCGTTCACCTCCCGAGTCCCCTTCCCCTCCTGTCTTCCCCCTCCCTCGTCACCCCTACCATGAACCCCACCCCCCTGTTCCCCTCCCCCTCCTGCCTTTCCTCCCTGCTGATAAAATATATGAAATACACACATTTTTATTTATATAAATTCCATAACGCCAGAGCTTACCATTATATATAGCCTACAACCGTCGCGGGTGTGCGCATAACATATCACCAAAGTTTCATCGCAATCGAATGAACTTTATATAGCAGCGCATAAAATACGAAGAAACAAACAAACAAATATTGATTTATATATATATATATATATATATATATATAGACAATGCCAATAAATTCACATCATAATGCCTGAATTTTCCCGCAATGTGTTTGTAAATATAGCAAATTTGGAGCACATAGAGAAATACTATCATGGTAGTAATACAGAATCTAGTAGAATAATATTAGAGATTATTTCAGAAGGCTTATAGATGGCATTTAAATGCTAATTCTTGTAATGTGTTGACCTTTCCAACACTTTTAGCGGCTGGTCAACAATCAATAACATTTTTTTTCTAAGCTATTTATGGCTTCTCTCCATCAGCGCGTTTCAAATGAATCAATCCATATCTATTGAACTTCCAAATAAATATATAAATTCAGATATTTCATAATTGAAAAAATAAAACAAATACAATCAATAACCAACATTGTTTGTAGGGAAAGCCGACATTCAGCCATTAAAAAGATGAAAAAGTAATCGAATTAACCTCAATTCAATAAACATTGGAAATGCAGTGAAAAGGTTCATAACTATGTATAAAAATGCACTATTCTAGTATCCAATTATTACACCTATATGGATATTATGAATTCTACACTAGTTAGGACCACAAGCAAAAATTATTTAAGAAATAAAAAAGTTATTTTATTGAACAATCTAGGTTCATTCAAGTTCATACCGCTTCCAAAAAAACCCAATGATAAGATAATTACTGTTGAAAAAATAAACCAAAACATTTAATGTGAGAGTTTGCTCCATAAGCACAATCATTTAGAAAACATCAATGTCAATAATAAATTACAATGTCAAAGTAAGCAATGAATTTACAAAAACAACAGTGAAATTATATTCTCTTCTTCGCCGAGTTCAGTGAAGTGAAACCTACATAACCATAATCACACTGGAAAGATTCCAGAAATAAACAGATAAAGGAGAAGTCAATCTTCAATCTATGGATTTTTATAGGAAATCTTACTTATTGAGGTACGCTTGTAATTCTATTTCTTGTGCTATCCGTTTTTCCTCTTGAATATTCCACCTCTTCTTCCGGGCGATTCTCAGTTGGGCCGCAATGTCATCTCCGAAGTTTAGTTTCTGTTCTTTGGCCAAGTCATTGGCTGTAATGAAACGAAATCTCGGTAATTATAATGTAAAAAACATGCTTTATTGCTATGCTATTGTGCTAATCGATGAAAGAAACGCAAATTATTATCAACAATTTGCAAACCGTTTTACCACTCAACAAATATAATAAAGTAAAAAACAAAAGAAGTTCATTTGAATTGTTAGTATTCTCAATTCAAAACCAGTGTGACAATCATTATAAAATTATTAGGGTGGGTACCTGCCCATCAATACATTGAATAAGCCACTTGTATGCATTTTATAATGACTGAAAAAAATCGTGTGGATAGATGTAGGTATCTACTAAGATAATGAAAATGTTACTAAAAAAATAGAAACTTAACTTCGTTAAATAACAAAATAAACAAATCCGTTTTTTTAGCTAGAGACATCAATGTATAAAAGTGTTCGGTCTATGATTATTTATTTTTATAAAATTCCACACTGATTTTTTTTAAATATAGCAACACTGGGACTTTCGTTGATTTTTGGCGTTTTGAATTGTGACAGAAGGACTTAGATACATAACTACGAGGGTGTAAACTTTTATAAAATCAATTTATTCTACCTCATAGTTATGTATCTAAGACGATACATAACTATACACAGGGCTGGGCAGTATTTGAATTACTCGTAATTGAAATACGTATTTGAAAGACAAATACGTATTTTGTATTTGTATTTCAATTACTTCCCAAAAATGTATTTTGTAATTGGTATTTCAATTACATGATGCTGAAGTATTTTGTAATTTGTATTTCAAATACTTATGGCTTCAAAATACGTTTTCAAATACATTTAGCTATTTTAATAATGATAATGAAAAATAAGCTGACGTAGAAAATACACAGACTAAAACGCTAGAATCCAGAGCAATATATGTAAATATTTAGGGTTGGCAACACTGTACGTCAAAGCAAGTATCTTGTCAATTGTCGTTTTCATCGTTTCGCGGTATTTATTCATGATGACGTGAGTTAATTAGTTAATTGATAATTGATAATGGATGATCAAATTCCATCAAAACCACAAAACTTTAAAAGTGGAGCGGAGATGAGATGTGTCATCTGAGCAATATGATTGGTCAATTTTTGCACGTCTCTGTTTCACTCTGCTCAGCTTTGCTTCTATGGAAACGCAACCTTTGATAAGGGCACTAACGACAATTTATTGCAACCAAAGGTTCTACCAAAACCAAATGTATTTTGTATTTGAAATAAAAAAAATTGCTAAAATACTGTATTTTGTATTTCAAATACACGACTTGAGAGTATTTTGTATTTCTATTTTAAATACATGCGGAAAAGTATTTTGTAATTTGTATTTTAATTACAACAAAGCATGTATTTTGCCCAGCCCAAACTATACATGTAATAATTATTTCAATGAATACGTTAGTATATATAATTTTTATCTGAAAAGTTGGATAATACCAAACAAAACAAGAGGTATGTTTAAAACAAGAATGTTCAGCTGTTCAAAATTTCACCTCTGCTAAGTCACCAAACGTAGCGAACCACTCGAGGTAACCTATGGCAGAGGTGTTCGTTATCCAATAAATGGTTCCCAGGGTGGCAGTACCCATATACCAAATTGAAAAATTTAATGACTTTAGTCCATTTTCAACTGGTAATGATGGTATGTCGTAGGAGTTTTTTTTTTTCAATACTTTCAGGTTATTCTAAAGAAAAATGTATGAATTAGTATGGCACATTTCAATTGGGGAAATATTTTCAAAACACCTTAATATATATTGGAGAATGTATTTCCTTACCTCTGTGAAGGTGTTTAATAGCTTCATCAAAACCTTCAAGCTCAATCAGGCCTAGTCCGAGGAAGAAGTGAGCTTTGACGTGCGTGGCCTCTATGTCCAGGGCGCGTCGACAGTCTTGACAAGATGAATCCCATCTTTTCATCTTCAGATGACATAACGCGCGATTCGTAAAATATGTGGCAATGGAAGGATTCTTTATCTGTAACAAAGTCACAATTATTATCTCAGACAATCTTGGAATAGCAGAGCGTTTACGAAAAAGTTATACATGATGCACTGCGTTAGTGATGATTTCTCTTTAATGATTCTTACAAAGGCATGATGCATTATATGCATAGGAAAATGGATCAACGGATTCACTCAACAAATCAGATCAGACATCCACCAGTCAATGTCAGACAAGGACCAGCACACTCATACCACGTGTCATGCTCCTACTGTCCAATGCTATGGGAACGGGACGGTGCATATCACATGGTACAAGCTGGCATTTAGGTTCTTGTCAATGGCGTTACGTGAAAGAAAAAACATTTTTATTTTTAATTGAAAAAAAAAGTCACCGGTGATCACAAGCCATCAAAAAATAAAGTCTGTCAGGTAAGTCCTGATACATCCTGTATACAAACTTAGTAAAAGCCATACAAATGTAAAAATCATGCAATCAACCCAATCTATAAACAATGTTAAACTTGCAGTAGGTTTTTCTGTTTAACCGCATTTTGTACGCTTTCAGAGATAACATGCTTTACTGATAAGGAGTGCTTCAGTGATTGAATAACTCAGAAATTTTTTCATGGATGCACAGATCAAAGCAAGGTTTAGATCCAAATGCTCATTTGGGACAAAACTTTTGGGCCCCAATTAAACGGAATTTGACTTATTTACTGGAAATTTCATTTACAAAGAATCAATACTATTGTACAAACATGCATTGATTAAAAAAATGGGCGTTATCAGCAGACATCTCCTGGAGATTTTGGAAAGTGTTAGGCCTCTGGAACAACGAGGGCTTTATTGAAGGATAGTAAGTAAATAGGCGGCAAGAGAAATAGGAACACAATTTGTTTTAAATGAGCGGCTTAACCGGTTCACTGTCCACCTTTTCTGATCAGGAACATTCTGATTTTAGTTTGTTGACATTTTCAAAATTTTGTGGCAGCAAACCTGTTCAAGCGAAGTTTAATGTGAAATCACTATTTTAAATTAATTTTTATTATGAATCGGTTTACATTACGAATAGCAAAAATTATGATTCGGATAATTTTCCTAAGAAAATTTTTTTTTAAATATGCCATCAAGGCTAAAATTATCCGTAGGCTAACAGTTTTACTTGGATAACTGGTGAAAACCACTTTTGTGCTAAAATCGAGTGTTTCTACACTCCATTTACCAAAGGACTTTTATGTTTATTACCTATATTCATTGTGATATAAGTACACACTACGAAAATACACATTTTTGGCTTGGGGCTTCCTCCAAAGTGTTTTTTAATATTATTTTCTGAACAAATCTTTGCAAGGGAACCAAATAAGTTTGGGAAACCCTGCTCTACACTATCGGATGCATTTTTCTAAGAATTTCTGCATGGCGTTATATCTCTCTTTTTCCTCACCACAATTCATACTTGTTTACAAACTTCTGGGAATATTCTCAGTAAGCGTTATGTTTAAAATATTGATAAGGGGGTATACATTAATTATGGGAGCTCAAAAGGGAGGGGGGGGTTCAGCAAAATCTCATGTTACTTGAAAAGAATATACGAAGTGGCTCAAATTTTTTTCCATTTTTAATTAAACCCAAACTAAGAACCTAAGAACCTATTTTAGGGTCATATATTAATATTTTGGAAAAAGAGAAAGAAAAAAAACTAACCTCAAAACTTTGACATCAGTGACAATGGTCGCCGAGCGAATATTTGTTTTTAATTTTAACGAAATAACTATTAAAATTCATTATTTTTCAATTCCGGAAACTGAAATACTTACTTCCCATTATTATCTAACTGATGTTAAGTGTTTTTGTAATAAAAAGTGCATACTGAGCGTGTCCCTATTAGGGAAATAAATACCAAAGTTATTTGTCATTCCCATAACTTCACCAAATTTATTTCTTATCTATCTATCTATTCTTATCTATAAATTTCGGAATGGCGACATTGTGTTGTTTCTCTCTATTGTTAATTATGAAAATAAATGCACCAAATACTTATGTTTGAGTTTTCCCCACTTAAAATAAAGATTTACGTAAGTACAAGCTGTTTTAACGTGATTTATACGACAAAAACAAGTGTTGTAGTTTTATGCATACACACATCAATCGAAATTTTCATTCAAATAGTACGACGAATTTTTTAAATAATGTTAAATTCCATGTATTGAGTACTCACTATAGCTTTTGTGTAACAATTGAGAGCTTCTTCGTATTTTCTCAAACTAAACAATCTATTTCCTTGCTCCTTCAACTCTTTGTCGGAAAGGTTGACAGTCGAATACATGTGCTTACTCATATTGAATTTGTTATTTTAATGCACGGACGGGAAGAGAAACTCTTTCAAAAGCTTTTAACAAACCAAACACTAACGAATGACAAAAGTCAAAACATAACAATGTTATTGTAAAAATTTTGCCCACTGTAACAAGCTAATAAGATTGCGCAGCCACACAAATCTGACGTTTCTGATTTCCATTCATTTGTTCTACATCTACCATAGATAAAGTGACAGGAAAAATGTAAGTATTGTCTATGGATCTAGGCCCGCGAATTTCGAAGTGATGGGGTAAAATAACAATAATAATAATCGCGTGATGATCGAGAACATGCATGAATAATATTAATTCCGTTGTTAAAATAATACTTAACCCAAGGTTTGTAAAAAAATATTTATTAATATAGATTCTGGTGGAACCGCTCATGCAGTTTCCTTTTAGCCCAATTCAGTCAAATTCCCTGATGGTAGAGTTTTGTCTTTTTGTATGTACAACAGCAAATATTAGAATGTGTTCAAAAATTTATTTAATTTTATAGATACCCATTCGTTTTTCTAACCAGATAAAGTTTGAGGATGCTTACGTAATATATGCATGTCTTAGGTATAACTTCGTACATTTTAAAATCACTGGACGTGTAAAAAATAATTTCCAAATAATCGAAAAATTGGATAAAGGAAAAAATTGGTCTGAAAATGGGTCGGGATATTGTATTAAAGTTTTTTACAGATAAATTCCAGATTTATAAGTTTTAAATTATCAGAAATTTACAATTATTTTTTTTGACATTTTGAAACGGAATGCTGTTTGTCTTTTTCGCCACTTCCGTTTACAATAACCTAAAACTATCACTATCTGATAATTCATAATAATATTATAAACTAGTGAAGATAGTGAAGTAATAATAATTCGTTTACAGCATTAATGATCAAATAAATGATAAAACAAAAAATAAATATTTAATTAAATGAAGACATTATGAGCGAAACTCAATCGAAAATCTGGAAACAGAAAAATCAGAAAAAGATATTGGCACCTCTGGGACTCGAACCCAGGACCTCCCTACTTTCCGGGTTGGGCGCTCTTATCCACTGAGCTAAGGTGTCGATATCCAATTCGGTCACTTTTAACTGTACCATACTTCGACTAAGAACCACCCATATTATCTTCATTTTTCTTAACGCATATTTTTATGCTCGGAAAGTAGGGAGGTCCTGGGTTCGAGTCCCAGAGGTGCCAATATCTTTTTCTGATTTTTCTGTTTCCAGATTTTCGATTGAGTTTCGCTCATAATGTCTTCATTTAATTAAATATTACAGTTTGAGGTTTTACTCATAAAGTTAAAATAATAAAATAATAAAAAATAAATAAAAAAATAAAAATCGAGTGCAGTTCACACGCGGTTGAAGTGAAACCTTTGCCCACACATTCTCAACCAATAGAAGCCTTGAAAAGTGAGGTCATAATCAAAGCTGCCAATGAGCGTAGTTTGACGCTTCGTAGGTAATGCGTCATTTCCGTTTGATATCTTAACCAATAGGAGCCTTGAAAAGTGGGGTCATAATCAAAGCAGCCAATGAGCGCAGTACTGTAATGCATCATTTCCGTTTCCTCCGAATTTCAAATCACAACGGGGCTAAAGAAGTTTCACTCCAAAAACAATATTGTTTCTCTAAAGTTTTCCTATTTATATTGCATAAGTATCTATCAAAAGTAAATTACAAATCATTAACGAAAAATAATCCAATAAGAATAATTATTTTCGGATTGCCAATATGAAAACCAAGAAAGCGGCTGTTTTTTTTTTTTTAAATCAAGTAATATATAATTTCGAAAGCAAAGTAAAGTGTTGGTATTAGCTTATTATAAACTCCATGAAGTAGTATGTAATAAGCAATACTTGACAGTGGCATTTCCCACAAGTTGCAAAAATCTGGTCGAAGGTTGATTTTCCAGGGCTAAATCCTTAATCCATACTTACTCGAAACCGCCGTACTTAATCGTGTGGCTATAAGCGGATTGAATTTTATAAGGCATGCTTAATACCTCTACAAGTACCTACTGATAGATTGCCTACGGTGAATTATAAAAGTTTTCGATTTATTTTCCATGAGACCGAATTTTTCGAAGTTGTGAGTTTTCATCAACAGAGGTGGATTTAAGCCGATTGGAGACAGGCGGAAAATATTTCGACGCCCTTACCAACTCAGCTACTAAACTAGAGTGGTTCCCGAATTTTTTGGGCCACGGAATCCTTAGACCGTTTGAAAGCAGGCGAATTTTTTAAAAGTGTGAATTCTGCCCAAGAGTTCCAACTGCTTCCGTCTGGAGTCAGTGAGATTATGGTATCCCCAAATGGGTTATGTTGTGGGGCTGAAGGTGAAAGGTGGGAAAGTACCTATCTATTCCAGAGGCGTAGTATGGGGGGGAGGGCGGCCCACCCGGGCGGCACTTTGAGGGGGGCGGCAAAATTTCACAAAAAAAAGTTAATATCTTGTACGAAACTTATATTTTTGTCGCACCTACGATTCAGATGGATTGAAATGGGTATGGAATTTTTCATTACTTATTCAGACATAACCGGGGGATCCCCTTTCTTTAAATGGATTTATAATAATGTAATCTTGATCACTCTAGCGATTGGCAACACTATTTGTAGTGAATTGCAAGAATTCCCCGAATTTTGTTTTGCGCTTGGAATGTGTATGACTTATATTCAGTGAGAATGATTAAGAGAGGTCCGTGGGCGATGCTTCGACAATTTTAAGAAAGTTTCATGGATCATCATGTGTTCCGGTAGATCATCAAACCATCATGTGTTCCAAGTGCAAAAATAGGAGGAAAACCATTTTCTTGTTCTGGGTGTAGTATCATTTTAAGCTGAGGACTAGCGTGAAGATTCACCCTTAGGTTAAAACCAGTTTGATGTTCCGAATGATTTGTCAAAATTCCAGTAGCGGAATTATCTGCTGACGCATTTTGAAGACAACCTTTCTATTATTTCGAGTGGAGTTAAAAATATGGTTTCAAATCATTCTTCAAAATTCGTTATTCGTAGAAAAACCATGCGCATATTATGAGAGTAATACAAATTAAAGCTGGGGACTTGCAAGCCGATTCACTCTTAATTTTAAACCAGTTTTGTGATCAGAATGTAAAATTCCAGTTGTGAATTCATCCGCTGACACATTTCAAAGGATAACATTCTCTCATTCGAAGTGCTTTGGAGGGGACCTCACCACTTTCCCACGGCGTTATAAGGAAACATATGGTTTCCTCCTTCACCGCACACGTCAAGACTCTACTTTTTATTGAACGAAGCTATATTTATTTGGTCGACTCCAGACCCTCCAATGTCCATGCATACGGGGTTATTAAGCAGTATGCAAGTACTTACATTAACATAATACAAAAAAAAAGTGGCAGCCCGTGGAATAATTCTTCTGAAATCCATAAACTTAAATATATAAAGATAAAGATTTACATATAAATTTAAACCAGTTTTGTGTTCAGAATATAACGATAAATTAAATAACAAGTTGCAGATTCATCGTTTACCGGGTGAAGCCTAATATTTTAATTGCATGGCAAATGCTGCGAAATTCTGAAAAATTGACTGCTCCGTGTGTAACTATTATTTGGGAACTCTTACATAGGATCAATCTTAAGTTAAAAGCTGTCTTGTGTTCTAAACACACTGTAAAAATTCGAAATGCAAAATCCTATTACATGTATACCATTCTCGATTTCCGAGAGTAGTTATAAATTTGTAGTAGAACTTATGAACATGATTTTTATTGGAAGAATACTCGTCACATGTGATTATAAAAATCGGCAACAAATGAGGTCGTAATAAAAAAATGGATTTCCGTTTACCCACCCCCCCCGGCGCTTGAAAACACCCGGTTGGAAGTACCCAAATAAGGGGGGGGGGGGCAAAATTTTCCTCCGCCCCGGGCGGCTGACACCCACGCTACGCCACTGGTCTATTCAGATCTGGTCACCAAACACGGCTAAAGCCATTTCAAGCAACGTTTCAGTTCTGAATGGTGGTCTTACACCAGGGCGATACCGAGAGTATCTTCCACTCGGGAACGTGCCAAGGTGTTAAGGAATATTCTTGACTTATTTTAACCAGTGATTCCTGACATTATTTGGGGTAAAAATTATAATTGAAATGATGGTCTCCGGTGACACTTCAAACGTAAAAAAATCAATAGATATTAAACAGTTGTCGGGGTGAGTGGTTGAGCCCTTAATCGGCCGAATGACCAGAGACTACAAGTGCAAGATTCTTTTTCTAGACTACATGTGCTGTTTCTTATTTTTAATAACTATTAATTTGTGAAACTACACAAATTGATCAAATAAAATTTATTTGCGCACACCGGGATTTAAAGACGCGACCGTCGGATTGCTAGTCAAGAGTCTTACCCTCTCGACCACGGAGGCCGTCAGTAATCGCAATTAAATCCTAATAAAATTATTTACTATTATATTTACAGCCTGTTTGGTGCCTCTTTCTGTATAGACGTACATGTATATAGAAAGGATACATGTATTGAAAAATACAGTTCTGGAGATTTTTTGTTAGATTTTTTTAAATAAGTGAATAAGTACTGTACATTAGCCCCTATTTAATGGAACTAAGACACCCAAAATTGGAAAGTTACAAGATTCCGGATGACACGGAAGAAAGCGACGCAGGTGAAACCTTTTCTTACTCCAGGATAAAACTAATAAATAATATCGTTTTTTATCATTATGAAAATCTGTAGATGTAGACGCACTTTCCAAATAATATTCATCTTCTATATATATAAAAATGAAAATATGTTTGTTTCTGTCTATGTATGTATGTATGCTATGGGTTGCTGAACCATTCATCCGATTGCGATGAATTTTGGGGATTTGATTTGCGCATGCCCGCGATTCTTAGGTACTATATGCAATAGTGAGTTCTGGCATCATGAAATTATGCGTTGCTAACAGTTCATCCGATTGTGATGAAACTTGAAGATTTGATGTGTGCCTGCCAGCGACAGTTTCTGTATAAATTGATGAGCGCAGGCGTTTTGAAATTTGTACGAAAAAATTGCAATAGGGATATAATATTTTTTCTATTTATTTAATATTTGTATGTGTTTTACAAAAAGCATATACATACATATTTTTTACATGTTACAGTGTTATTGAGGAATAAAAAAATAGCCTTTCCTCACCATAAAGAGATAAGGTTCTTGTGTTTGGTCAGGAAACTCATGCTCATGTATAAAATCATGTAATTAAATAATAAAATATTTCAAATACCTACATAATAACGAAAAGAAAAGTAAGAAAAAAAATCAAGATTTATCAAAAAGAGATATCAATATTTAAAAGAAATAAAAATAATAGATATACGAACTCTTAATTCTTACAGTAATTTCAGGTAATTTTTCAATTTAAGCTGGAATTCATGAATATTTTCGATAATTTTTAGAATTAACGGAAGGTTGTTGAAATAGGTTGTAGATAGGGGTAGGTAGGTATTTTGAATGTGTTTAGTGTTAAATTTTGGGATTTTAATATTTTTTGATATATTGAAATGTAAGTTATTTAGCTGTTTCTTTGAAAGTTTGTAGATTGAATATTTTTTTATATATATTTTGTCTATATTTTAGGTACTTACATTGAATATTGAATAGATTTTGTCAGTGGAAATATGTTTCTCCCCAGCCTATAATACCGTATTGTAATTTAGATTGAACAATTGCACAGTACACTTTGCATTTATAGATCCACGGGTATCTTATAAGTAATTAGCTACACCTTTCCAAATGCAAACGAATCTTTTCATAAATAAATAATTGTGTGATACAGAATTACCCACCTCCGTAGGGGTGAACTCAAGTGCTAGACTCCCTGAGCCTCTTAAGTCCGGGCCTGGGTGCGGCGCACCTTCGTTCCTTTCACATGATTCGTGGTTCGTGGTTCGGCTCGCAATTCGGTTCGCAAGTGTCCTACGCGCCATTACGATAAATGCATGATTTTAAAACTCCCCTACGAATTGGTAGCAAATAAGTACCTGCTTAATTCATGCACGAGCACTCTCAGAGATCGGTTAGTTCAGACAACGTGCTGTTGTTAGAAGTGGTGCTAAGCGATTTTTTTTACATAATACCCAATTGATCTAAATTGGCTAAACGACTCTTCCCGCCTCAACTGTCAGAGTTTAGAACACTTCCTCGATTCCCTTGCCATTCGCCAAAGCTTAAGTTGAAGCAAAAGGCATTAATGGCGTTATTCTCCGACCAGGTAGACGACTCCCAAAAGTATATACCAATATTGTTAATATGTGTAAAAATAACATAACAATATTGTTGATGTGTGTAAAAATAACATAACAATATTTTTAATGTGTGTAAAAATAATATAACAATTATTTTAATTTGTGTAAAAAATGTACAAAAATATTGTTAATTTGTGTTAAAATTATATAACAATATTGTTAACGTGTTTATAAATTAAGGAATTGACATGATAAATGGTGATTTTTTTTAATCGAAGGGGTCTGTTATCAAAAGCACTTTCAGGACGATTTTTTGGCATTTTAGTAGATTTTTTCTAGATTTTATAAGTCATTTCACTTACCTATGTAGTGAGTGTGCCAAATTAGATATGTTTATGCCTAGAATGATTGATTTGTAGAATATTTGTTTTGTTTTATTTTTCAATTAAATCGCAAACTTGAAAATAAATTTGAAAAATAGAGTACCTACCTTATTAAGTACTTGAGAAATATTTATGAAAGTTTTCTCGTTAGAAAGTTGAGTTTCTTATTTTAAGTGTGTGCCTTTGTGAATTCGGTAACAAAAGAACTGTTTTTTTATTTGTTTTGTGAAGGCAATCATAAATATAATATAACAAGTTTAGTGTTGTGATGAATTAATAAATCGATACAATGGAAAGTGTCCAAAGTATAACTCAGAAGAATTCCTCCTTGCCGCCAATTTTGATGGATGACGAAGAACTGCACGAAGGAAAGAAGAAATATTGTTCGAAGAAAAGGTGAGAATGTGATGAAATTTTCATTAATTGATGAAATATTTTTTGGTAAGGTAGGTACCTAACCCTATCTACTAAATTATTATTATTATGAGATTACTCATAGGTAGTAAGTACCCACCTGGATTCATGGCAAAGTAAAATAATTTGTTTTTTCAATCACTGAAGACAATGTTAGCGATTCTGAATCGAAAATTTGAACTAGACAAATCTGAAAAAGATGTGGTTACATCTAGGAATTTTCCAACATTTTCTCAAATTTCCTAGATGTGACGGTATCTTTTCTGTTTCATATTTTTGATTGAGAGTCGCTAACAACGTGGTAAGTCTTCAGTGATTTGAGGTTTTTAATGAATTTTTTTTTTCTCTTTCAATCTCATTTTCTCGCGGGGATTTTTGAGAGGCTGGAATAAGTAGGGAGGAGAGAAAAGTAAGAGAAAGAGGTTTGTTGGGAACATATAATAAATTGGTTGGGAAGTAGCTTCAGAAATGATCACTAAATGTAGCTAAATCCATTTCAATTATTTAATTAAATGAAGACATTATGAGCGAAACTCAATCGAAAATCTGGAAACAGAAAAATCAGAAAAAGATATTTACACCTATGGGACTCGAACCCAGGACCTCCCTACTTTCCGGGTTGGGCGCTCTTATCCACTGAGCTAAGGTGTCGATATCCAATTCGGTCACCTTTAACTGTACCATACTTCGACTAAGAACCACCCATATTATCTTCATTTTTCTTAACGCATATTTTTATTTTCCTGGGTTCGAGTCCCAGAGGTGTAAATATCTTTTTCTGATTTTTCTGTTTCCAGATTTTCGATTGAGTTTTGCTTCATTTAATTAAATATTACAGTTTGAGGTTTTACTCATAAAAAGTTAAAATAAAAAAATAACATTTCAATTATCATTAGATTCTGGATGGTGGTCTCTCAAGGGGATACTGAAAACATCTTCCTATTTGGAACAAAGTGCAAACACATTACATACTCACCTATTTCATTTTAGTTTTATGTGTGAGAGAAATAATGCTCTAATTTGAGAAAAAGAATTGTCTTACGTTTACATCAGTGATGCACAAACTTTTCAGCGGAAGTGTTAATTGATCAATTTTCAAATTGTTTGCCGACAATTTTCAATTTAGGTACAACATGGTTAGACAGGGAATATTTTTAATTCGTGTAGGAGTAAGGGGAATATTTTTCCGATTTTGGCTACCGTGGAGGGAAGGGGGAGCAATCGATACAAATAAGCTTGTGCTTTTAAGTCATAGGCACATTTTTTCCGTCGAAAGGGGAGGGTGGCAAAATGAAACCTAGTGAAGAAAAAGTACCAAATAACAAGTCATCGGAAGCGAAATCTCTCCGCCATTACCCATAATCTATACATCCCGGTCCGTTACTTATTTCCGTTCTTGAGAAATTGTATTTTATGAAAGTGGGCCGCAACGAATGACCCACAGGTCGCAACAAACAGTGCTGCGGGCAGCGGGGTTGTGCATCACTGCCTTATGACAAAGGAGTCTGCCAAACATAGCCGTAGCACAGAACACACAGCTTTCTCGCTAACCTACAGGGTGTAATAATAGTTATTCGTGAAATCTACGGTTTATAATATTATTTTTTCAAATGAAACCATATTAGAACAGGATCATGTTTTAGTCATGGCTCTCACAAACAGTATACAAGTCGGTATTCAGAGCAACTGCGTATAAAATCACGCAATTTCATGTTTTGTTTTACGAACACAATTTGACGCGCGTCTACTAAGATTAATACATGACTGTAAGCGCCTCCGTACATGGAGCTACTTACAAGCTATTCGAGCCTGATGCGCGTAGCACGCGCACCGCTCGTGGGTACCCGCCATACAATTTTGCTAATGTTCGTACACGGCGGTACGCGACGGATGTCGGGTTGAAGTCGGTAGCGCGCTACTGGCGGTGCTGGTAGCGCGCTACACGCTGCAGCATTCGGGTCTACTACTTTCGTTTGACGTTTGACAGAAATGGCGTCGGAACATGAAAGTAATGTTAGATTTGTTCTGGAAGTGGAAAAAATGCGTGTTTATATAACTACACATTACCAGAATACGTAAGAAAGGATTTAGTGGAGAAGGCATAGATTGATGTTGGAAAAAAAGCCATTTGACATCGTTTTATCGTGTTAACTGCACGGCTGCGCGTGAAAAATGATCAAGTTCCGTATATTTCGGGTAGCGCCGTGTACGGAAACCAGCATTAAAAAGTAGTATATCTGCAGGGTACTTGTGGTTGTGTCACAATCACGTATTTTGTAAGTATCTCCATGAACGGAGGGCCTAACAAAACGCGAAACGCAGCACGAATTATGGGAAAGAAACGAAGTACCTAATTGCAAATGGCGTTTCGCGTCACTGTTACTTCATTCCTTTCCCATAATTCCCATAAAACGTTTAGGGTTTTGTTACATGCATGTAACAAAACGTAAATGTATACGCAGCCTTAGTAAGTACGATCACTGTCCGGATGTCTTTGGTACTTATAGCTCCGGGACAGAGATGAATTATTCAAAATTTCGCAATGAGGAGGTATTGTGTTGTGGGCGTGTCAGTGTGCCCAAAGTAAGGCCTATGTTCCCTTTTTCCGGGTGGAACTAATCAAACTTTTTCAAATTTTGAAAATCTATCAGTGTGCCCAAAGTAAGGCCTATGTTCCCTTTTTCCGGGTGGAACTAATCAAACTTTTTCAAATTTTGAAAATCTATCTAGAATTATTTAGATATTCAAATTAATTGGCCTGTTTGAGGCCTAGAAATTAGGAATCGAAATGCCTCTTATGTTAATTGGTGACATCAGGTTTCTTTCTTCACACTGTGTGGCAGGTATGGGTACCCCCATCCAGTGAACCATTAATTAGATAACCAACACCTCGGTCACCCCAAGTGGTTCGCTACATTCGGTGACAGCAGGCGTGTCCGGATTCACCGGGTGGGGTGTGTCCAGGTCTTGGCGGCGGATGCATCTGCCCACCAGCTGCGTGGCGAGCCGGATCGGGAATGGCCAGTTTGTAGAGACCCTTTTACCTCTCCAACTAGTCTCTCTCTACTCATCGTCTTGCACCCCAGCAGGAGGGATGGACGTATGAATCCATACCCCTAGATTCCTACCCACCCCTCCCATACCCTTTTCCCTCCCAGGACTTCCTCTCCTTCATTTCCATAAAAAGAACCTCCACGCAACATTTCCAAAGATGACTGTCAGGTTATACGGCGTTAATTTAAAAAAAAAACTTCTTTGTTTGTCCCTGATGCGGTGCCTGAACCATTCATCCGATTGCGATGAAACTTTGGTTATTTGTCTTGCGCATGCCCGCGAAGGTTTCTATGTACGATGGTGAGCTCTAGCGTTATGAAATTATTACCTATGCCATTCATCCAATCGCGATGAAACGTTGGTGAGTGGCTATGCGCACACAAATGTTTCTGGTCATAATAATGAGCACTGGCATTACGAAAATTGTATAAAAATTTTACAATAAGTGGCGCGCGAGTTGTTTGAAAATGTTTGTATTTCATATACTTTAGCGGCAGGGAAGGAAGGAGAGAGGGGGAGGATTCACGGGAGGGGGTCAAGGGAGAAGGGAAGGCGGAAGGGGAACGCGAGATGGGAAGAGGACGCGGGAGAGGAACGGGGGCGCATGGGAAAGGACACGCTAAAGGGTGGTGACGGAGGGGTGAAGGACGAGGGAGAAGCAGAGGGAAGGATTGCGAGAAAGACAAAGTACGTCTCACACAGAAGTGTGTGTATATTTCATATAGTTTAGCGATACGGAGGGAAGTAGGGAAGGGAATGAAGGAGAGGGGGTTCGCGGGAGGGAGAACGAGGGAGTGAGAAGGTGGGGAAGGTGTATGGGGAACGCGGGTGGGGAAGATGAAAACGTGGAACAGGGGGTTCACGGGAGGGGATCGCGGGAGAGGGGGAAGGCGGAAAGGTAGAAGGGGAACGCGGGAGGAGAAGAGGGCGTGGGAGGGGAACGAGGGAGGGGCAAAGAGAGGGAGACATAGTAACGATAAGGATTAAATTTAAAAAACTTCATTGCTAGCTTCTCTCACTGCTAGCTGTATGTGGCGTACTCACGGGTCGGAAAATCTTGTCGGAAAACAAAAGGACTTCCAATAAACAGAATTCAAACACAAATACTTTCTTTGAATGGCATTGCAACGCATATGGGGTACCCGCTAGTATTATATAAAAATAATAACATTTTGAAGGAGAAAAAAACCTTTTGTTTCTCTTTCAAAAAGATCGCCAAGTTTCAAAATAAAACATTTCAATAACATGCAAAATTCGTTACAATTTGGCGAAAACAAGAAGCAAATAAACTAAGGTTTATAATACAAGTATTACTTGTACTAATTATGTTAAAGTTTGAGAAACATCGATCACAGTGATGTGGGTTGAAATGTTTGGGTGAGCTTCTTTGTATCAAAGTCTCAAACGAGTTTTGGCAAAAAAAAGCAATCATTATTTCAATCGTTCGATAAAAGCTTCAGTTCAACTTTTAAAAAGCACTGTAATGGACGCTTACAAAGTATCGTTGTGGTGAGTTAAAAATTGCTTTGGTTTTAAAATATACGGAATATTGCGGGTTATGTGGTGTAAGATTAAGAAGGGGATCCTCAGATGATTTGGGCATGTATATCGAATGAACAAAGAAAGACGTGTAAAGAGAATGGTGGCGGGCCAACTCGGAATGAAACCAACTCAGAATCATCTCAGATAAGTCATTTAGAGTGATAAAAAAAATATATAAAAAAAATGGTTAAATAGGTTATGTTAGGTTAGGGTTATCGACTAATTTAAAATTATTTTTTTCATAGATTTTAATGACTTTTCAAGGAGTTGTTGAGTTGACATTATTCCCAGTTGGCATGGAACCAAAGAGAATATGTGACGCAAATGTGAATGGTAGAAGAAGTCGGGGACACCCGAGGAAGACATGGCACGATCAAGTGAATCGGATTCTTTAGTCGGGCCTTGATAAAGAGTAAAGAAGAATAATTTTAAGACGATGTATGAATATTTATTACATTTACAATTACGATGTCTTTTAGATTAGCTCCACAATTCGGGAGGGAATTCGGGAATTCAATTTGGTAGGCGGGAATGGGTACCGCCGCCCCGAGAACCTTTATTGGATAACCAATACCTCTGCCGGTCACCCCAAGTGGTTCGCTACGTTTGGTGATTTAACAGGGGTGCCCGGGTTCATGGGGTGAGATTTGTCTAGGTCTTGGAGGCAGATGACCAAGACACACTGAACCCCAGATTCCTACCCACCCCTTTAACCCTTTTCCTTCCCAGAACTCTCCTCTCCTTCTTTCCTTAAAAAAAAATCCTCCACACATCATCCCCAAAGATGACATAGGCCCTGTGTGGAGCTCATGTAAAAAAAAAACAAATCACAGGAGGCATTGAAGAAAAAGATCCCTCAGGGCCTGTGTCATCTTTGGGGACGCAGTGTGGAGGGTTTTTTTAGGGAAAGGAAGGAGAGGAAATTCTGGGTATGAAAAAAGTATGAGGTGTGGGTAAAAATCTGGGGCTGAAAGTGTCCCGGAGTGACGGACGTATAAATCCATTCCTCCCACTGCGATGGGTCGAGAGAATCGAGAGGCTGGAGAGGTCCAAAGAGGCCTTCCTCAACCGGTCTCTCCCGATCAGGCCCGCCACGCAGTAGGTGGGCAAACGCATTCGCCACCAAGACCTGGACAAACCTCTCCCTATGAACTCGAACACCCCTGCTAAGTCACCAAGAGTGGCGAACCACTTGGGGTGTATGACCTATGACCGGGGCGGCGATATTCATATCGGCTTCTCAAATTGGGAGATTATTTTAAAAATAAATATAACGATTTTCCGCGGGTTATAAAAGAAAAGAAAAATATATGTAAATTCAGGTTAGGTACCTGAAAATAGTTACATATTAATTTGAATAATGCCGAAGGGTATTCCCAATGTTTCACTGATTAACGGATTTTTTATAACTGGCTACTTCCGACCACTGACACTGACAACTGACGAACTGACAGCGAAGTTGAGTGAGTAAAATTGAAAATAAATACTTTTGATATTGATAGCCGTTATGATTTTTGAAGTGAAAACTTCTCTACACCGTTGTGATTTGAAACTCGTTGAAACAAAAAAGTGACACTAAAAAGAGACAAACACAAATCTACAGGATTTAGCCTGCGAGAGAATGAGATAGAATAATCGGTCTCCTCTTTGTGCAGTGCTTCGTAGCCTATCGGTCTCCTCTTTGCGAGGTGCTTCGTAGCCTCCCCACTCTTGTCTAATTTAGTTTTCTGAAGGTTTCACTTCTGTATTAACTGCACACAAATTTTTAATCTTGTGAATTTATTGTGATTGGTGGATGTCTTTTTTAATAAAATATCATCGTGGTGATTGCAAATCAGTGTTCAAATTGTTTACTGGGAGATTATCCATGTATCTAGAGAAGATGAAATATGACTCAGATGATTGATTTTGCGTTGATTTTGCTCGTGGATTGCATACAATGTCGTAGACACCGGTCAGTGGCTGAGTTGGCACTGCATTTGGGTCCCACCCAAGCGTCCCGTATTCGATTCCTCGGCTGGCTAAGTCCTCCATCATGACAGAAGCAACATTTTCCGCTTACTATGGGAGTAAGAGATTTTCAAATATTGTTGGGTTATTCATAACCCGGGAATGTTTGTTTTAAAAAAAAAAAAATCCAAAATCTGCAAAGCTTATTGATTCCGTTAAAAGATTGCTTTTGCTTGTCAGTTAGGTAATTGTTAGGCAATAATGAAACCTTTGAATTTACTTTCCCACAAGTTTTGGGTACAAGTGAATTTGTGTACACAAAGTTACAGTAATTATTCCTCTAACCACCGCATTTTTAGGCACAGATTATGTAAATTACACTTCATTTCAACAATTACTACAAGAAACAACTATTTACATGCACAAAATGGGTTATTAGGTTCTTAGTTTGGGTCATAAATAATCCAAACCACTCGCATTTTGGTTAACTAAATAATTCATGCATATTTAGAGTGAAATGAAACTGCAAAAATCAATCTATATTTAAAAAAAAAACAAAATGGCAGCAAAAGGATCGTTTTATATGAAAAATTTCGAACTTTGATTGAATAAAAATGTAATTTCAATGCATAATTTTCCGTAATTAGTTGTTTCTTGTAGTAATTGTTGAACGGCAGTGTAATTTCCAAAATCTTTGCTTAATAAAAGTGCGGCTACCAAAGTTACTATTTTATTATCTTTGGGGATGCTATCCAAAAGTCTCTTTGGGGCCATCCATAAATTACGTCACACAAATTTCATGATTTTTTTGACCCCCCCCCGTCCCTGTCACACGCTGTCACATTTTTGAGGCCCCCTTCCCCCTAGCGTGACATCACACGTTTTGCAATTTTACGTGTAAAACTAATATGGTAAGCCTAAATGCTTGTGACATTGCAAAGCTGATGACCCCCTCGTACGCCTTGTCACACAATGTCACACTTCTCTACACCCCTCTCCTTCCCTCCCCTTAAGGTGTGACGTAATTTATGGATGGCCCCTTTGGGGAAAAGAAGATTGCGTTTCATTTAATAATGTTCTATCACAATGTTAATGTTCTGTTAAATGGTACTAATTATTTGCAAACCTATTTTTAAAAAATGTACAAAAGATCTTTCTTCACAAAAGATTTCTTAACCCTTTTTATCTACGATGTTACACAAGCAAACATAATATTTCAATTGCGTATCTCTGTATACATGTACTTACCGTGACGATATGTCCAATTTTTAATGGAACCGTTCTATTTTCCAGAACCTCGTCCCACACAAAAGGGTTGGAACGCGGATGTGTTCCGTTTTCCGAAAGCGGGTAGCCACTTGTGACGTAAAATTAAGAAATCTTTTCAAGTAATCATTATTTTGTCGGTTTGCACCCCCAAAATAACAGAAATAAATAAAAAATCTCAGATTTTAAAAGAGATGGCCGTCGACAGTAATTCAGCGGTCACTGCAATGACCAATACAATATTTTGTGACCCGGTTCCTACAAGCCATACTGCTTTTTACAAAAAAGTAATTTACTGTGATAATTATTTTTTACAGGATAAAACTACTGGCCTCTATTTTGGTTATACTAATGGGAGCTTTGTCATGTGCCCTTCTCATCACCCCCCAGCCCGTGCCCCCGCTCCCTCCTCGGCGGATCCCCGACCGCTACACATACCCTGAACTCCTGGCTCCAGAAGAAAGGGAGCTCTTCAGCGATATTCGCACATCCTTCATCCCTACAGGATCCATAGCACTTCCACCCACAGAAGGAGTTCTGACGTTATTTGACAGACAAACTGAAGACATTTTTGCCAGTTCAAACACTTTTAAAAATGTCAAAGAAGAAGCTATCTTAAAAACTGATGCGCCAAACCAAAACCCTCACTGGAGAAGAAGAATTACTTCGGAAGAACTACCCAGTTTACCATCTACCGACGATTTCATCGGTAGGCTCGCCGGCCAAGACTTCGATCAAAATTTGAAGATTAAAAGTGACGAATTCATAACTCAGTTTAACAAACCAAACAAGCGTGAACCGTTGTTAAACACTGGACCCTTCAGTATTGACATGTTGTTTGATTCTCATTTTGACAATGAAGAGGTGTCTGATAGTCTGAAGGAAGGTGATGAAGACCTTGGAGCGGTAATTAATGATCTGATGCCTCGGCAGAAAAGAGATTCACCACCGGAGAATTTAACTCTCGGTGAGCGCATTTGGCAGGAACTTCAGGAAATTGGGAATAACACATCTGAATCTGAAGAGTGAGTAAAAATATATTTATTACATTTCCCTAATTTAACTCTCCTTCTTTGGTTATACGAGGGTTGTCCAAGAATTAAAGACCATTCTAATTTAAAAAATCAGAAAAAATTTATATAAAAAATCATATAAAATTTTAGATAAATATCACCACTATTTTTCGACATAGTCCTAGTTACGATTGATGCACTTGGTGAGCCGTGGCACTTTATCGTAGAACTCCGCCGCCAAAAATGCTGTGAACCTGCCGCCAAAGGTTTTCCTACCAAATGTTGCTTCAGGTGAAGAAAAAGATGCGAATCATGTCATTGATTGCCTTTCTGATTCTGTGTTAGGTGGCGAATCCATGTTTCAACCCAAAAAATCCTCGCCTTGGTTGGAAAAACCATTTCGAAGAGACCCTAGTGCTTTCCTCACGATTTTGCTTTTCAGCATATTGGGAACCCAACGCGTATCGCAATTTGCATACGCCATTTTTCGTTCAAAATCGTTTGTGTGGTAGACTTACTGACGTCTGGGATCAATATTCTGAGCTAAAGAACTTCAACAGGGCAGGCTCCCTCTTAGTTGAGAAAGCGAATAATTGGGCGCACCTCGCAGGCGGCGGGATTCGACAGCGGAGCGTCCATCTCAAACGTATGCACTGAAGCAGCTACCAAGCCGAATCACGGCTCGTTTTTTAATGGAAAGTCTGAGCTACACGCCAGTGCCGCCATATTTTGAGAAATAATGTCAATGTGTAGCCGAAAAATAGACTATTTATATACATCAATGCAGTAACCAGATAAAACAGAATAGTGACAAAACAGAACATCATAAAATAATAGGTTAGTTTAGATTATGTTTGGTTAGATCTATTTTGTTTGTTATTTTTCAACACTTTTCTGCAATGTTCTGTTTTGTCATGAAGTTGTGTATTGCATATCTCAAATCTCACAACTATTTCTAAGTATTTTATTTTCTTATTAAAAAATATCTTTTTCTAGAGCCATGCCAATTCCTGAGCCGGCAGAAGTACAACATAATGACACCCAAGATTTAACAGAATACCTCATAATATTAGCTAGGTAAGTCAATAAGTCATAATAAATTCACCAGACAATGCCTTGGGAAGGGAAGTATAAATACTTTTGAAAACCTTGTCAGTAACACGTTTCTCAATCAGTTATTGCCAGCTTGTCAGAACAATAGAAACGCCTGTCTTCCTATAATCCTACTATGTATACAGTTTGTCACAATAAAGAACACAAAAAGAGGGAGCTGCAATTGTTTAAATGGTTTTAAATGGTAACACAAAGATGGCTGAAAGGAAAAATTATGAAACGATAAAAGCACTTTTTTTTACATTAGCTCCACACGTGAGGCCTTGAGGAAAAAAAAATCCCTCAAGGCCTAAGTCATCTTTGACGATGCTGTGTTGAGGGTCTTTTTGAAGGTCAAAATGGAGTCTTGAAATCGGAAATTAACCCACTTTCTGACATCCGATTGAGCTGAAACTCGGCAGATAGACTCGTTGTCAATGACAATGCATTCTAACAACTGATGGCACTCATGCACACATACGGGCGCACACAGGCATTTTTCTGAAATTGGATGACGTTATATTTAAAAACTTACAGCAGTTAATTACGAAATAAATGTCGGTTCTATCCAATTAGGATTTAGCTTAGGTGTTAGCAGTGTCGACTCCAGTCCCTGGAGAGGAAGGTTCAATCCTCAGTCAAAACAAATTATAATTTTTTTTTTAAGTTATAAAATTTTTTTTAAAAGTTCACAGAAGAGCCTGGGGAGGAAGATTCAATCCTGAATCAAAACAATTTTTTTCTTTGAAATTGGCTACCAGCCGGTCCAACAGACGGAACAACTAGGTCAAAAACTGAAAAAAGATATGTAATAGTAAAAACATTTTTTTTCGTATCAAGAAAAATTGAGTTACTTCATTTTTCATGTCAGATTCGGAAGTCAAACATAACCATTTGAATCAAATTGTAGGTTCATTTTATTAAATTTCTAGATTACCTTGACAGACTGTACCATCAGCATTAAAAAAATGGACAATAACTTAGGGAATGAAATACAACGTGTATCAACACTGCAAGTTTTCCGTTTGCAAAGAACAATGATCGCAGCATTGTTCGTCCGTTGTAAAACAGCAGTTGAACTTGATTAATTGAATTTAATCAATGCACGAGTGGATCAATTCCGCCAAGGTCAAAACGCTAATCAATAAATCTATCGCTATCATTCAACTAAATTGCTGTGTTTTTTTTGTCATCCTCAAACAATGATGAATAAATTGTGAAGATTTGTATCGCAGCGAGAGTTGACAAGAATACAGAACCGCACTGATCAGTTCCAATTTTAAATGACAATTAAAATAATTTTTTGTTAGAATGTTTTTGATAGGCACTTTATCTAAATTCTTCCCACAATCAGTTCAAATTCAAAGCAAATTCGAGTACCAGATTTCATTGAACCAGAGTTATGCAGGACAGACGCAAAACCAAAATTAGTGTTTTTGATGATGGGATTGTTTTCACTCACATGTCAACAATCTGTAAAACCCCCGTTATAGAACAAAAAGTTAATTTCAGTCCAATTTTGTTTAACATGGTTCCATTACTTTGAAACACCTCTTCAGTTCATTTATCCCTTGACCCGGACTAGTTTATGACTTTATTATAGGTTGAACTTGTTATGGCATTAACCAATTGAAATAGGAGTAATCTAGAACCAGCTAGACACGGTGAACGCTCGAGATAGATCTTACAGACCAGAAATCCTAAGAAACTACGCATGACATTGAAATATAAATTTTTTGAATATCGGAAGCAATAAAATATACCCTTTAAAGTTTCCAGTATTCATTTTTGATAATATTTTTAAGGCACTCCTTAATAAAATTGTTATTTTTATTATTAGCTGAGGTACCCCGCTTCGCTCAGGAAGTTGATATGAGATTGTTACACAATGATCTGGGATGTTCCCAAATATTCCCGAACGTTCCACAACATTCCAGAATGTTGTGGAATGCTCTCGAGTGTTCTGACTGTTCTAGAAATTTCTAGAGGGCGAAATTTCCAGCCCTTGTATCTTCAAAAGCATGCCCTTCAGGTAAAAAAGGAACCTTCTTCATAGAGGTAGAGGGCTATCACACTATATAACTCCCTTGATCGTACCAGGACTCTTTTCTGAGTTTTAGCGGTACGCACATTGTACACTTTCTTTTATAATATATATTGATTGTTGGTCCCGATAACGTACAAAATTTTCATAAAGATTGCTACCAATATAAAAGAGGTACATAATAATTAATAATTAAAAGAATTCCAGAATTTTTCAACAGATTTATTTAGATAACCTCTAGTGTGTCAAGAAATCCTGCGTGGATTTCTGACATTTTTACCCGTAGCATGTCGGCGAATCCACCGTGGATTTGCTAATAGCTCACCGCACTTGCCCCGATTTTATGGTATTTTAAACCTTAAAAAATGCTCTTAGCATACTAAAATATTTGCTTGGCAAGAAAATAATATATCTTCAAATTGTTCTAGCTTATCATTTCATCACTTGCAAATATATTTATTTTGTTTGTGAAAAAGCGCGTCGTAAAATAATGTGTCAAATATCGTAATTCCGATTTTCAAGTCGTAGTACTGTATTCATTTACAGGTCACGAAAGCTTCACATTATTACTTAGTTTTAATGTGAAGTATACTTTCATAGCTGAAAAATATAATAAAACTCAAGATTATTTTCACATCTTCATATTATACTATATTTTTTTATAACATTAGAAAAAATAAAATATTTCTCTGAATATAAGTAGCTATCCTTGGGAAAATACATAAAAGAGATATACAGTTTGTCAAATAAGAGTAGAAAACATAGCAGGGCTCCATTGCTGTTCAAATGGCAATACTAAAAATATAATCACGGTCGTAATCTAAAGCCGTGTAACCTACATTTTTGTTAATAAAAATTAAAAAGGCATAAAACTGAAGAAAAAAAAATTCATTGCAATATAGATACCCACTGATCTCCAAATTAGAATTGCGTATAAGTATATTATTATTATACCTTTGCAATTTTGTGTTAACATAATGAAGAGTAACGATATTGTAATAAAATATAAAGCACACTTTAGAAATTGCTCACATTTATTAAATATTAGCTTAAGTACCTAGCGTTGCCCAGGCTTTAGATCATGTCTCTAATTTCAGATCTGAAATATTTAACTCATTCAGATCTAAAAGTAGTGTAACTAAACTCACCATTAATAATTCTTCCTTTCTGCCTACTGTTAAATTCAAATTTATGTTAAATTAACTGAAAGCCAATCACTTTGTAAAACACAATTTAATCAAATTTATGTCTGTGTAGGTATCTTAACAACAGTACTTCTTCATTATTTTTTTTTTAAGAACAAAAAAATGTTTTTTTAAATGTGTATACATATATATTTTCAGTGTCATTGCACTTTAAAAGAATATTTGACAGGTAAATTGGTGTTGCCAGCCTACAAATTTTGTAGTTCCATTTTTTATATTTTCTACTCTTATTTGACAGACAATATCAGTTTTTATAAATACAGGGTGTTAAGGGATGTACTTGACTTACTTTAACCAGTGATTCCTGACATTATTTGGAGTAAAAAATGTTAATGAAATTTTGGTCTCCGGTGACTTTTTTTTTTTTTTCAAAAAATTTTTCTTCAAAATCAAACAAAAAAATTTTCTTCCGCATGTTGTCACTGGTCACTCCGCCGAGTAGCCAACCCACCCCTTACCCCGCCTCCAATTGTCCAACACCTACCATTTTTTTATGTTTTTGTAGAAAGAAAAAAAAAAAAAACATCAAAAATGTCACCGGAGACCAAAATTTTATTTACATTTTTAATAATGTCAGAAATCACTGGTTAAAGTAAGTCAAGTACGTCCCTTAACACCCTGTATATAAACACGCATTATCTGGAAAGACGGAACAATTTACAAAACAAGCAAGTTGTTACGAAAATAGTGTCATTCGGCACACAATTGGCGATTGGCATTTTGCCCTGACCCAAGCATAAGCAGTATTAGATTGCGGAGGACGACATTCCAAGGGTTAACAATTACTAGAAACATTGCAATTACTCCGATACTGAAGGAGAGCAATTGGCTTGCACGTGATGTTTAAAGTGATTATCCTGATGACAGTTCCGGAAATAATGAACAGGCAATTCCACCGCTCAGCAATAATTGTAGTTGACTTGAGAGTAGGAACCGCTACAGGGTTGAAGATAATAGTTTGATTTATTAACGTTTACTGTCAGGAATGATAAATTGTTATACAAATTGAACTGCAACATAAAATGGCACCTCATCATCAACGGTTCTCTCATGAGTTCTACTACAATATCTTAAGGTTAGAGTTTTCACCGAAAATGGCATCAGTACAGTAATGGTGTGTTTCAATTTTCAAACAAATTATATAAAAATTTTGACCTAGAATTGACGTGTGACAGGAATATTTTTTTTTTACATTTAAAAAAAATATATCACCGGAGACTCAAACGCCATCTACGTTTTTTACTCCAAATAAGCTGCTCAGGAATCGCTGGATCCTGTCGGGTATACCATACATCATTATTTTACTAAAAATACAAAATTAACAATGTTTCAACTTATTTTCATTTTTTTTATTGTATATGTTATACGCTTTTTCTGCCAAACTGTTTGAGTGACTTAGCAGTGGTGCCCGGGTTCATTGGGTGAGTTGGGTTCAGATCTTGGCGGCGGATGCACCTGCCCACCAGCTACGTGGCGGGCTGAATCAGGAGAGGCCGGTTTGGGAAGACCCTTCAGAAGAAGAAGAGACTCCAGCTGGTCTCTTGCAATCCATAGTCTCGCACTGCAGCGGGAGGGATGGATTCATAAGTCTGTCACTCCTAGACGCTTTTAGTATTCCCGCGGAAATGGCATAGTGCCGGGAATGGCTCGCGCCATCTCATTTCTTTAATACGAATGAGAGAGAGGCAAGAAAATTATAACTTTTCTTGCTCCTCCCTCACTCGTATTAAAGAAATGAGATGGCACTAGCCATTACCATTGCCATGCCTTTTCATCGGGAATTTTAAAAACAGCCATTGACACGTTATAAATGTAAATTTTTGCAATTTCTTCATATCAATGATTTATTAACGTTTACTGTCAGGAATGATAAATTGTTATACAAATTGAACTGCAACATAAAATGGCACCTCATCATCAACGGTTCTCTCATGAGTTCTACTACAATATCTTAAGGTTAGAGTTTTCACCGAAAATGGCATCAGTACAGTAATGGTGTGTTTCAATTTTCAAACAAATTATATAAAAATTTTGACCTAGAATTGACATTAAACGGGCAGGACCGTAGCCAGAGTTGAATTTAAGATAGGGCAGCGGTAATTACAGGTAGGGCACAAGTAAAAATGTAACTTGATCTGATCTGGTGAATCGATTTTCGTTGTACATGTATGTGTGAGGCAATACTTAATTGGACGATCGAAATATTTAGTTATTTAACAATGATAAAGGATTACTTTGTGTTCTTTCACCAGGTAGATAATAAGTATTTGTACACAAGGTAATTCTTGATCATTGCTAACAATGAACTTCAGAAAAGTAACTGCAGCATCAATGGCTTTTCATTTATTAAGGTTTATGTTAGGTACCAAACATAATTTGAGATTACAGAATAAAAACAAAATTAAAAATAATAAAAAGTCCTTCATTAAAACAATCGAATTCTTCAATTCGACATATCATTAAAAATACAAAGTACTTTATTTAAATCAACTGACTTAGTTCTTTTCTTTTCAAAGGCTTTTTTCGTGACCCATTGACAGCCTCTGAGGCCTATTGATTGCAGTCAATGTTGAAAATGTAGATTCGCACACAACAGTTTTCTAGTATATTATCATAGTCGATGGTATTCCTTAGGGTAGGGCACAGGTATTTTAAGGTAGGGCATTGCCCCATAATGCCCCCCCCCCTAGCTACGGCCCTGTAAACGGGGACCCTTCAAATGTAAATAAATTGGCATAAGGTAATGAAAATGGTGCTGATTAACCATTAAGGAAGTATTCTAGTCTAGAAAAAAAAACTTTTTTTTTCTTCCTATTTCCAAAGCTTAAATATTCAAAAATATAAATAGTTATGATATTTCGTTATATATTGATTATTACGATATTTCAAGTTCTACTGAACCAATTTATTTGAAATTTGGTGTGAGTCTTCTCTATACATTACTTTATCGCATGAACCAGAACAATAAATACACCAGAATAAAAATTTTACTATTCTAAAAAAATAAACACTGATAAAAAAATGTCTTTTTATTTCAGACAGCCGCCATTTTGCGAAAAAATAAATTTATGACTTCTCGGAAGTTCGTACCATAGCAGCATTTTTTTGAATTAAAAATTAATTTGTTTTTTTTTTTCAAATTACTAGGAGGGTTGCAATCGTGTCAACCTGGGCGCGTCATATTTTTGAGACCCCCACTTCAACAGCCTGTAACTTTTTAATTTTTTTGTTTAATTTTTTTTTTACATAATGTAATAAATATTTGGTAAAATAATGGCTACAAAAATATTATTGTTTGCACCTGAAAAAACACCAACAATTCATGCTTCTAGACTAGAATACCTCCTTTTTGGTCAAATTTTGAATTTCTAGGACCACGCCCCAAACTATATTAATTTAGGTAGGTAGGTACCTCCATTTTTTGTTTGATTTTATCCATGTATCTTTTCCAGGGAAGAACTGAAGGACAAGCTGGATGGTACCCTACTAGATGTTGGCGTGCGAGAAATTGTTGAGACAGATAAAATACAATTACTCGGGGAAAACAAAAGCCCTGAATTGCCTACTGACAGCGAAGAAGCCATCGGTAAGGAATTACCTATAAGGTATTTTAGGACTGAGAAAGCTAACAGTTTAATTAAATATATTCACAAAATACGAGAATTGATGCAATGATATTATTGAAGTAGCATTTTTACCACATTTCCAATGTTTCCAATAGGCATGGTATACACAATATCATTGTTTTTTACAAAAATAATATTTTTTTAAGTGCGCATTCAATTTGGGAACCATTTATTGTATAACCAGCACCTCTGCCACAGGTCACCCCAAGTCCATTCCAATTTTGGGTCATGGGGTGAGGTTTGTCCAGGTCTTGGCGACGGATGCGTCCACCCACCAACTGCATGGCAGGCCGGATCGAGAGAGACTGGTTAAGGGAGGCCTTTTGATTTCTCCAGCTGTGCTCTCTCGGAATATCGCCTTGCACCGCAGTGGGAGCGTTAGATTCATACGTCCATTACTCCTGGATACACTGACTCCTAGATTCCTACCCACCCCTCATACCTTTTTTCTCCTTTTGCTAAAAATACCCTTAACCCAACATCCCCAAAGATGACATAGGCTCTGAGGGGAATTATTTTCATCAGGGCTTTCTTTGCACAGCTCATGTACAAAAAAAACACAGATTCCACAGAATGTAAAAACTATGTAAATGTAAAAACTACATAATATATTGGAAAATGTGAATTTTCTACTGTATAGAATATGATTCACATAACTGTCCAATGTTGTGGGAAAGGGACACACATCACAAGGTACAAGTGTACTGGTATGGTAGTGACGTGTGACAGGAATATTTTTTTTTTACATTTAAAAAAAATATATCACCGGAGACTCAAACGCCATCTACGTTTTTTACTCCAAATAAGCTGCTCAGGAATCGCTGGATCCTGTCGGGTATACCATACATCATTATTTTACTAAAAATACAAAATTAACAATGTTTCAACTTATTTTCATTTTTTTTATTGTATATGTTATACGCTTTTTCTGCCAAACTGTTTGAGTGACTTAGCAGTGGTGCCCGGGTTCATTGGGTGAGTTGGGTTCAGATCTTGGCGGCGGATGCACCTGCCCACCAGCTACGTGGCGGGCTGAATCAGGAGAGGCCGGTTTGGGAAGACCCTTCAGAAGAAGAAGAGACTCCAGCTGGTCTCTTGCAATCCATAGTCTCGCACTGCAGCGGGAGGGATGGATTCATAAGTCTGTCACTCCTAGACGCTTTTAGTATTCCCGCGGAAATGGCATAGTGCCGGGAATGGCTCGCGCCATCTCATTTCTTTAATACGAATGAGAGAGAGGCAAGAAAATTATAACTTTTCTTGCTCCTCCCTCACTCGTATTAAAGAAATGAGATGGCACTAGCCATTACCATTGCCATGCCTTTTCATCGGGAATTTTAAAAACAGCCATTGACACGTTATAAATGTAAATTTTTGCAATTTCTTCAATACGATGCACCATAATTGCTCGCCAGCCCCACCGAAAAGCCCTGCGGGCCGCTGGTTCCCCATCCCTGAACTAGACGATCGAATTCATTACGAATTGATGAGTTCATATCCAATGAAATAGATTTATTTTTGATTTGTCTATGTATGGAAGTAGGCCATTGAATCGTAGTGAAATTTATCTTTACTGTTCCAGAAACATCATTTTGGAATAGTCAAGGGGACCCTGATACAATAAGGAAGACTCAAGCAAATATCATGAAACGTCACATGGACCACAATGCGGATCCTTGTGAAGATTTCTACCAATACGCCTGCGGCAACTGGCCACAGCTTAACCCCATTCCTGCTGATAAAGCTGGGTAATCAGTTAAATGTTCCTAGTGCAGATTGACATACTTATATCTGTCGGCCTCCTGCAGTATACGAAATCGATTCCAAACGTAATCGTCTGTCAGATTTGTGTGATTGTCTATGGCTTGCATTTTCCTTCTCTACAGGCTGATGTGTAAGCTGCAGGGTTGCCAATGCTTATGTTCTAAAATACCCGCAATAAATATTCAAATTCCCCAAATTCAGGGGAACAAAATAACTAATTCCCCGCAATTTCTACACAAGTTCCCCGCAATTTGGGAAATCCCCGCAAATTGGCAACCCTGGTAAGCGGTCAGCATTGTTGCCGACTTTGCAATTGTCAAATCCATGGTATACAACTTTAAACATACATTAAATGAATAAACTACTATCAAACTATTACTATTCCATAAGCTGAGCTCCTACAACTCAACTTATAGAGTGGTAGAATAATAATGAATTATTGTGTAACTTTGCATAATGTAATCATTTGTAATGTTAAAAAAAAATTTCTTGTAAATAAATAAATTAAAAAAACGTTTTGTGTTTTTTAAACTAGTTGAAGTCGGCGACAGCGCTGACAGCAGACACATCAGCCCACAGAAAAAGCAATTGCAAGCCATAGACAATCACACAAATCTGACAGGTGATTACTTACGGAATCGATTCCGTATCCACAAAAGATTCAGAATCGCATGGCAGAACTCTTTATCCATTGCTAATTTTGCTAAATCTGTTTCTCCAGTTTACTAATTTTTTCACCAGTCACATTTAGTATTTCAGTTATATAGCATGTTTTCGTACATTCCTTTACATAGTTATATGTAACATACCTCATTTTATATTATTAATTTTGTAATTCTTCTAGGTTTGACACATTTGAAATGTTGAGAGAAAACTTGGATATTGTTTTAAGAGATTTACTTTCTTCTGAAGAAGTTGATGACTCCAATAAAGGCTCACTAGTCACCAATTTCAATGGAAATTCCAACTTTCTAAAAAGTAAATTCAAGAGGAAAACATCAATCGGCGGAAGTAATCTAGACTTGAAATCAGATTCTATAGCTAAATTAAAAGAGAGCGAAATAATAGCTACCCAAAGTACTCTGCCAATTTTAAATAGGGATGCAAACCCGGCAAATTATGACAAAACCCGAAGAACTAAAAGAAACACATTAGTTAAAAAAATTAAACGGGATACAAAAGTTCTGCCAGAAAAAGAAGATGTAAGCTCGAATAACGATATAAATAAAAGAATCAACAAGAGAAAAGCGTTCTATGATTTTGACACAATCGTTAACGACGAATATAAAGTTGATCCGAATAACGAAGACATTGCCACGGTAAAGGCCAAGTATCTCTACGAGTCTTGTATGAATTACGATATTCTGCAGCAGAGGGCACACCAACCTTTGCTGGATCTTTTGGACACTCTTGGAGGGTGGCCGATACTCAGCCCAGATTGGGACGCATCCAAATTTGATTGGTTGGAACTCATGGCCCATTTGAGACTGTACAACAATGATATTCTTCTCTCGGAATGGGTGGGGCCAGACATCAAAAATTCTGATGAATTTGTAATTCAATTTGATCAGACGAGTTTAGGTTTGAAAAAATATATAGTATCTGCAGTATTCCCTCATTAATCTGCCGCTCCAAAAACTGGACAAACGCATTAAAAATTTCCTAAATTAAAAATTAAAACAGGTATTTCGCGAAAACAAATGAACACCGCTATCAATCTTTTGTAAAATTTCCATTTTTTGGTTTAAAGTTAAGGTGTCATGTTTGTCAAACTTGCAAGAAAACTCCATTGTTTAAATCTGTTCAAACAAAAAACATTGGTGTGCAAAGCTCGAATCTAGGTTTAGATCTAACTTTTCAATTTGGGAGGAGGTTAAGGGTACCGCCGCCCCGGGAACCATTTATTAGATAACCAACACCTCTGTCATAGGTTACCCCAAGTGGTTTGCTACATTTGGTGAGTTAAATTACGTTTAGTGCCCGGGTTCATCACGTGACGTGTGTAGAGGTCTTGGTGGCGAATGCGCCCAACAGCCGCGTGGTGGGCCAGATCGGGAGAGGCCGCTCAGGGGAAACCCTTTGATCTCTCCAGATGGTCTCTTTCGACCCATCATCTTGCACCACAGCGGGAGGGATGGATTCATACATCCGCCACTCCTGGACACACTGATCTAGATTCTTACCCACCGTTCCTTCCTCTCTTTCCTTTCCTTAAAAAGACCCTCCACACGGCAACTCCAAAGTTGACATAGGCCCAAAGGGAATTTTTTTTCCTCAGGGCCTCCTGTTTGGGGTTAATGTAACAACAAAAAAAAGGCACGCAGCGGACTACTAAATTTGACGTACAAATACTGGCGAATTATAGAACTTGATTTTTGTCCTTTCAACTGGTAAAAATAACAGCAGATTACTGAGAGAGTACTACATGTGATAAATATTAAAACTAACGATTAACGTTTTGAATAATATTATATTACTTTGTTTTAGGTTTACCAACTCGTGATTATTTTCTTCAACCGACCAACAAACTGTATTTAGACGCGTACAAAAATTACCTTATTAAAATAGCAACTCTTTTAGGGTCTAGTTATGAAAATGCATTAGAAGGATCTGATGAAATCATTCTGTTTGAAACCAAGTAAGATCATTTGTTTTATGAAACTCTTTATTACGGTAACTCAACTGCATGCGTACCTTACACTCCACTATAATGCAGATCATTTATTGTACTTACTTTTGTAGTTAGCAGTGTCATATTTTTAGAAATAAAAAATTGTCTCTCATTGTTATCACTATTGTTTTAAGAATTTCTTTTTGTTTTACATAGGTTGGCAAAATTAACGTCAGCTACAGAAGACAGGAGGAATATTTCAGAGCTATATCAGCGATTAAGTGTCAAAGAATTGACCAGTATGATTCCCAAAATAAATTGGAATCGGTATCTCAACGTGGTTTTAAACAGAACAGTGTCGGAGGATGAAACAGTTGTAATATTTGCTTTGAAATATGCAGAGGTAATATTTATATGTTTTTTAATTATTACATTCATAAATACAATACTTAACCTCTGATGTGCCGGAGATGTCATATGGCAATGACAATTTTTTTTTAATGATTTTTCGGACTTCTAAACAATATCAATTTATTAGTAAATAATTGATTTTCTAATGTAATTGACAGGAATTGGTGTCTTTAATAGAGCAGACCGAGCCGAAAATCGTTGCCAATTACCTTCTCTGGAGATTTGTCAGGCATCGTGTGAATAATCTCGATGACAAATTTCAAGAAGCCAAACAAAGGTCAGTGAATTTTTTTTGTGAACTTTATATTTCGTAGACTTACCGCATAATTTCGCCTGACTTTTTCATACATTTGAATAATTTTTTTAAAGGTTGTTTTTTTTAACTGTTTCATATTTTAATGTGTCAAACTTTTTTGCCAACTGTTCGCAACAAGCTAATGATTTATTGGCTAATGTCGAGATTCTAACTTCCATCAATCGAACCTCAAGAATTTTCGAAGTTATTCTAGATATAAATATAAGTTCCTTTTAAATATTATCAACTGTCCCAAAGTAAAAGGGAACTAATAAATCAATATTTTTCCTGAGAGCGAAAACAAGAAGTTTTTTTAACAGTTTTCAATTTCTTGAGAAATTAAGTACAGATCGTTTCGCAGAATTTGAACCCATCCTAAAAGATCTGTCACTTTCTCCACAGTTTTGGTTTGCAACAGTCGATACTTTATGATGTCAGAACATGCAGGAACCAATAATAAATTATTTTTCTAGGTTTTACTATATTCTGTTTGGAAGAGAGCAAGCTCCGCCACGATGGAAGAATTGTGTGGCCCAAGTAAACTCCAACATGGGAATGGCACTGGGC
Source organism: Glyphotaelius pellucidus (assembly GCA_936435175.1). Taxonomy (NCBI): domain Eukaryota; kingdom Metazoa; phylum Arthropoda; class Insecta; order Trichoptera; family Limnephilidae; genus Glyphotaelius; species Glyphotaelius pellucidus. The sequence goes on from OW386549.1 coordinate 11,185,685, forward strand.
GCCATGTTCGTCAAGAAGTACTTTGATGAAAATAGCAAGAACGACACCCTCATCATGACCAGAGATATTCAGGAATCTTTCAGGGAACTCTTGAATATGACTACTTGGATCGATAATGAAACTAAAATCCTGGCCACGGATAAAGTTGATACCATGACACTGAGGATTGGATATCCCGATTTTATTTTGAATCATGACGAACTGAATGAAAAATACAAAGAAATTTCTGTGCATCCAAGCACTTACTTTGAAAATACTCTGAATATATTGAAGCATCTTACAAAAACGGAACAAGCAAGGTAAGACTAAAAAATTATTATTTTGTGTAAAAAATATTAAACCTTTTAAATGTTTAGTTTGAATGTAAACCATCACCTCTCAACATATAAACTGATAACATATCAATACAAAGTGCTCATCCTCTAAATACGAATAAAAAACAAAAAGTATTTAACAGTCATCAAGCAAAACGGTAATCGAAATTTGTCAAAGGGCCGGCACGAACTTCGATCGGCAGTTAATGGGGACCATTATTTGAAGTGGCAATTGTGACAATTGCAAATCCAAAATAGTTGGTGGTAAATGTTATAAAAAGTAGAATGCGCCAATCAACAGAGCATCTACTTAACTACTTAATGATTCTGCATTGACCGTCCACATTTTCATCATCACTTACAGACAATTCAATAATTATCTTTTGACGCATGTCACAAAATAGTAAAATTACCCCGATGGTCTTTTTATATTTACATGTACTTTAAATTTGTAATCTTCTCCATAATATATTGGTGCATAACCAGTTTGTGAAGAAAATGAATAAATAAATAAATGAATATTTTCAGTTATTTTTTAATGTTGTAGGCTCGGTCAACCTGTCAATAAAACCCAGTGGAACACCGCGCCGGCCGTGGTGAATGCATACTATAGCAGAAATAAAAACCAAATCATGTTTCCCGCTGGAATTCTGCAGCCGCCATTCTATCACCGTTACTTTCCAAAGAGCTTGAACTTTGGCGGGATCGGGGTGGTCATTGGACATGAAATTACCCACGGCTTTGATGATAAAGGAAGGCTCTTTGATAAATATGGAAATCTTCACAGGTTAGTCAAAAGATTTATTTGAAACCTCTTAATTATTGAATAGTATTTAAAGTAGTGACCCACGGCCCGCAAGCCTGTTTCACACGGCTCGCCGAAGGTTTATAAATATCATTTCATCCATGAGTTTTGCTGTGATCTTTCTTCTCTGCTGAAATCTGTAAAAATTTATCCAAAACACATTTATATCTCTGCTCTATAGATTGAATAAATATAATTAAATTTTCACATGTACTTAGCAATCATTTTGTGGATATGTATATGTACATAATTATGATAATTACAATAAAATAACTTAGTTTAAAAACCATTTTAATATACAGAGTGTCCGGAAGTAAAGTGCACAAACTTCGGGAGGTGATTCTACACGAATCTTTAATATACAAGGTGTCCAGGGGGTAAAGTGCACGAACTTCGGGAGGTGATTATACATGATAGTAGCAAGTAAAAAAGATAAATAACTTTTTTCGAAATTCTACTGTTTTGGGGTAGTCTTCAGATAAAAAAGTCGAATTGTTTGTATGGAATAAATAATATTATTCTATGGAAAAATGTTTTTGTACGGAGAAAAAAAATTGGAATTTCAAAAAGTTATTTATCTTTCTACTTCTACCATTACGTAGAATCACCTCCCGAACCTTGTGCACTTTACTCCTGGACACCCGTATAAAACCAACCGGTTTCAGTTCAACCTGAACCTTCGTCAGGGGTAAATAAAAACATATATAATGAATCTGTAATTTATTTAATATGTTTTCATATATCTCTGATGAAGGCTCAGGTTGAACCGAAACCGGATGGTAATATATTAAATGTATGTAATAAAGTGGTATTCAAACTAGGTTACTTTATTTTAATTGTTATGAATAGAATTAAGGCGACCTACACAAAGCTGTTGCTGGATGCCGTTGCCAATCGGCAACTCCAACATACAGCGGGTACAAATAGACAACTCTGGCACACAAGAGGTTAACAATAAACTATTGTCTGGATTTCAGGTGGTGGCATGATTCGGACATTAAATTGTTTCACAAAAAGGCTCAGTGTCTTATTGATCAATATAGCGAATACACTGTATCAGAGGTTTCCATGTCCTTAGATGGTGTCAATACTCAGGTAATTAAATGTCATATTATTTCAGTTCATTCTTTAACTCATTTATTGTATAAGAATAAGAATGAATGCATTCAATAGCTCTTGAAATCAGTATCTGTGGTATCAGTAATCAGTAGAATGGAAGACGCTCTTAGTATTGCCTAGGTCAGGGGTCGGCAGTTTGTCAAATGAAAAGAGCCAATTTGTCAAAGAAACAGAATAACAAATATATCAGAGAGCCATATTATAATGGGGGGGAAGGGGTTGTAATCGTACTGTGGTAAAAATGTGGTGAAACGATAATTACTTTGTGTTATCTATATTCTTATTTTGTAATATCACACTTCTGCCATTTAAATGTTTCTATAGATTCGCGCATAGATTCCTTATTAAATTAAAACCAGTCTTGTGTTCGGAATACAAAAAAATAATCGTTCGGCGGCTCCATCTCATAAGGTTGGTTGAGTAAAGGTGAAATTGCAATTGTCGTGTGAAGAGCCGAAGAGCCGCAGACGCCCATGTAAACAGCCGCAAGCGTCTCGTGAGCCGCAAATGCCGACCCCTGGCCTAGGTGAAAGACCACCGTTCAGAATCGAAATGTTACTTAAATGGCTATAACAGAGTTTGGTGAACAGATCTGAATAGCCAGGTAGTTTCCCATCCTCCTATTCCCGTCTCCTTCTCCTACCCACTCCCTACAGCCTAACAAATTTCCCCAATTAGGAATTCCATAGGTTTTTCATTCCATTCACATTTTCATTCTATTTCTGGCTCCGGCCTTCTGGAAGCAGTCTTAAGTTATAAAACCAGTTGGTATGAAATGACCGCTGCTATACACCCAAACGGGAGAGGGTGTTATTACGCAACATGTTAAGTTGTAATAGTTAGAGCTAACCAATTGTGCATAAATCATGAAATATTATTTTAAATGGTGTGTTTATTTTAGGGAGAAAACATAGCTGACAATGGTGGAATAAAACAAGCATTCAGAGCTTATCAATATTGGCTGACACAAAACAGTGACAAAGATGAAACATTACCTGGACTAAACGCGACCAACACTCAGTTGTTCTTTTTGAATTTCGCCCAGGTAACAAACATTAAATCTCAATTTAATTTATTTTACGCTTTCATCATTGGGATTTCTTTTACCCTTGTATTTGTTTACTTGTGCAAATTAGAACAAATTTAGTTTGCGCAAATTAACATTTGTGCAAGCCATTTGTGCGGTATACCATTTTGCCATCTCAAGGTACGTGCTTACTTATGCAAATTAGAGTTTCTGCAAGTAAGATTGAGCATATAGATGGACCTTTAGTGCAGTTGTATGTTATCTGTGTTTTTCACTTCACATATCATTTTTCGGTTCCATGCCAACTGAGAATATAGTCAACTCAACACCCCCTTGAAAACTCAAAAAGCTATGAAAAAAATAATTTAAAATTAGCCGATAACCCTAACCTAACGTAACCTATTTAAACAATTTTATATATATTTTTTTTATCACTCTAAATGACTTATCTGAGATGGTTCTGAGTTGGCTTCATTCCGAGTTGTCCGGTCACCCATTTTCAATGGTTATTAGACTAAAATTATCCTTGAATAATGAAAGTTATTTCTATTTATTCATTATGAATCACTCTTAACTGAATTAATTAAAAAAAAAACACATATTTTACAATATAACACCGGGTAAAATAAAAGTAAAACAGGTGCCGCTGTAAAAACAGAAAAGGTTCTGACAGAAGCAAACTTCACTTTGGCACCTTATGTTTAATTCCACGACTTTGAAATAGCTTTATAAGCGGAGGATTCAATAACGATCACATTGATATAATTACATCTGTTTTATAATTTATACTTATGTAAATTTTTTTTAAATGTGTGCACTCATGTTGCAAAATTATTGGGAACAAATAATAATAAATGCATAAATATTATAATACATAACAGAATTTGCCAAAACACGGCTTGATGATTGCCGTGAAAAAATAAACGGAACTGTTGGCATTTCTACTGGATTGCTAGTTTCAGTACAAACGTTTCACTGCCATCTATTGATTATCTTAGCTAGCAACTGATGAACATCTGTGCTGTGGGAAGGTTCCAATATATTCTAATTAGTTTTAATAAGTACATTGTGTGTACCTGGCTTTACAATTATGAAAGCTCTTTACCCTTGTTAATTTTTACCCACAAACATTAATTTACCCACTGTCTTGGCGCCTAGCGCTCTAATGATTATGTGAGTAATATGCAACTCATTTAATATAGATTAATAATTAATTTAATTATTAAAGATAAAGACTCACAACACCCCAATAATTTTAATTGATATACTAGACTTGGCGAGAGGTTGTACGTGACAAAACATTTTATTTTCGCTTGAGAATGAAAAGGATGATCAACTATGAGACTTACGTACGAGATCTCACTGAAACTAATCTAATTTTGTTTGTTCCAATTTTTTCATTCGATCCGATTCGGAGAGGTTAAAATGGAGCTGTCAGGGGTACGCCTTTATTGTGTTTTCTCATTACAGGTTTGGTGCGGTGCAATGAGACCAGAAGCCATGAAGAACAAACTAAAGACAGCTGTGCATAGTCCAGGAAAATTCAGAGTCATCGGGACTGTTTCTAATTCGGAAGACTTTGCGAGAGTGTTCAAGTGTCCAGTTGGAAGCCCTATGAATCCCATTAAGAAATGTAATGTCTGGTGATTGAAATGATTCATTCGATCTGACAAAAAGTACCGCCCATTCGTCCTGTCCACACACGCTCCTAGCGATCAAGGCAGTTCCCTACATGCAAACAACAAAATTTTGCCTTCCAAAGGGCAAATAAAATCACAGTAAAGTGTCTTCAACTTCGTTCACCCGTACCACTGCAAATCGCATCTATGCAAATAGGCGGGCAGCCTTGGTTTCTACCTTCACACCAAACATGTAGCTTTCTTAAGCTCCATCGCTTTGATAGTCCGTGCAATTTGGTCATAACTTAGCGATAGTTGGCACGCTTCCATGCCATATCTCTCTTTACTAAAATAGTTTACCTGCACATTTTAAATCCCTCTCTTTTGAAATATTTTTAATGGTTTTTTGTCTCTCCTCTAAAAAGACCAAAAATGATTTGGTCGTTTTAGTGGATTTAAAACAGTGATTCCCAAAGTAGTCCAGGTGCACCCCTAGCGGTCCACGGGAGACCCGACGGGGGTCCACGTAGGCGCGATAAAGAAATGGGGGTTCACAAGTTGTAAGTGGGGGTCCAAAAACTGGTTTCGATTGAGACCCATCCTGTGCCCCATATCCATATCCCATCCCACCTCCCGTCTCATATCCTATTACCCGTCCATAACAGAGCGACTGGCGTACAGCGCACGTTGTTGTACCGGTTATGCACGAGATCTTAAAACACTCACCTAGGCAAGGGGGGGGGGGGGGGGGCGTAATGGGGTATGGGTGTACTGTACTGGGATGGGAACATACGCCCCCCCCCCTCCCCCCCCCCCCCGTCGTGGCAAATATAATCTCGAATACTGGTCCATTTTGCCCCCATTTGAAAAAGTCGTAAATCCGGTACTGCTCTGTTGTGATAGTCCACACCTCGCCATTCAATATTCAGTACAACGCGTGTCGAGTTTTGGGAACATTGTAGAAATGTACCGGCAGGGAGTCCACTGTGACCAGTAAAATTTTGAAAATGGTCTACGAGAAAAAAAAGTTTGTGAACCTCTGATTTAGAGAGATTAATCTATACCTGGTTTTTGTAAACGATTCTTTTTGAATTAATTAAATTATTTAGATTTAATAAATGTGCCATAAATTATTTTTTACCAAATTCTAGTTTTAGTTTAGTAAAATACTACCCCCCTCTTACTTATTTGTAAATGGATTTTGAATTTTATACAACTGAAAAACAACCATTTGCCCTACAATATTTATCAATGCGTACAATTTAAAACACATAGTAAGTAACATACAACTAATTAGTAAGTTCCTTACTTGTAACAACGTTACTTTATGAAAATAATTATTTATTCAAAATGCATTTTTATTTTGTTCAAATGCTTGGCAGATGCTGAGATGAATAAACAGAGAGAAGGTATGTTACTGAGACAACGCATGTGGTTTCACTGAACTATATCCAGTGGATGTATTTTATTTAGCAGGCTGTTTATATACATATTTTTTTAATTAAGAGGTGCAACATTTTTTTTGTTCGATTAATATGAAAATAAAGAATCTTATATTTATATAATGTCATTAGAAAGATGACGAAATTTTTCTAAATTTATAGACATTCAAATTTCTTTTGAAAGGCAACGATCCTGAAGCAAATATTTTTTTTAGATCCTGCAGAAGTCCTGCAATTAATATCCTGTGATTTTTCACGGGTCTGCATTAGAACTATATATAAACATATATATTTGATTTGTTTAAACCACTTATTTAATTAAAATTATCAACATGTTTTGAAATCAATGGTTTCTTCGTCAGGATAAAAAGAAAATAAAAATTAACAATTTATTTTATCCTGATAAAGAAATCATTCGTTTCGAAACAGTGACTGAGTTGACTTGCTGGATCTCACTCAGGCGTGTTCAATTTCTCGGCTGGTTAAGTCTTCCATCATAACACAAGCAGCATTTTCCGCCAACTGTGGCGGTAGTAGGAGATTTTTAATAATGCATGTTATTCGTAACCCGTGAATGTTTGTCGTTCTTTTTTAAATAAAAAAAATTTCAAATTGATAATTTTCATTCAATAAGTGGTGTATACAAAGCGATTTATTTTTATTTAATTAAAATGATACCATAAAGTGAATTTGCGATTATTGAAGAAGTGTAAATATGTATTTGCTTTTGCTGTAAAATAATTTTATAAATAGATTTTTGAGAAATGGAACTCACATCTGCCCTGATGATGGACACTGTAACGCTGTCCGAAACGTTGGCTAAAGAAGGAGGTAGCGAAACACGGCATAACACCCCAAAAACAATAACAAACATAATAATAATATTTGGATGATTTATATAATCCTGTTTTGTGAAAAATTACCCCACAGGTATTACAATATGCATGTTTTGATTTTAAGCATCTTTGTGACTGGTGAGAAAAAATTGATGTTTTTACTAACAAACTCAAAATGTGATAGTTAATGAAATTTGCTAAACTAACTATTTAATTTTAGTTTTGATGTTTTTACTTTATTATACAAATACTTTTTCAACTACCCTTCTTTTGGTTTTGGTTATGAATAGAAGAATAGAAAAATAGTGCTTCCAATGTTTTGTGATATTTTATTTAACTGTAAGTCCTCCGTAGTTGAATGGTTATGAATCTTTGCTAAAAATTCAGAAATCACAGGTTCAAATCCCGGTGTGCGTAAGTAAATTTAATTTGATTAATTTTTATTCTTTCAAATTTAATTTGATTATTTAAAATAATATGTGGTATATTTGCGACGTGTTCCAGAATGGGAGATACTTTCAGTATCACCCTGGTGAAAGACCACAGAATCGAAACAGTGCTTGAAATGGTTTTAGCCTTTGGTGACCAGATCTGAATAGCCGGTTACTTCCCCACCTTCCTCTTCCAGATATCCTTTTCCTCTCACTGCCTTCAGCCACACAACAATTGGGAAATATACTATATATTATTTATAATGAGTTAATTGTGAAATAACACAAATTAATCAAATAAAATTTGCTTGCGCCCCCTGGGATTTGAACCCGCAATGTCCGACTTGCAAGTCGAGAGCCTTACCCTTAGACCATGGAGGACATAACATAAAAACTTTTAATAAATATGTTTTGCTTTATTGAATTAAAAAAATAAACGAGTATTATTGTCATTATTTTTAGGGATATACTTAAATAATTCATAATCTTTTCTTTCGTAGATGGCGCTAATTTAATTATTTTCGGAAAAAACACTTTTTGCAAGTTATCCTTTAAAATATTAAGACAAATTATTCGTTTGCACCCATACATATACAATATGAATGAAAGGTTTTTCCATATACAAACTCAATTATTTCAAGAAAGGCAAATACAATATTGAATCAGTGATTTAAACCAATATTGTATTTGTATGCCTTGAAAAAATTGAGTTTGTTTATGGACTATTAAATAGTCCAATAAATTTTATTCATATTCATATTGCGTATTTTTTTTTTTTTTTTTTATATTAACTCCACACAGGAGGCCCTGAGGGAAATAATTTCCCTCAGGGCCTATGTCATCTTTGAAGATGCTGTGTGGAGGGTGCTGTTGAGGAGAGGAAGGAGTGAACATGGGTCTTGAAGAGACCCATATTGTAGGAGGGAGGAAACACAGAAGCCGGCAATCGTTCGTATGTTCGGGGGTGTCTGATAAGTATTATAGTAGAAATATATCAAGATTTAAATTCATGAGAAATAATTCCTTTCAGCCTGCAAATAAACATTGTTTCAATTACACTTTCAGAAAAATAACAAATTTGCTAAAATTCCGAGAAAAATTATTATTTTACCGAAACCTGAAGATGTAATTTTTTTTGGACACATGTTGTCAAAATCCAAACCTCTCTTACGAAAGTGATTTATGAATCTCTATGATTTTTATAAGCTGTCCAATGGAGTGATGGGTCACTAGATATCTTCTGCCTGTATTCCTTGCTCCACTTACATAGATCTAAACAAACTGTACTGTCACTTGGTTTTGGTGTATATTCCATGTTTGCTTTTTTTTTTGCGTTACAACCTTTCCCTGCGGCAGATGCAGTGGCTTTGTAACCTTAAATAATAAGCACCTTTATAGAAAGATATTTATACAAACTGGGAATTTAAAAAATAATATTTAGTGAGACCCATTTACTTACCTAATCTTTCGAATTCTTTTAATCCCTCAATCCAGGGATTTTTTAACTTCTTCGCAGGGACTATCTCTTCATTTTGTTTTTCTAAGAAAACAGATTCCCCTTGTTTGACCACTTCATCCGATAAAACCATGAGAGATGAAAAACTGGTTTTGGTTTCAATGTATTTCCAAAATAAATCAACTTTTTCTTTATTTGATGTTTCTAACGCACCTCGATCGGTGAAATCGAATCTCAAAAATAAATTCGGCGGCAAATCTCTTTCAGAACTGGAAGATCCAAAGAACGGGGAAGACTTTTTGGACTTTGATTCTTCCGAGCTGGTAACTGGTGAATCTTCCATTATAGAAACTTGCTGCTAAAATTCAACATAAAAATATCCAAATGACATAATGCACTGATTCGAAATAAGAATAGTATTTTTCTGTTTAGAGTTGCCATCGGCCAAACTTTATTATTTAGGTTACAAATTACATGTATAACAAGGCAAGTACTTTAAAAGGCCTTACACACCTCCCTACAATCAGAGACAATATCGTGTTAGTGGTTGGGAGCACCATAGATAGCCTCCTAGATCAGATAAAGAGGCCCTAACTCCGAGATCGGGGCGGGCGAACCAACAATATCAGGTCGGTGTGCGAATGAGAAAGCAAATGTGCGAGCCACCAGTCACCAGTGTATAGCAGAATCGTGTTGATATTGGTGTCATCAGTTTGCTTGCGATTTGCTGCACAGAGCGAGACTTATACATTTTAGTGTGCATAGGTATTTAAAAATGGCGAAGGAACTGAAGAGAAGCCTGGACCAAAGTCATTGAGTTGTTCAATCTATATGAAAAAATCGTATCATATGAAAAAAAAAACATACGGCTATTTTAGTTGAGTCAGATAGAAGGGTTACAAAATACTTCAGTACTCTCATTACATTCATGTGGCTCAAATTATAGTATTTCATCAACCGGTTCTTCACCAAAATCTTCCTTTTCCTTTTTTTAAATAATTGCACACAAGAAATGGCCAGAGCCATTCCTATTTTTAGATGTTTTGAAAGTGTTGATGGCATCTTCGTCGACGAGCGCTTTGTAGAAGTGGTCATTCCGGCCGGAACGAATCCAATGATTCCGAATGCATTTGAATTGTTCCGAGTCCGCAAAATGTTACGAATCGATTCCGGAGTCACTCGGACTCTCTCACTCGGGAACGAGTGACAGAGTGAGAGTACAGGAATCACTCGCGGGAGGAAGTGCGTGGCGCGGGCCAGGCAGGGTTGTTTCGCTCTAGCGGGAGCCACTCTAGTACAGGAGCCACTCACGGGAGAAGGTGTCACGCCGTTTACCGCAGGGGTAGGCAGAGAAGACGGCCGCCAAACAACTCGATATTGGCACATACTCTGCCTAGTTCACATTCATACATCGAAATTTAATAATACGTACCGGTAATAACCAATTTACTGGAAATTCAGGAGTGAACCGCTATTTGTTAAAGAACACCAAATGGCATTGTAACATAATATTATAATGGACAGCATTTATTTTTAGGTCAAGAATAAATCACTGTTCCAGTGTTTGATGATTTGCAATCATTACTCGACACGTCGATCAATGAATTGTTTCTGATTCCAGGTAAATAAACTAAAGTAAAGTTCGTTCAATCTTATAACTCCTACTATTATGACTCCCCAACTCTGCAAATCCAGCTGAATCAACTCCCAGCATTGAATTAGCTGGAGTCGAACTGAGTTTAGTTCCGGTTGATTCAATGACTCCGGCGGGGCGACACAATGAGTTTGATTCCACTGGATTCGGTGACTTTGCCGGAATTGCTGGAGTCGCCGGAATCAAAGGAGCGAATCCAATGAATTGAGTCTACTCAGCCGAATCCAGTTCCGGAATCGAATCCTTAAAATGAGTGAATCGACACGCTTCTAGCGCTTTGCTGCACAATCAGATTTGTACTGCAGCAGAGACTAGTGTGCAGAGAAGACGCCGATTTTATCCCCTCCACCACTCCCTAAATCACCTTGCAGGGAGGTGTGTAAGGCCATTTAATAAAATATGTAGCTACATACCAAGGTTCGTAGATAATGTATTTAACAAGGTTAGCACATCGAGGGGATAGAGCAGTGATTGGCTAAAAATTTGTGATGAAGCTTGAAGTCCATTCTTCACCGGGAGATTTAAACATGCAAAAAACGGCATGTTCAGGAAGGAAATAATCGAAAACGACCAGAGTATTTTATTATCAGGCGTATTATACAATTAGACAATGACCAACTGTCAAGTTGCCTTTTGTTTCTGGTAGAGATGGTCGATATTCTTGTCCAGGTTATATGGAACCGGTTCCTTTGCTGACAATTTTTTTTTTTAATTTTTGACAAACCGGTTAAATTTTTCACAGAATTACTCTAATCGCCCTCCCATTTTTTTTCTTTTTAAGAATCTGTCCTATATTAGTATCCGGTAACTGGAACCGCAGTAATAATCTATTTCGGATACCAATCATCTTAGTTTCGGGACTTCGAGCTACATCATGATCCTGATGCATTTTTTTTCCGATAAGTGCCTGTACGAGCGAACCTTGTGTACGTACTAAAAACTAGCAGGTAATGTAGAGTAGATCACTAGATAAGTGCCTGTATGAGCGAACCTTGGGTACATAATAACAACTTATAGAGTAGATCACTAGATAAATGCCTGTATGAGCGAACCTTGGGTACATACTAACTACCATTGTAGAGTAGATCAGTAGATAAAAGAGGAAATAAAACAAATTTTAATGTAAAGGCAAATGAAACATTTAATTTTTCATTTTAATAATCATATAATGATCCGTAATGTTCTCAAAAGCAGTTTTCTAATGTTTAACATGATTTAGAAATCTAATTTCTTCAAAGGTATCCCTAATACATAAAACATGTTGAAGAAGCAAACATGATAGAAGCATGTGCTATCCTGACCAAATATTATATCACAGTAAATGCAACGCAATATTCCATTACTGCTTAAATTATAAATTCATCGAAACCAGAACATTCCGTACAAGAACTATTATTACCCTAGTGATCCCCCTCACAATTTACACATACATATTATTTTGAGACATTGCACATGAGAATTACAATAATTTTAGCTATAAGAAAAACACAAAAATGAAATGAGGGCTATTCAAAACTTATTTGGTTTTTGCAGATAGGCAGAAGGTCACATATAATGCAATTATACATCAAACTCAATTTGCCATCTACTATTTGCATGATGGCGATGAAATGGCCCCTTAATAAAATACATTATATTTATGTACCTGTACTTTTATTCAAATCGAACAATCAAAACTTCACATTTCATATCTCTTTTTGGAATTACAAAATCAATTTTTTTTAAAGGCTATTTTATAACTGTGCTGGATACGATTATTGGAAAATACACTATTTGGGTACTACACATATAATGCAATATTTACAGACAAAGTAAAAAGTGTAGATTCGCATACGCGAAATTCAACATAATCACTCCAAGCAGACAGGGATTGAAAAGCATGCAGAAAAAGATCAAATAACAACTCTGTATGTTTTGTACCAATTATTTCATAAGTACATAATTACATATTTATAAAAGGCAAGAGAAAAACTCAGAAAAAACGCATCTACTCGGTACAAAGAAAAAACAACGTATATAAGTAGAAAAACTATTATTATATTATTCAATACAGCTTCTAGATTTGTGTGAAATATGGAAATCTTAAAGGGGTTATTTGAATGTTAGTGTAAAACATGTCGAATGTCAGGAAGGGAGCATCACTAGGATTATTAAAGTTATATATGTCCTTGTCATTCGTTTAATTTGACTATTTCTTTTAAAAATATTCTAAAAATATGTGTTACTTTCACCATTAGCATTTTCACATCACGTGAATCTTAAAATGTCACAAATTTAAAACTTGTTTCACAACGGCCCATCAAGTGAGAAAAGTAAAATCCGAAATATAAAATATAATTTGATAATAAGGTATGTGGCGAATATGAATACAATCGATTATGATAAGCTTTAAAATGAATTTGAGAATAAGTGTGGTGAACTAAGTGTAAGCATCACTTGATGGGCCTGTTGGCGTTGGTGGCATGTTAACTACAACTCAAGGAGTTGGGGGTTCAATATCAACCATATTTACTTACCTCGGCTGCGCAACCTACACAGCGGAGGTAAATTAAAATGGTATATTTGGACTAATGCTTAAAACTGATATACATACATTACATTATTTATATGAAAAATGTCATTGAAAGTCAAAAAAATATCTGCAGTTTATGATATCGTGCTCTATGGGTTCAAAACATTCAACAGCAATAATTATAGTCATAGCTACATCTGTTATAAAGGCCGGGGAGGGCCGTTACCCAGTTTACGTGGATTATTAATAAAGACACCTCGCTTGGATTTCCTAATATGTAGTTGTGTAAATATTTTTTAATCAATTCCTTCACAAATAGATTGCTATTTAAAAGCTTTGGGTATTTCCTAAAATCTGTGAAGTTTATTTAGGACGTTGTCATTTGAATCTGTACAACAATACATATTAGCAAATCATTAATTCAGAATCGTCGCTTGTGTTGGTTAAATTGTGAGCGCTAACTGAGGAATCATCACCTTTCTAGTTTGTGGTAAAGGAACTAACCGTGGTCTGGTCTGATTTAAGTCAAAGGACTGAAACATCTTCCTCTATATCAATGGAATCGATGATTAGACTAAATGTTGTATATTTGTTTACACTACCTAAATTGTGTCTAAGTCATTTTATTATGAAATTACCAAAGAAACAAATAAAGGATAGAGCCAACCCGGCACCGCAGGGGTGCGCGGAAATATTTTACAGGTATACATACTTATTTGTTCATAATATTTTATTTATTATAAATATTATTATTTAATTACAACGTAATAACCACTTGCCTAAGGGATATTATACAGACATATTTGTAGTACACGAATATAAAGATCTCGAGTTCCACCCGGCGAGAGTCACAGGCCATCAGGGCACGTGGCTACGAACGGCACGCGGCCGTGGCCAATGGCCCGCCTGCCACCGGGCAGCCCTGGAGCTATGGGGTCAGTGTGGTGGAAACGAGGACTTGGCCCAACTTTTCCAATATACATAATATAATATAAAACCTCAAAGTAGTCTATCCGTATTAGTATTTGTATTTTTAAACATGTCAAAACCGATGGTCACAATGAAGTGGTTAGGATATAATATATTCAACAGTTATATTATGTTAACAACGCCTTAATTCCTATTACCTTACACTTAGATCGCTAATTATCATCAATATATAATATATATGGATAAATATATGTTAAACCAAAACTTAAATATTAACTCAAATTTTACAAATCATTTTTACAATATTTTATTTAATGAGATGCGTTTGATAGATTACTATACAAAATGTATAACAGTGTTCTGTGTAATTTAGCAGTAATAAACTCAGTCATTTGCACTTTTATTATTTTAGTAAACAACGGATATCTTATAATGTAGTATACACTTTACTCTAGATTGGATATTGCGATCGATTATTATATTCTTCTAGCTCACAACTCGTCAACTTGTCAATTCAGTGAATATCTTGGTCAACTGTTTATATTACAATAAACTGAGTCACGCCGTAACAAATTATTCCGTGAGATAGAATGAATGCAGCGAGCCATATAAAAAGAACAATAATAAAGCGACTATCATTTTATATTCATAAATTATGCACAATTTAAACTAATAAAACTTTACAACGCAGATAGAAATTTCATAGACAAAGCAGGGCCAGAGTTCCGGGAAAATTATTTCAGTGGAAAATGTGTATAATTCTGTAAATTTAGGTTATGCTCAAATTTTTAAGCTAAAAGGTAACCCAAGCTCAACCAAACATCAGATATTTGAGTGAAATTTTGATGAGTTGATTGTGAAGATTTGATTTTAAAGATTACGAAAAATGACAAAAAACAAAAATATTTACAAATGGTTGATTTATAATTTCGGATACCTAATTCCCTATAGAAAAGGGTAATTTTATGATTTCAGAAAAATCAAATATTTGTTAATGAAACTAAAAGTGAGAATTTCAATATTGATTTAAAGTTTTCACTAATAAATTAATATTTTATATAAGATAACCCAGTAAAGCGAAATAAGTAGTAAAACAAACAAAAAAAAATTATAATGTACAGAAAAATACATTTCATTTTGAAATAAACAAATTGTATATCGTATCCTAATATTTTACAATGTCCTTTGGAACAGATGTGAGAAATAAATGCTCTCTAATTTAGAGTAATATTTTTTGCAGATTGCACGCCTTTAAAATCCTAGAGTTTAAAAGAATAAATATTTTAGCCTAGATAAAAATGGGAGCACTATTGCACAGTAGTTTTGACCTCATTCACATTTTCAAAAATCGTATTTATTACCATGCATAATTTTTATGTTACTCAAGATGAAAAAAGAGCTTATAAAATGAATACCAATGACTAATTTTAACACATTCAAAAAAGTAAGAAACAGGTTGATAGATAAATTTTTTTAATAGTCAAAAATGTATTTGAATTCTTTATTAAAAAAAAGTCCAAAATTAAGCATTTGAAGATGTTGTGTCCCGTGATGACAGGACAAGTTTCAGTAGATATTATATATAACAAACAAGAGGAGAACATTAGTTAATTGGAATGATACATTTTAGCATTAAATTAAGCAAGTTGTTGTGGAAATCTACTAAAGAAAATTTAAAAATAAACTAATAAAATATTTGATGAGAACTTTAAATTTACCAAAAATGTATATTTTTTACGTATGACTGGAGTCAAAATAAATCATTGATAACAATTTGTCAGGTTCAATGGAAACAGGTAATAATTGTCATTGAAAGAAAAAAAGATAAAATGAAAAGACATTCGCAAAGCACAAATAAAAGATATACAAAAAAAAATTGAAATAAATGTGTCTAGTCAAAATTAAAGATAATTTTAAACATGAAGGTGAGAAAATGTAGTTCTTGCAACACAATAAGTCCTATTTTAGAATACTTATAATAAAACTAATCTATTCAATTAAAATCCAGAATTGCCTCGCCGTTAATCATGAAGGAAAACATTCTTAGAATGTCATCACCAAAAGAAATGTTCATCGTCATATTCAAGAAACAACATTGTCTTCCAACCACTTTTGTCAAAAACATATCACAACAATACACAGGCGGATAGAAACCACTACTCCTTGCGGCCAATCCATCGGCCAGTCACACTAATCATTCCCAGATTCCTCACAAATTGCTTCCCCAACAAGTAATAGTTCAAGATAGGTTGAAAACAAATCAAAAACAATGTCAAATCGACTGTTTATTATTCCAGATTCGATTTTCAAACCACCAGTCGATCGTTTTCAAGCTGGTGGAAAATTCTCAAATTGGCAATCGGATCATGATACCGAAGATCGACTATCGTCAAACTGACAGCTTGCCACAAACATTGCTCAAACTGGCAGTTAATTGCCCAAACTGACGGCATATTGCTCAAATTGACAGTTTACTGCTCAAACTGTCAAGTTTATGGATCAAACTGGCAGTCTATTGCTCAAACTGGCGGTTTATCGGTCAAACTGACGAGTTTTGCGGAATTGCCAGATGACTGCTGCGTGTGGAGGGGTTGGTTCAGTAGTCATTGTTGTCGTGGCGGTGGTAGCGGACGCGCTTGTTGCCGCTGCTGGGCGGTGAGGAGGGCGGCACCTCGATGATGAGGTCTCCGGGCGCCCCGCCACTCTCCTCGCCGCAACTGTCTTCGCCCGAGTAGCGCCGCTTCATGCCTCCATCGCTGGTCACATACGTGCCGCTGGAAACAAAAACATTTTCATTTAGTGCAAAATTAACTAATGATGAGATGGTCCCATACTCACATAGATCAAACAGTCATAAAAATCAATACTGTTAACCGGCGGACTGCCGATTGCGCGCCCGGGACGTGCCCTATAGCCGAATAAAAAATTTAAAAAAAAAACTTTTTGATATGCGATTTTGAACATTATGTATAAAGAAAGTGTATGAAGGACAAGGTCAGAATCGCTTGGGGCATTCTTGTTCTTGATGTAACAGATATAAGGAACACACCTCGCCACTCAAATAATTATCTTTGCACATATCTCTGACTTTCCGAATGACATTTCTCCCGCGATTTCAACTGTCAAACTGTTAGCGCCGGGGGTCATGAAAAGATCGATGAAACTATCAATTTGTCAAATAAACGCAAGTAATATTATTTGTAGGTATAGTTTATTGTTCAGGGAACGTGTTTCGGTAAATATTATATACGATAGCATAAAATAAATCCGCAAAATATTACGTCGAAAGTCAAAACATCGCAAAATTTACCACTTTGCTCCATGGCATTCTAGGGGTTAATAGTGATAAAAAAATATTGGACTACGGAATCTCTCAAGGTGCAACGCTTGGACCAGTATTATTTAGAGCTTGGCAAACAAAAAAATGCACTTGGCCCTTCATGTACAGGGCAGCTCTGCCAAAGTTATTCAGAATGCTTCGAAAATCCAGAATGATGATTGGTGTTCTTTTTTAGGTTGATCCCGATCCTACCAAATTGAGATTCTGCACTTCGACTATCGCATTCTCTTGTTTGCCACACTCTACCATATACAAATTATATTATAAACAATGCTTTCATATTATGCTGGGGTTACAATAATTTTTACATCCATCCATACTATTATAAATGCGAAACTGCTCGAGTTTGTTTATGACCTTTTCAGGCATTAACCAATAAAAAGACTTTAAAAATTCATTCACCAATAGAAAGCTAAATTATATGCGCAGACTATATTTTGTATATGATGGTAAGCTCTGGCGTTATGAAATTATAAATATTAATATATTATATTTGTTATACGTTTTCTGTCGCTAACAAAAGCGAGTTAATTGCAAATGTCAGAAAAAAATCATTCCCATGGAAACGATGTTGATATATTTGTGGGCTCTAAGCTGGTAGGTACTCAGCCCCCTGGTCAGCTACTGCCCCAGAAAATTCAAATATTAGAATGTTTTGTTTTTTTTTGGACAAGCTGGAATAAATGTCAGATAAGAGTTCCTACATTAAACATATAAGTCGTAACGATTATAAAGACTGAATAATAAATAGTGTAATTTTGTATTATATTAACAAACTTCCAAATATTTAATTAAAAATAAACATCCGAAATGTTTGTAAGCGCATAAATTCCGAACGAATGAACAAAATTAGATAATTCTTTTTTTCTTTGTGAAATTTAGGTGGCAGGCTAGATGTTTGAAAACTGAATGTAAGGAAATGAATGTATGGAATGGAGGGGATGGGGTGGGGAGGAAGGGGGATAATTGATAAGTTCAACCGCTACAGTAATTTCCCGTAATACCATGCGAGCGAAGCCGCGGGGAAAAGCTAGTTGCATAATAATTGCAAAAGCTGGGGAACATGTAAATTAAAATTAATCATACGTATTCAATACCATGACACTGGTGCACAATAATTCTTCACAGGCCATAAAGGTTAGAAATATTTCTTATTGCTTCAGAGACAATTTTTACTTCTTTATTTATTCCCATATATATTCTCAACGAGTTAAATAAAACCCATTTCGGGAAAGACAACACAACACAATTTAAAGAAAATTATTTTTACATAAGAATATGAATTTAAAAGGGAGTTCAATGGAGAGTATACATAGATTTTAAAACAGACTTAACACATATTATTTGTCTTGGTAATATTTATAACAATGTTTTTTGCTTTGCTTGTCTCACTGGGAGGAATAGGTGTGCGTGTTACGACGGGCTTCTGGCGAGAACTAATACAAGCGATATGAAAAAAAGAACAATGATCTAGAAATAGAAGACATCTGAATTGAAAAATGTGTCAAAAACTGGCATATCCTGTCAGAAGTATTTCCACTTTGCAATAAAAAACAAATAAATGGAATATTTCTGAACATATCCAAAAACTAAATTCTGTTTTTGTAAGGTGGTAAAATATGCTTTGAAATTTTATTATTAGAAGTAAACACATAATTTTTTATACATAAAAATTTTTCAATAAAATAAAAGAGTTTTAAAAATAGCTACTCTTACATTTTATCTAACGTATTATAAAAGTTAATGTCCGTTTATATACGTCTATGACCTCACTTTTTTGTTGTTTAATACAAAAGTAATTAATAAAAAATTCTCAATTTTTTCAAACGTGGTAGGAAACTTTGGTTTTATATAAGTGTACATTTTAATTCTTCTGTGGATTGAGCGTGGTGTTTTCTCTTTCTAACACTGTTTAAATCATACTTCTCACAAGAAAGTAAGAGAGATACAGAGATTTCTAAGAGATTTATATGAGCTGCTCCCAAAAGCGAATAAATTAGCCTGAGAGGTTAAGTGAAATACAACCCCTGTACTGTACTAACCCAACAAATTATGTATTTGGTATAGTACATGCCAAAAGTTTTAAGTCCGACCTGACATTGCAATAGGCGAGTTTGAGGTAAAAAAAAAGTGGCATGCAGCTTTATCCTTTCGCATGCATGGTTTTACGCATCTTCTCTTTCACTTACGTTCAATGTAAAGTCGTAGTCAGTAACTGCGCGAGAATGAATCGTACCATGTTCAGGCCGGTCTTAAAGTTTGGCGTGTACTATAGGTGTATGGTTGTATGGACTCACCCGTATCCATATGGCGAGTGTGGCGCCTGAATGATGACGTTTGTGGGTGGAGACATGGAGTGCTCCTCTTTGATGGACACCAGACTGCTGCCTTCCGACCCCACTACGTATTTCTCTGCAAAACGAAGCCAAATAACACTCAGTACCATGTTTTCAACAGGACAGACAATAAAAGCCAAATATTTTCAATAACTTTAGACAAACCCTGAAAGGACCAAAATGTGCTAGTTTGATGAATACATCTTTTTTTCTTCAATTTTACTTACACAAAATGCAACTATTTGACATTTGCCACATAAAATTGCGTTCAAGATCTAGGCTATGTTTGTTTGACTTTTGTGTTTTCTCCTACTGCTGCAAAGATTTCTTTAACACCTAGGTCCACAGCATCTCTAAAAAAAACCTCGGGGTGGAGTTACCACAGAGGAAGAGCAGGCTGTCCCTGCACCGCATAACCCATGATAGTTTTAAGTGTACCTTCTCTTTCCCCGCCCGCGCCGTTGGTAACCACGGTGATGTGTTGACCCGGCAGCATGAGGTGACGCTGCCCCTCCACCAAAGACTGCTGCTGGCTCATCAGACCTCCGGAGCTCATATAGGACATGCCGCCATGACCTGGAAACAACAAAATAAATCATTTCACCAAGTGATATGAGGACTGATGATCTGTACGAATTCCTCTAGTCCGCTTGTCATGTAAAGTTTAGTATTTTGTAAAGAGTAACCTTGATCAACCCAAAAGATCAAAGTAAGCCATTGAGGCATGTTTCACTGCACCAAATTTCCAACTGCCCAGAGCCAGTGAAACTATGTTATCCCAATGACGTGAGGCTGTACAGAGAGGGAAAAGAAAAGGGGAAGATTGGGAGCACCTGGCTATTTAGATCTGATCAGTACATTACGCTAATGTTGAGTTGATTGGGTCAATCATATTTTATTTTTAACCTCTGGTTTGCCGATTGCGCGCCCAGGACGCGCCATAAAAAAAAAAAAAAATTTTTTTGAGATGCGATTTTAAACCTTATGTATAAAGAAAATGTATGAAGGACAAGGTCAGAATCGCTTGGGGCATTCTTGTTCTTGACGTAACAGATGTAAGGAACACACCTAGCCTCTCAAATAATCATCTTTGCACATATCTATGATTTTCAAAATGACATTTCTGCCGCGATTTGAGCTGTCAAACTTTGAGCGTCGCATGTCATGAAAAGATCGATAAAACTATCAATTTGTCAAATAAACGCAAGTAATTTTATTTGTTAGCATAGTTTATTGTTCAGGGAACGTGTTTCGGTAAATATTATATACAATAGCATAAAATAAATCTGCAAAATATTACGTCAAAGTCAAAACATCGCGAAATTTTCGAGTTTCTTCCCTGGCATTTAAGAGGTTAATAAAGCGTAGACAGTTTACGGATAATTCCCATGAACGTTGTGAGCCCATTGTGTCATCTCATTCGTTTAACAATAATCCCTTTAACCTCTCCACGAGTACGGGCGTAACGGTTCGGCGAAGCAAAAAATTGCCCAGAAGAGTATGGGCAAAACGTTTCGTCCGCGACTATTATTCAAATCTCTCTCTCTCTCTCTCTCCGATAGCGTTACAGCCCATATCGAGTCTTGGCCTCCTCCCGCAACATTCGCCTCCAACTCCTCCCGTCCTCAGCGGCTGACTTCCAGTTTGTTATTTGGAGAACCGAAGATAACAAACCACAACGGGTTGAAGCAGCCCACGAATTCCTTGAGTGTTACAACATCGATGGCGAAGAATTCTTGGACTCAATTGTGACTGGGGACAAGATCTGAAGAGCGATTCTCTATCTTTGGTGGGATCGTTATCGAGATAATGGACTTGATCTCCTGTCAGATTTGTGTGATTTTTTTGCTTTTTCTATGTACAACACTCATTAAATTTATAAATAATCACGCATACTTGCAGGAATAAAAATGAAAATGTAAAAATCACACAAATCTGACAGGAGATCACCTGAAGTGATCTCCTGTCAGATTTGATCGGTCTCTTTGACCTTTATCTCGATAATGATCCCACAAAAGACAGAGAATCGCTCTTCTAGGTACACTACACAAAGAAACAATGCCGTCAGTGATGTCATTCAGAATCGCTGAAGCCAAGTATAAAAATGAATCACAGAGCATAACTCACACCTGGCAGTTGTGGCGATTGGAAGCTCCATCATGAACGGGGGCCACACCGAGACTAAGCGTCACAGAGGGTGCAGCATTGTCGGGATTTGGCAAGGGGAAACCAGGCTACACGCCAGTGTTGCCGGATGGCGCGTAAAATCATTCCCCGCGACCACAGAACCTTGGAGACCTTATTTTACGGAAAGCCCTCATATGTCTCCTGGTTCCACAATATGTCTTCCCAAGAATTTAAGGCTTATTCCTATAAGGAGGGACATTGGCACCATAGGTAAATTGGAGTTTCTCTTCAGCCTTTTCACATTTCCTGCATCTATTGATGTTTTCTAAAGAAGTTTCACTTCAAAAAATTCTCTAAGAGCCTATGTCATCTTTGAGGATACTGTGTGGATGGTCTTTTTAGGGAAAGGAAGGAGAGGAAGTTCTGGGAAGGAAAAAGGAATGAGGAATGGGTAGGAATCTGGATGAAATTGTGTCTAGGAGTGACGGATGTATGAATTCATCCACCCCATTGCGGTGCAAGATGTTCCGAGGGCTGGCTTGGTCAAAAGGTCTTCCTCAAACAGTCTCTCTCGATCCAGCAGGTGGGCAGACGCATTCGCCACCAAGCCCTAGACAAACCTCACCTCACGAATGGTGAAAACCACTTGGGGTGACCTACAACACGGGTGTTGGAAGAAAATTGACAATTTCTTTTGCTATCAGTGTTCTTTACAACATCAGAGCAAATTCTGTTCCCCAAAAATCAGATGCAAAAATATTCTACAACATTTAAACTTATAAATAATAAGGAATAGGTACCTGGTGATCCGGGGGCACTCTGTGGATGAGCCCCGTGGCGCACGTGTACACTGGAGGAGCCCCCATCGTGGTCCTGCTGGTAGGGTTCCGGTGAGGGCTCCCGGGACAGCTCCTCGGGGGTCACCAGGCCGGACATGCCCACGTGGGACGGGGATGCGGGAGCACTCCTGGAATAAGAATATTAAACTGTTTAAGATGTGTTGCCAATGTTCAAAATGTTTGCTATTATTATTATTTGATTAGAGAGAACGAAAAAATTGTGCAAAATAATACTTGGAGCAGGTGTTGTAGGGCATAATACAGCCATCCGCTCACGGAGGAACGGAAAACTGGTTGGCAACTCAATTCACGGCATAACTCAACTTTACAATTTCAGTAATTATATCAGCTTATTTATCAAAAATATAATTTATCAATTATCAACCTTAATGTATAATAATAATTTATCAATCTCCTGAACAAAATCGATATTTTCCTGATCTGACATATCACAAATTACTCAAAAACTTGACAGGTCGTGAGGCAGTACCATGGCAATCTGTCATGGCAACTGTGCCGGCCACGGCCACTAGAACGGCTAGTCGCCACGTCGCCCTTGACAAATGGTCTTTAACAAGTTGCCCGTGTGCGGACCGCCAATGAAATTCGCAAGTTCCTTTCCTGTGGATAGCGATTGAGTCGCCAACTGGTTTTTTTTCAGTTTCTTCACGAGCGGTTGGCCCTAAGTGAATGATGAATACTTGGAGCAGGTGATGTGAGACATGGAACTGGAGTGTGAGAAATGTGGAGATTTGCAAAGGGTACAAGGCTGATGTAAAAAGGGACGCTTGCGTAGTTGGGTATGAAGAGCGTATGACGTAAAGACCGAGTTGTTTTAGCGGTTCGTCCTCTCTGCCTACCTTGGAGACAGGGATAATGGTTGTAATAATAATAATGAATGTGTTTATATTGTAATAATAATAATAATCAATGTGGTTATTTAGTTACATAGTTTAGTTTGATAGCGGCGTTTAAGACATGAGAATGCTCTGCAGATCACTAATATACAAGCGTGTGTTTAGGAAAAGGTGATTTTATGCTAACATTTAAAGCGTTGATAAAAACCGGTTTTTGATAGTCAGATTAGAAGTCTCTGCAGATATCTAGTATACGGTCATGCACCTAATTTGGTAGTACAAAAAGCGTAAAACAGTCAGAAAAGTTTCACGGATCTCCCAGCGACATGAAATGACACCAGATTATATGCATTTGTGGAGAAGTAATAACATATTTATTTATTTTTTGACTTTAGGTAATATTAGTATAATATGATGAAGAGAATATCCAAATGAACTAACCGTGAGCTCAGGCCAAAGGGAGCACGGAAGCAAGGCACTCCGCGCTGCCGCCTCCGTCGGAAGGCTTGCTCGATGAGCTTAGCCTCGCTCTGCGGGTCGATGCGCCAGAAGCTGCCCTTGCCCGGCTCCTCTTGACTACGGGGCACCTTGATGAAGTACCTGCAATCAGAAACCATTGAAATACATTATAATTTGCACGCCCCGGCGAGGTAGTCCCTAGTAATGCATAACTGCACATTTGAGAACTTATTTACCTTTCTCCTTCTTCGTCATAAATTTTTGACAACTCTCTCAAATGTTTTGCCAATTCTTAGCGGCTCTCTCAGATTTGAAGCTGGCAGTTCTTCCAGATTGTCAGCTCATCTCGTCACCAGAGATGCTGTCCTATATACATGTCCAGAATAGCCAAACAATGGCAGTTCTTTCCAGGTTGTCAGCCCATCTCGTCACTGAGGATGTTGTCCTATATACGTGTCCAGGATAGCCAAACAAATAATGAAAATAACACACAAACATCAAAGAGCAAGTTACAGCAAGACGAGGTGATGTTTACCATGCACGGAGAACTGTAGAGATTTCTTCTTCTTTCGTATGGTGGGGGGTCGGAGGGGGACATCTAGTTCTGCGAGCCAGTCTAGGGCCTCAGGTATTGCCCTGTGGACCTCATCAATCCCGCCGGGGAATGAATGGAGCAGGCATTCATAAACCACATGTTCGGTGGTCTGCAACGCATTCACACATCGCCGAATCTTTAAAGCCCCATCTGTACATCATATGGGCACAACGGCTATGGGAGCACCTTATCCTATTGATGGCGGAGCAGAGTTTGCGAGGCAAAGAGAATCTAGGCTGTCTCTCAGTGGGGTCTTGTACGAGATGGGCATTTTTCCCGTTGGCCGATTGCCACTCAAGCTTCCACCTATCTTCTGGGGTAAGAGGTGATTGAAGGAGTCTTTCTCCTTTTGTCCAGAAGGGTTTTCGGGACTTCAAGCCGAGTGAGAGTAATCATCCTGCAAAGGTATTGCGCTTTTTTGCAGCGCCTTCTTGTACCCCCCAGTGTTGCAATCTCTCGCCTGATATTTGGCGGGGTTATGTTTGCAAGTACGGGGAGTCAAAGGAGAGGAGTAGATTTTAAAGTTCCACTGATGGTTCGCATTGTGGCATTAAGCTGAACGTCGACCATGGAAGTGTGGGCGCTTCTAGCCCATACTGAAGCACAGTATTCAGCTGCTGAGAAAACCAGAGCAATTGATGGCGTTCTGTGGGTGATGGCGTTCTGTGGGTGTTGGCGTCGCTTCCCCAGCTAGTTCCAGCTAGCTTATTGACTAAGTTTAGCCTTGTCCTGATTTTTTTGCTCACTGTTACCGCGCATGTAAGGTGGTGAGTGCAACGAATGATGCAGCACCCAAATATTAAGAGGGCCTCCGACTACAAATTATGCTGCTACGTAAGGGGCCGAAGACCAAGAGGTCTCCCGGCCAAGCAGAATCATTATATTTACCACGAGCCCTATCCTCGCTATCTTGAAGACTGTAGAGATAATAATTACTCAACGAGGCCAAGATCCTCAGATTAATCTTGATTTGGCCTAATGATAGAAGTTAAGTATGTGTACCTGTTTAGACTGAGGTTGTGCCTGATGGAGTTCTGCCAGCCCTTGTCGGCTGTCCGATAGTAGGGGTAGTGCTTGGTGATGTAAGAGTAGATGCCACTCAGCGTCAGCTGCTTGTCGGGCGCCGAGGCGATGGCCTGCACGATGAGCTGCGCGTAGCTGTAGGGCGGCTTGGCCTCGTCACGCGCGCCGCTGCCCCCACTGCCCACACCTGAGTCTGGACCCGAAGATGCCTGTAATGAAAACAGGGAAACATGAGCAACAAGAAGAGGCAACCTCTTCCTCCATCTGCCTCTAGGCTGTTTCGATTGTGGTGTCAATTTGGTCATAATCCCCGTAAGCAGTAGCAGAAGTAGCGGATCGTGATAAATGATTATAGATTTACTTCCTGGAGAAGTTCTGATAACCAATAGTGATGGTTAGTACAAATTTGCCTTAATTAAAAGACTTTTTACACACACAGGCTGTGAAGTAAAAATTGCAATTACATACGTGCTTAACACACTTTGGGTGGGAGAGTAGTTCTACATTTTACGCCGGTCCTACTTGAATACCTGAAAAGGCATTGCTACCACTTTTTTTTTTAATATATAGATATTGTATTAAAATATTTTTGTAAAGGTCCCAAATATATGTATAAGACATATAAATCCTTAAATGTTTCAGATTGTTAACAGTAACAAATTCAATACACAAAGCTCTGTAACTACTTTCAAGTACCTACTTACTTCTTTTATATATATAATTGTTGTGTACTTTTTATTTTTATAATAATAATAACAAACTTACATACGCTTATAATAGCAGAAAGAAAACTTTAAATTACATTTACGTTGATTTTTTTTTGTCAAATTCTTGTAAATTATTAGTCACCATCATAGTACCTAAGTAATAAAAACTTTTTAAAAGAAAAAAAACAAAGAAATCCGGATTTAAAGCATTATTTTGAAATCGCCCATAATTGAATCCATTCTAAAAATAAAATGTTCAGTCGTTCCACGGTTGACCTGACCCTATACACAGCTCGTCGTTCAAATTGGTTTGCAAAATTAGCCATCTCTTTTCGCTCGGCTCAATAAACACGTGAGAGAAGAGACAAACTATATTTAAATTGAACAGTACTGCTTGGGATTTCCCTGACTCCGGTACAATGTTGTTTATTGTTGTTTACGCAGTTTATTACAGCGTATCGTTTGTTGACAGTTGAGATTACAACTCGTTGCGTTTTTAAACTTTAAAGGTAAGTTAATTCGTGAAATTTAGACAGTCATTGAAGATATTCCTCCGTAGGGGATCTGTGGTTTTTGGATTACAGTGAAATTTAGACGGTTATTTAAGACGTTTGTCTGATAATCATAAGGAATGTGGTTTGTGATATACGATTTGTGAAATTTAGACGGTTGTTGAAGACATTTGTCTGGATAATTATAAGGAGTATGTGGTTTGTGATATACGATTGTGCTCCGCCTCATTTTGGCCTATAAGTTCGAAGATACCTCGATCGAGGGCTGGTAGATGGGATGTGCTGGACCTATCGCATGGTCACTGGGTCTGACACCAACGGACCTTTTTCGGATTTGGATTTGAAAAGTGCAACTATCAATCATAAGATGGGCCCAACTGTACCGGTGATAATTTTGAACAATTTGTTTTGTTTTTGGATTGGAAAAGGAACATTGCTACATAACGTAAGTAGGCACCTACCTTTGCTAATACATAAATTCTCTGTCGGTGAGCAACCCTAAAATAGCCAAAAAAAAAATTTTTTTTTAATGTAAAAATGCTCAAATCGAAAAACTTGATGTTTATTTGGGTTCTCTATGTGATGTAGATTCCCCAGTTTCCCGCTTGTACCACGAGTTTTCGGACACCGTGTATACTTGTTATGATGCTCCTGTACAACTTACCAATATTACATGTAAAAGCCATCAAGGCGTAAATAAATAAATATAAACAAACATGCATATGTGATACAAGTTTTCCCCATCTTCTTATCTCCTCATCTTTTATGTGGAAAAATACATATTTTATCAAAAGGAAATTTACACTTTGGCACTGAAGATGCACAAATTGTTCTATTTTTGTAATGATTTGTACCAAATTGAAAGCCAACTTTTTTGTAATGTGATAAAGTAAACAGTATATTTTTTACACATAAAACGTCACTAAATGGCCCAGCACTGACTTTCTTCTGTTTCCGGAGTCCTGTTACAAAGTAAGCTTTAATTTTGGACAGTACTTTTATAGTTGGGGGTTTGGTGAAACTATTTAAAACAAAAATTCATTCAAATGTAGGTATTATTTTCAAAGATGCATCAGTAAACAAATTCCATTTTCTTAAAGAGGTTCCTTGTTTTCACCTGCATTAAAGAGGTTATTTCTAGCTTTGAAATAGTACTTATTTATATTTCTACTAAAATGACATTTTGCTCAAATTAGACTGTACTTTTTTTATATTTTATTGATACAAAAATATATATTTTGTAATTTTCAAACAAAATTATATGTGGGCCTCACTGGGTACTTTGCTGTGGTGTACAAGATTCCAGAGGCATCACATAATCTAATAGAACAAAATGTTTAACGCAAATATGAGAATTATTTATTGGTTTATATTTATATATTTTTAAGGTAAAATCTATTTTTTTCTTAATTGTTCGTCATTTGGAAACCCATGTCCAGACGTTCTCCAGGAGGACAATGGCACGATATAATACTGAGACATTTTAATGACTATTATTATTAAACTTTTACAAAAATAACTTTCGCCATTGCAAAGAAATAATAGCTAGCGTGATATCCGACCATCGCCAACGGCTGATTCGAGCATTTCAGATTACACGCCATTGTTTATTGTTGAATGAAATTTCAAATAACTGAGTAAGAATGTGACGTAATCAGGAAACATATCACATTTATTTCTAAGGATAAGAGAAGATGAGTGTTACCGCAGATCCATTGGAAGGTCGTGTTAAGTCCTTGTCCCTTGACAGGTTGTAGGAGGCCAGACCCAGGTCTGCGTGCAGTCCGCCTCTCCGGTGGCTCCCCCCTCGAGGGCTCGTGGGGCAACTGTTGGCTGCGCTTATTGTGCCTGGAATCAAACGTACAGTTGAGCAAGACTTCTTCTCATACAGACCAGAGTTGACCGGTTAGCAATTGAGTTTCATCAAAACAAATGCGTCCCAGCCAGAAGCTATGGGTTCAATTCCTTTGCTAGCAATCCTCCAACATTGCCCAAGCAACATTTTAAGCTTATAATGATGGTAGTAGGAGATTGAAGATGTTAGGAGGATTCTGAGACTGAAATGTGGCACAACAAATCCAGGGGATTGTAAAAAATCTTCAGCCTTTCTTAACACATGGATAACTCACTACATATCATGGACGTATTTGTGTTGTTACATTTCAAAGATGTACAGTAGGGCCATTCGCAAACGGAAATACTTGCGACTCGAATATTGTGAATATTCGCCATACTATTTTGCTAGTGTTCATACACAACGCGACGCATCGACGACAGGTGTGATGTCAGTTGCACACTACTGACAGTGCTGGTAGCGAACTACGCTAGTTGCATACGTTTCTACTATTCATTTTGACAAAAATGGTGTCCGAGCATGAATTAAATGTTAAATTTGTTCTGGAGGTGAGAAAATATCCATGTTTATATAATTACAATTTACCGGAATATATAAGAAAGGAATAAGCAGAGAAGGCGTGGATTGAAGTTGGAAAAAAGTCAATTTTTATCATTCTATTGTAGTTCCTTGGCGACGAGAGAATTCCCTGCCAACTAACATTTATTTTGTTGTACAGGTGAACCCAAAATCTTCTTTCAGATTGTTTTTTTACGCTTTTTTTTTTTTTTTTTTTCAAGAGCGGAGACGGTTTACATAAATAAAGTTCCCGTGAGCA
The DNA here is from genome assembly GCA_936435175.1 of Glyphotaelius pellucidus. Lineage (NCBI taxonomy): Eukaryota > Metazoa > Arthropoda > Insecta > Trichoptera > Limnephilidae > Glyphotaelius > Glyphotaelius pellucidus. Next base: position 11,215,297 of record OW386549.1, read on the forward strand.
CTTAGGCCGTAGGCCCATTGTGCTATCTCCCATTTTACCTCATTTCTTTGACAGTAATCCAGTCCCTTTTACAAAGTTCACCAGGATTGTCATTGGAAATGAAGCTATATCTTCTGGTTCGACAATGTGTCTTCCCAGGTTTCATTTCTCCTCTTCACTCCTCCGTGGTTCCCTGAAGGCCCCACGAGGGAAGAGGGCTTCATCTCTCCTCTCCACTCCTTAGTTCCCTGAAGGCTCCACGACGGAGAGTTCACCTCCCTTTGGTTCCCTAAAGGCCCCACCAGAGAAGAGCCCACTCCACCTTGGCTCCCCGAGGGCCCCAGGAGGGAAGAAGACTTATCTCTCCTCTTCACTCCTCCTTGGTTCCCTAAAGGCCCCATAAGAAAGAGTTCACGGAGATGGCCTCATTTCTCCTCTTCACTCCTACATGGTTCCCTGAAGGCCCCACATGGGAAGAGGACATCATCTCTCCACTTCACTCCTCCTTGGTTCCCCAAAGGCCCCGTGCCGGAAGAGTGCCCTTCCCCTTGGTTCCGTGAAGGCCCCACAAGGGAAGGGTTCATGGAGGTGGCCTCAGCTCTCCTCTCCACGGCTTCTCCTCTTGGTTCCTCCTAAGGGCCCCAAGAAGAAAGTCTACGGAGGTGGCCTCAGCACTCCTAGGTTCCCAAAAGGCCCCTAGTTTTCGAATGGTCCAATTTTTTTGTCCCACGAGCGACCAGGGAAATAGAAGGTCCACTCCAGCAGAGCCCCGAATGTTGGAGTAAGGTCTAAATACTCCGAGATGCGACCTTGTTTCTCGGAGGCACCGTTCTTGACACTGTTCCCCAGGACATTCAGCCTGAGCACGGTAGCTCACACCTTGGCTTGGGATGGCTATTGCAGGTTTGTGTTTCCACTCCCTGAGCGATGGGTTCGCCACACTCCCTACGCTAATTTTTACGCTTTAATAAAGATAAAGAAGAACAATGCCATCTTCATCGCTCGAGTCACTTGACATCGTATTAACTCCACGGCTACACAGTTCAGTGTAATTCGGATAGTACCGCGTACGGAAAATAGATTCAAAGCGTAATCTATCAGTAGGGGACTTATGGTTGCATCGCAGTCACTTGGCTTGTAAATATCTCTGTACGAAGGGCCTAAGAGATAAACACTAAAAATGAATAATCAATATTCAATATATATTATAAAAGTGTAAAAAAGTGTGAGTCGTGAATAGGGGTATCATTATGGAACATTCCAGAACACTCTCGAATGTTGTCCTGAGCGAAGCCGGGTCCCCAGCTGATTTATTACACATAGAAAATCTCGAAATAATCACGCAACACACTGTACTGGCTTTGAAGTAAAATACACTTATTTTTTAACACAAAAAAATCAGCAACGTCGAAAAAGCAGTCACAATTGGTGCCAAAAAGGGTCTTTAGGTTTGTTTGTTGTTTTTTAATAGTTTAATGAGAAATGTCAATAATCCATGGAAAAATTAAGTAATTATTTACAAAACTGTTTCCAGTTATGTTTGCTTAAAAACATAGGCAATAAAAAAGTTATTTCCAATGTCAATGTGTTTTTCGAGATATTTTTTTACCCATGATGTGTGTAAAAGTTTAGGACTAGGGCAAAGAAAAAGTAGTTTTCGAATATCCATTGATTTATTGTACTGTTTTTAAATTAACATATCACCACCGACAACAATGAGATTTCTCAAACCAACGGGCAAAATTTTATCACACAAAAATGCTTGTTCTCAATGTGAGGTAACAAAAGAGGCGTTGTGAAAATTTTACTTTTATCAAGGTATGAAAAAAGCTCTTTTCATTTCGTTCGTTGGAAGAGAAAAACTAATGCATTTGAAATATTTAAAATAAGTACCGGCCATCTATGTCACAAATTAAAAAATGTTCCTAATTGGTTTGAGATTAAGCTATCAAAAAACCAAACAAGGTGAATATTTGTAGCAGCAGGTAACGCAAGACGTTTTCTATGATACAGTCTACACATCACATAGAACTCAAAGGGCATAAAGAATCATGCCGATATATCGCCATAACACACCTAAAGTGTTAGGAAGTTAAAACATAGGCAGGCAGTGTGGAAAAAGAAGGTTCTTGCTTCATACACACAATATCCCCAAAGACGTCAGAGGTAAGCCTTAATGGACATCTCAGGGTCTCGCGTGTGGAGTAAACATATATTTTTAAAAAATGTTTATGTCATAGAATATACAAACAAAGGAAGGTACCAAGGGTAAACTGTAGGGACAATCAAAAGCGAAGGAGCCAATAAAAGTTATGAGTTTGGTGTGCAGGTAGAAACAAAGGCGGGGCGCCACTATGAGTAGAAGCAATTTGCATTAGTATGGGTGAAAGATGCTGGCAACACTTTTGTGTGCACAGTTTCACAGTAATAATGAATCATGTTTCTGTTACGCATGCTTGACGCTGAAGAAATAAACCTACCATTGGGTGAAGGGTAGGGGCTCTGTCCGGAGTCGACCTCGTCCTGGGGGATGTTGATGCGCAGCGGGGGCAGGGCTCGTGGCTCACTCACCTCCCCGCCCCCCCCGCTGTCCACCAGAGAAAGGAACACCAGGCGGATATTGGTGGAGGGGAACCGAAGCGTGCATCTGGAAACAAACAAACAGAATAGTTAGAATATCAGATTGTAGTAATATGTTACATGCCGGCATACATACTCTGCGGCATAGGACAGTATAGGTTACGTGTTTGGTATTGCTTACAGTAGCTTGCAATTTAACAAATGACAACACGCAGATGACAGAAAAGGGGCCAAGCCTAACATAAGCACACAGCAGTAACTAATGGCAAAGTTAAGCTCAAGAAAGACCCTCATTCAATGAAAATCAGTTATAGTCGCAAATCTGCATACCTTAAAAATCATTGTATATTTCTCAGATTTGTTTTTAGGACAAATTCAAGATCATAGGTGATCATTAGCAAGGACTTTTGACTAGCAGTCGGACAGATCGAGTTTTATACTCAAGACAGATACTGACTTATGCTCCTTTAGAACAAGTCTTAGTGGAAATATCAGTAAAGTACACGTGAAACTTTAATTCTGACACGACGTTACTAGAGAAATCATCGCAATAGGCGAGTTTAAGGTTAGAAAAGCAACGTGCCTCCCCATTGGCGTCATTCTCTATCACACCTATGTATGTTTTACGCATCTTTCGCTTACGGTTATCTTAAACTCAAATACCTGTGTGAGAATGGATTGTACCAAGTTCAGGGCGGCTACTATACCATAAGACTAAGGGTTTTTTTTATATATTTAAAATCATTAAATAATAATTGGATGATTTGTGGAGCGCCATTTTTGTGAGAAATCACCTCAAGGGCGCTAAAAACGTTAAAAATGAAACAAATTAAAGTTGGGATAATTTAATACATTACTGGTATTTATTACAAACTAGCTGGTACCCGGCATGCGTTGCAATGCAAAGAAATAAATTGTTTCTCTTCGCATTTCCTTTCCCACGCGTCCCCGTTCCCCTCCCGCGTCCTCTTCCCCCTTCCAAGCCTTCCCCTCCCTCGTCATCCCTCCCGCTAACCCCACCTTTTTCATTACCCTTCCCCTCATGCCTTTTTCCCTCCCTGCTAAAATATATAAAATACACTCATACAAAATTTTCATTTATACAAATTTCATAACGCCAGAGCTTACCATTATATATAGCCTATAACCTTCGCGGGCGTGCGCACAACAAATCACCAAAGTTTTATCGCAATCGGATGAACGGTATGGCAGCGCATAACATACGAACAAACAAACAAAAATTGATTTTTATATATAAGATAATATTCAAAGCTAAATAGAATAACCCAAAAATTCTAATCAATTTTGTTATCAAACAAGTAATAAAAACATTGACTTCAGCCATGTGTGCTTGCTTAGTGTGCTTTATTGCCAAAATAATACATGTGTTGATAAAATGTAAGGTCACAATTCAGCATGAAGGCTTATCACTTGTTTTATAGAAGGTAAGCAAAGTAAATATTTAACTTAACAAATTGGAATATTTTTAGATCATCACGGTACAAAGTTCAATTCGCATTATTGATAACAATCTGGAAAAATAGTGGATCTAATGTAAATAAAATAAAACATTTATAGATTATTTTAGTTGAATGAAAAGATGCGCATAGTTGATAGCAATGCTAAACCAGTTTCACACATTGATATAATTTATACTAGATTGGCGTATTTACAGAAAAGTATTTAATTTTTATCAGAATAACTTTTTTGAAGGTTTAAACTTTAAACCCATCAATGTAATGTATTATAGAAGAAGATATTACTAATAAATTTAAACGTAACGGTCGCTAATTGGACTCGAATCCAGGATCTCGTCTTACCGGGACACGGCGCCTTAACCAACTCGGCCATTAGAACCTTTTTTTTCTGTCATTTTTGTCCATCTCATATTTCAAATTCGGAATTAACAATATTATTATCCTCAACTAACTTTCACCATATTTTTGGCAGCTACCTTTTTGAATGAATTCAAGTTCTTTCACGAATTTATTTGTAACCTGGACAGTAACTCGGACAGTATCTTATGACATCTCAACAAAGTGACATTTCAACACGCCTTTGAAAATACATTAACAGTGTTAAAATAAAAAAAAACTTAATGAAGATTTTTTTTATTTATTTTTATTTTAACACCCCCTCCCCTTCCCCCCTCAGCGGGCCGCGGTAAAATTATCAAACGTTGACCGGTCCGCGGCGATTAAGAGGTTGGGGACCACTGGTATTAATTGGATTTTAATCAATTGTATTAATTACATTTGTCACTAAGTCGTTTTAGACTGTCGAATTTCTAAATTTTTTGGCATTCCAGCGGGCTAATTACCTTGGGTTGGTAGCTCACTTCAATATTGTTCAGGGAAAAACCTTACAAGTAATATGAATTATTAATGACCTAATTTTATTGTCAAATTGTTATCATATTTATGATGCATGTGATTTTTTTAATTGCTTTTTCACTTTTGTATCCATTGTAATTTTCATAATAATTTCGAAATTAAAATATGTATTTAGTTAATATAATGAACATGCCTACTCCAATGTAAACATGTATGCCTTCAAAAAGCATTAAAAAAATCCCATGCATCATAAATATAATAACTATTTGACAATAAAATGAGGTAATTAATATTACTTGTGAGGTTTCCCTGAACAATTTTGAAGCGAACTACAAACCCAAGGTAAATAGCCCACTGGAATTACCAAAATATTTAGAAATTCGACAGTCTAAAACGACTTAGTAACAAATGTTATAAATATAATTGATTAAAATCCTTCAGACCACCCCGCTTCCCCTCCGTCATATGTTATGTATATAAACCGTAGACTAAGAATATTTTGAACCAGTCTGAAGATGGCTCTAGCGAGCTGAAACCGGTCACGGTCAATAAAATTAAAGTGGAAAAAAGTTTTATATTTGTTTTTATTATAACATATTATGAATAATATTATTGAATACATAAAAGAAATAAAAAATTAAATAACTTAATTTTTTACAAAATAAAATAATTTTAAATAAATAATTAAGTAAATAACTTAATTTTTTACTGGTATCTTCTAGTAAATCTATTTCAATGGTTTTATTACATTTACCAATGATTTAAGGAACGTAAATCTTATTATTTATGACTTTTCCAATGCCATTATGTTGACAAAAATAGAATATGGCACTTAACATGGGATACGTCGTTAGTTAGGACACCGAGTACTTAAATACTTCATTAACTAAGCGTAATAAATCAACATAACACAGGTATCCAACAAGTAGTAAAAAATTCAATAAAGCAAATAACTGACATTACAATGTAACATGGTATTCACTAATATGTAGTTAAATGGAACAACACAGCACAGTATAATCGAGTAATAAAACAGATGAGGAAATATTGTTTTTATTATCCCCAACCACAATAATAATTATTTTAAGTTAGTGTTTTAAAACTTTTGTATTTTTAAAACCACATAAATTTTTCGAAAACATGATATTTGTAATAATATGTACCTTTTTTACATTAACTCCACACGAGATGCCATGAAGAAAATAATTTCCCTCAGAGAGGCTATTCCCTAAAATTTGTAAGATAAGATATCGTTCTCCCGCGAGAAGTGCTGTCAGAATTGTGTGATTTTCTACGACTGTTAAATGAATAAATAATCATGCATAATTGCAGGAATTCGTGTTTAAAACGAATGAAATTTTGGCCTCCAGTGAATTTTGTGATAACTTTTTTTTTCCGAATTTTTTTCTTCAAAATTAAAAAAAAAAATGTCTTCCGCGTGTCGTCATTGGTCACTCAGCCGAGTAACCGACTGACCCCTCACCCCGCCTTCAAATGTCCATCACCTACCATTTTTTTTTCCTTTTGTAGAAAAAAAAATCAAAAATGTCACCGGAGACGAAAATTTCATTTACATTTTTTACTCCAAATAATGTCAGGAGTAAGTACGGTAATGCGCGTTTTCATTCAGCGACAAAATATCCTACGGACAAAACATCCTCCAACAAAATATCTTCTAAAACCTAACCTAACTTTACAGGATGTCTGCATTATTATTGTCCCTTTTTTTTGGTTAGGTTAGGTTTTGGTAGATATTTTGTCGGGGATAAAAACGTGAGGAACCGTCAAGTACGTCCCTTAACACCCTGTATTCAATACACCTCTATTCATCTCTTTAGTCTTGTGTCACACGTAGCTATGAGAGATCATTTGGCTTGGCCTATTTCAGCATATCGCTCGCCATATATTCCCATTGGGAATGTACGGCGAGCGATATGCCGAAATACGCCATTTGTTAAGTTTTTATTTATAAGCTTTATGTGTACCGAGTCGGAAACCACGTGTTTACGTAATATTGTAGAACAGCTGTTCGAAGTTTCGATGCCAATAAGCAGGAAATCAACACCATGAAACATATACCTACAAAAAAAATGATCCCACATTATTCTAATGCTGGCTCTAAAATGCGTGCAACACGGGGGTAAACTTGGAGCTATTAAGAAGTAAAAATTATATTATCAATACCCGAAAAGATCGCGCGCTAAAAATGATTTCTTTTTGATGTGGCCTATTTGAGCCGCCGCTACTCGAATTTCTACCGATTTCTTACATATCTCCCTTAAACATTTGAAGTTTTTAAGCTGTTAAAAAAAATGTTATTTTTGAAGATAATATCTAGATACGTTCCACGCCGAAACGCAAATTATATGAAATTCCTTCGATAGAAAAAAATCACAAAGTATGTTCCGAAAATTATTTAAAACAAGTCTATTTCTATTATTTTACAAGTTATATTTGTGAAAAAATTCACAATGTTTCTTTAAATGATAGTTAAGATACTTGCTCTATTTTAAACGAGTCATGTTTTATTATGCTTTTAATTTTCGCTGCAATTTTATCTCTTAAAATATTAGCGCGCTCTGTCCAACATTCGTAATTACATATCTCCATCTTCTTCTTTCTCAGCCGAGAAGCGCCGCCTTAAGAAGTAAAAATTATATTATGTATAAATTAATTATATTATTATGTGGCCTATTTAAGTTGTTAAGCCTCAAATTAGCTCATATTCATGACGAAGCCTGAAGGGCCGTCCACAAAACTATCGAAATCCAGTTGCTAACTGCAAGTCTGAAAAAATATGTAAACACTCTAATTCTGTACACCGCAGGGGCGCCAAATTCTATTGTTGCTTTTTTTATAAAACTGTGGAATGTTTTGGCTGTCGACATCGCTCAACGCGCATTTCATGTCTTGCATTTTAACCCTTTGGTGCTGGCGCGGGCGGTGTATGGACAGCGCTTCAAGAATGTACAAGCATAGTGATCTTTCGGAAAATATTATCAAATTCTGCCCACTGCTATTCGCTGAGTTACACATTGATTTCGCTAAATAGCGCACGCAAAGTATTTCCTGTCCACTCTGACACGTCACTATTCAGTGGCAAAGTGTCAGTCATTGAGTTTTTCAAGTGAAAACTTCTTTAGCACCGTCGTGGTTTGAAACTCGATGAAACGGAAACTAGTGACATTAAAAAGAGACAAACACATACATCTATAGGATTTAGCCTGCGAGAGAATGAGATAGAATGAAACGCGCACTGTCAAGCTGCGCGCACTGGTCGCTTTGATTATGAGCTCACTTTTCAAGGCTCCTATTGGTTGAGATTGTGTGGGTGTAGGTTTCACTTCTACCGGGTGTGAACTGCACTCGATGTGTTTTCTTAATCATACCTTACTATAATTTCCTTATTCATTTGGTAAAATTGCAACAAAGTCTATCAATACGTAAAGGACATAATATTAAGTTATACGCTACCAAACCGTTCATCCGATTGCAATGAAACTTTGGTGATTTTTTGTGCGCATGCCCACGAAGGTTATAGGCTATATACGTATAATGGTAAGCTCTGGCGTTATGAAATTTGTATAAATGAAAATAAGTGTATTTTATATATTATAGCGGCAGGGAGGGAAGGATAATGAAGAAGGTGGAGTTAGCGGGAGGGATGACGAGGCGTGAACGACGGAAGGGGAACACGGGGAAGGGGATGCGGGAGGGGAACGGGGAACGGGGACGCATGGGAAAGGAAATGCGGGGAAAAACAATTTATTTCTTTGCATCGATTATAGTGAAACATTGTCAATACAATGTTTCACTATAATCGATTTCAGTATTTTTTAGTTCCTAATTTAAGTTTTCCAAGTTAAAAAGATTTTTGTTTTTTTTTATTATTTCAAGTTTATTTTAATGTCATTTACAAAAAAATATGGGTTTAAAACGTTTTTATGAATATGATAAAGCAATATGAAATGAATTCCAGAATTTACGCAATGACAAGTTAAAATATTCCGTTAAAAATTAATCAAATTGAAGCGCTGTGTAAAGACCGCTGCGCGCCTGCCAGCGGTATTCCGAAAGACGGCGATCGCCTGGAGGTTAAACAAGTCATGATATTCCTACTTTCCTCAAGACAGTCATTTTTAGAAAATGTGGATGTCTTTCAATTTTCCTTGGCATCCTCAGAACATCAATCTTCGACAACATATTATCATCGGTTTATCATTGTATATATATATAATACAATTATATATGTATCATGGGTGTAGCCAGGTTTTGATTTAGGGTAGGACAAAAATAAAAATCTAGAGGAGGTACCGAAAAAAGTAGACTTCTACCACATATTCATGCTTTAGACTCTGTGAATACAAATAATATGAACGGAAAAAGGAAAAACCATCACATGAGTGCTGTAAATTTGAAAACGCGACTCGGTCGACAATCCCAAAGCTCGTGCATCGGCCAGCCAGGGTGGGGTAAACGCTCCACCTTTGCGCCACTGTGCCTACGCCGCCCATGATAGGTATATATTTTTTACGTTAGCTCCTAACAGGAGGCCCCAAGGAAAAAAATTCCCTCAGGGCCTGTCATCTTGGAGGAAGCTGTGTGGAGGATCTTTTTAGGGTAAGGAAGAAGAAGAAATTCTGTGAAGAAAAAAGTATAAGGTATAAAAAATGAATCTGGTCAGTGAGTTTAGAAGTGACGGACGGAAGAATTCATACCACCCACTGCTGTGTAAGGCAATGGGTCGAAAGTCCGGCTGAAGAGGCCAAAAGATCTCCCTGAAGCAGTCTCTCCCGATCCAGCACGCCACGCAGTAGGTGAACAAATGCATTTGTCGCCAAGACCTAACAAACCCCACCCCATGAACCAAGACAAGCCTCACCCTTGAACCTAGACAAACCTCACCCCCTGCTAAGTCACCAAACGTAGTGAGCCCCTTGGTGTGACCTGTGGCAGAGGTGTTGGTTATTCAATACATGGTTACCGGGGCGGCGGTACCTACACCCACCTCCCAAATTGGACTAAGAAACGTTAATTATGACAACAAGAGGTGGATCAGTTACCAAACAAACTTACTGTCTATTTTACACTGAAACATTTTTTAAAATCTGGACCGCTTTTATTTAGTAAAGTAATTTAATAGTACATATATTCAAAGCAGCCCTCATCGCGATATGTACGTAGGGATACAAGTATGAATGAATAAATAATCGAATGAATGAATGATTCTATGTATATATGTGTGTAGGTATGTCATAACATGTTGTGCGGAACAACGCTTCCTGCGTTCCTTTGGTCAACTGTCTAATAATGCGGTAGGAATGTGAACAGGAAATATTTCACCCAATCTAACCCTATGACTCAACATTGCACACATCATTAGAAAAAATGACGCGTGTCAACGTGAAATGGATAGAAAAGGCCAATTTTAATTTAAGTTGCCAGTACACGTTGGGCCGCATGCGCCTCTTTGCAAAGGCGTCTGCGGCTCTTCAGTTCTCCAGACATCAATTGCAATTTCACCCTCAGTCAACCACCCTTATAAGATGGAGCCGCCGAACGATTATTTTTTGCATTCCGAACACAAAACTGGTTTTAATTGAATAAGGAATCTATGCGCGAGTCTGTTTACAGAAACATTTAAACGAGCAGAAGTGTGAAATTACGATAAGAATGTAGATAACACAAACCCCCCCCCTACATTACGAATTAGGGGCCATCCATAAATTACGTCACACCTTAAGGGGGGGGAGTAGAGAAGTGTGACATTGCGTGACAAGGGGTATGGGGGGGGGGTCATCAGCTCTGTGACGTCACATGTAAAAATCAAAATTATTAAAACGCAAAAAAAATTTGATGTAAAATTGAAAATATGTGACGTCACACTAGGTGGGGGAGGGGGTTTCACAAATGGGACGATGTGTAACAGGGACGTGGGGGGGGGGTCAAAAATCATGAAATTCGTGTGATGTAATTTATGGATGGCCCCTTACAGGTTCCACCCCACATCCCATCTCGCCCCCTCCGTTATGGTAAATAAGCCGTCCCACCCTATCCCATTTCGCCCCCTCCGTTGTGGTGTACCCTAATTGGGTATGCCATAGTCCAACTGACGTGAACAATTGGGACTCTTGTGCGGTAGTAACATAAAAAAATACAATTATGAATAATATACAGCTGTCAATAATAAATTTACATTTACATTTATTTATTGCTTAGTAATAAATTTCACATACGTCACTTTGTTCTACGCTAGTAAATATTAAACTATCTAAATAGGCCGGTTCAGATTGGCAGTAAAGAAGTCGCCGTTGTTGATTTAGCGACAATTTAAATACAAAAAAGCCGGATATTTTTTTACTATTGGCTGAGTGTGAATTACGCTCAGTTGCCTTGGTGGCACCGATATTGTACCTGAGGTAAATTTTAACTTCGCGATCGCTCAGTTTGATAGATAAAAGCGGCGGTCGATGTTTCTTATCATGTTAAACGATAACTTAATGCATAATATTGGTTGTCCTGTTTCAAGCCCTTTGCAAATATCATACTATCAGGCCTACATAACGATAATAATATTATTATACATAAGCAATCGCAATGATAAAAACATATTATCACAAGGGCATGTATAAGAGGGGGGGGAGTTTAGGGGGTTTAAACCCCCTGTCAGGTTAGGGTATTGCGTAGGAAAAACCTTACATAGCACCTCCCCTTTTATCAATGTGATGTTGTAGTCAATCTTATTTATTTCGAGCGAAAATTGAGAATTATTCAATCTCGTTATTCAACGGGCGAGGGACGCTATTGGTTAGATTTTGCATCCCGCCGCTCAGCCATACAGATGAATGGTCCATGTGATAACTCGAGAAAGTTAAGTTGCCTCCCGGTTCTACCCGCGCATCTTCAAGAAAAAATCTCCGGCAGGCCTGAAATACGTTCAGCTAACCCAGAGTGAATACTCGCAACCCTTTTATTAAAGGGTTTAACGAGCGGTTGAGGGAACAATGAAATTTCTTTTGGGTTAAATAAAGTACTGTTATAGTTTTGTATTGTGTCACTATTATTGAACTGTTTCACACTTGCAATATGATTCTACCTAATCCAAATAAAGACTATTTGCGATTATCGTTAAATAATTGTGTCGCTATTTAATTATGCCGCTACAATGTATATAATACATGTGTTGTAATTTTCCAAACACCTCCTACACATATTTTTTCAATGACATTTCCGTGTTCGATTTTCGAATACGAATATGAGAGTGCGAATGGGAATATAGTAAGTTTCGTCTACTCTCAAGCTTTGTAATAGATTAGATAACATATCAAATCTTCTCTTTTCTCAAACTGTCATCCCATACGACGAAGTCAAATTTTCATTTTAAGTTATTGTAATTTTGAATGCAGGTTTTTCCATCGCCCGAATGCAAATGTTGTCTTTCGTTAATAATTATGGTGAATCGAAAGATTTTTTCCCTAAAGAAATATTTAGTATTTAAACGTGTCCAGCGATACCGAAACTTTACCGAAAAGAGAAGATTTGTTATCTTGTCTAATCTATTATAAAGCTGAGAGTAGACAACCTGACTAATTTCTCATTCGCATTCGAATTCCAATTCTTATTCGAAAAAATTAACATGGAAATTTCGATATTCTTTATATCCCTACCATATGGTAGGGATATAAAGGATATATATATATAGTGTATAGTAAGTTATATGTGTGTTGCTAATAATCAAATGTTAGACAAATATAAACTTGAAAAGAGAAGCCTAGGTCTTGTCTAATCTACTCCTAAGCCGAAAGTAGATCAACTGAATATTCCCATTCGATACGAATTCGTATTCGACAATCGAACTTGCAAATTTAGATATTCTTTATATCCCTACCATATGTGTGGTATAATTAGTTATGTGTGTGTTACTACCAATGCAATTTACACCCGCTTTTCATCACACCAAAAATGCAAAATTCCTCCAACAAAAACAGCTTTCGCCCAACGACAGTTCTCTTACATCGCGCCTAAAATGTTCAACTTACTGAGTATCGATATTAAGACATCGAAAACTGATGATCTTTATGCCATTAATATACAGAACTGGTTATTTACTCAGGGAAGGAAATATTATAAAGAATGCCTTACATCTTAAAAACTGTTCTTATTTTTTCATATTTCTCGAGTAAAAAATCTTATCTCTAAATTGATTTTCAACCAAAACTTTATATTACGCTGATGATTTTCTTTCATATTTTTTGACATTGTTCGTCCATTTCATATGCTGCCTAGGAATACTTGCTTTTGTTTTTTGGGGTCTAAGACTATCATTGTTCATCTGTATAGATGATTTACATATTTATTCTTATTTTTTACTTCTATTATCCTTAAAATATTATTATTTGTTACTTTTATTTTTATTTGTTATTCTATTTTATTTTTATTTATACAAGATTCACCTAGTTTAACTCCTTTCCTGTATGTGATCATGTACTTAATACTAGTATGAATATTTTCCTTAATATGTATGCTATATGTTTGTATTTTCATCTACATATATATGGATGATTATTAATATTATATACGTAATATCTTATGAATCTCGACTACCATAATACGGACATTTGCCTAGCTTGGTAGTCGAAATACCATGTAAAACAATCCTGTAATAAACAAAATGAATAAAGAAAAATTAAAAAAAAAAAAAAAGTCAGACAAACATAAATTTGAAAAGAGAAGCTTAATCTAGTCTAATCTATTCCTAGGTCGAAAGTAGATCGATCTGAATACACGCATTTAAATTCTTATTCGGAAATCGAACACGGAAATTTCAATATTCTTTATATCCCTATCATTTGCGTGTACAAATATAATTAGTTATGTGTGTGTTGCTATCAATGCAATGTCAGTAAAATATAAATTTGAAAAGAGAAGCTTATTCTTGTCTGATCTATTCCTAAGACGAAAGTAGATCAACCTGAATATTCGAATTCGTATTCGAATAGGGAAATTTGGAAATTCGTCATGTTCTAATTGAAATTTGGAAATTCGTCATATACGTGTACCTATGTATGTTGGTTTGTAAGTTGTTGTTGCTATACGGGGAAGCCTGGGCCTGGCAGGTGGCGGGCCGGGCGGACGGACTGCCACTATTATGAGGGAAAACGACCCAGTGTATAAATCAGAGCGAGGTCAGAGAGCTGTTGGCCATTATCGGCAGTGTTATTATTACATTTTAGTCGGTCGGTAAAGAAAGCACTGCAGGCAGAACAAACTGCCACACACGAAATTGTGAATTAATAAAAGCATATTGAGATTTTTAAATGTATTGCTGCATAAAATAAACAAACAGACAGGGGCTTTCAACATTTTGTAAGAGAAAAAATATTGCTAATGAAAATCTGAAAAAGAGTCCAGGCAAACTAACTGACCACGTAGGCTTACTATTAAAGATACAATTATTTATTTACGCCCTCCCCCCCATTACAGCCTTTCCGCTATTTATTATTATCGTGACTTTGCTGTGTTCGGGACCGTTAAATAAAATAATATAACTCGTATAATTATAGAACATATTTTTTTATTTTATTTTTTATTTTATTATTATTAAGTTAAAAGAAATATAATATTTCGCTTTCTTAACTTAAATACAGAGCATATATAGTATAGTAGTAAGAAATAATATTTTTAATTTTGTTCCAACATCTTAAGTTTAAATAGTTTTTTTTAAAGGTTTTTATATTCTTTTCCGTTTTTAGGTTATCTGGAAGGAGATTATATATGTGAACTCCCTCGTGGCCAATACTTCTCTTGCCACTTTCAGTCTTGACTGTATTTGTGTATAATTTATTGTCTAGTATAATGTTCGTGTACTTGTGATGTTTTTATAAATGTTGTGTTTGTGTGTATAAGTTCATTTTGTATTTTGTAGATTAAAAGACATATGTTATATTCGTACAATGTTCTTATTTTCAAAAGGTTCATTTCCTGGTATAGTTTTTTTGTGGGAGTGTCTGGGTTATAGTTGAAGAGTTTTTTAATAACTTTGTTCTGTATTATTTGTAAGTCGTTTAAGTACGTAATGTATGTGTTTCCCCATATTTCTATTAAATAATTTAGGTGGGACTGGATTAAGCTAAAGTATAAGCCCCTCTTTACCTCCGTTGGTAGAAGATGAGCAATTCTACCAAATACACCAATTAATGGGATGATTTTTGTTTTTAGTTTTTCTACGTGTTATTTAAATATTAAATGTTTATCAATATATAAGCCCAGGTATTTTCGCTATCTAGAATATGTAGGTCTCTTTCTTCTATTTGTAATGGTTTATGCGATGGTATTATTCTTTTAGGTGAGCTTAAGATCATGTAAACAGTTTTATTAATATTTATTGTTAATATATTTTTATTAGCCAATCGTTTAGTACATTAAGATCCGTTTGAGATTGTTCTAATAGACTTTCTAAGTTTTTGCCGAAGTAAAAAATTGCCGTGTCATCTGCGTATAAGAAGATTTCACCATGTAGTTTTAGCTGACAGATGTCATTTATGTATATTTGGAATAAAAGTGGCCCCAGTATTGATCCTTGTGGAACTCCGTAGTTTATAGTCTCGAGTTGACTGTTTTTATCTCCTATGTTAACACATTGTTTTCTGTTAATGTAACGTTTATCGCGTGGTGGTCAACGGTGAAGAGAGGGCTCTCATACAAGACATGCCCAAACAAAGAATCCCAAACATTATTCTTTTGTTCCTATTTAAGCTTGGATCCACATTCATTACAACAATTACGTAATAGTTTCCAGCAACAAAAACATGAAATTCTAAAATCAAGAACAAGTAATAAATTCACTGTTTTAGCAGGGGGCATAACCGGTCCAATGCCAATCTATCTTCAATATTATCTTTTTTATATAAAGAAGATTATCTGTGGCGGGCGGCCACGTGGGGCCACGTTTATTCAGAGTTTGATAAAATTGTATACAATTGACTTTGAAAATAAGAGGAAAATTAGAGTTTACGTCCGATTTCGAAAAACTCTGCGTAAAGCTCGGGAAACGCCTGGAACATCGGCTAGTTTATTAAGGTGACTTATATGTTGTGTTGTTCCTTGTCATGTTGGAGTTACCCAACAAAATGGGCACAGTACGCGCCAAACTTAAATGCCGACCTGAACTTGATGTGATCCATTCTCACACACTTTACTGACTAACAATGGCCGTAAGCGAAAGAGGAATTTGCATAAAACATACGTGCGACAGGGAAAGGCGTGGGTGGGGAGGCAAGCCGCTTTTCGGACCTCAAATTCGCCTATTGCGACGAGTTCTGTATCAACGGGAGGTAGGCATTAAAGTTTTGCGCTAACTATACACAGCTGTCCCAATGTAATGTAGGTTATGGTTGGCTTGAGTTGGGTCAGGTTAGGTTCGCTTTACGAGTATTTAATTATTTAGGTAATCTAATAAATCATGGTCTGAACTTCTGAAGACGAGGAATTTGATTACTTTCTATCAAAGTTACCAATTTTCAAAGCATTTGTTTTTACATGAGCTGAATGCAGAATTGGGTTAGGTCAGATGTAGGGGGTCTGAATCAGATGAAGTTTATTTAGATTGTAGCTAATCTAAATAAAAGCTACAGTTCGATTGTTCGGAAATAAAAAGCTCAGAAATAGAGAATGCCCAAAGACATGTCAACCCGTGAGTCGGGCACCGGGTATTATTGGTCAGGTGCATTGTCCTATGACGTCAGCCGACGCGCCGGTAGAATATCGCCATGCGGTTCCGCGTCACGCGGGCGTAACGTAACGTACCGTCACGTCGGGTATCAATGACGCCCGCTGTCAAAATTATCGTAAAATGTAGCCAAACTTGATGGAAGCAGGATAATTTCGGTTAATATTAGGTACACTAATATGACCAGGTTAGTAAAATTGTTATCACGCTTTATTGTTCATGGTCAGACTTTAAGCTATCTGCAGTGGTAAATTAATATTAACAACTAGCGAAGACTCGCGAAAATTAACGGAATATTATAAAAATATACGATTCGTAAAACAGAGTAAAAGCTTACGTAAATAACCATCTCAAAATGGATAATAGGGTAATTGCAGTGTCTTTTTTTATTCTTGAAACAAATTAAAAGAAAAATTACAATAATTAATGTTTGTGAAAATACCCCTTACTGCAGAATGACCAAGAAACAAGAAAATGTACTAATTTATAGGTAGGTTTGTCGCTTGTCTGAATTTTTGACAAATTATTTACAATTTTGAAAATGACACTTCCAATCAAAACAAATCTGACTTCATTGAACCAGAGTTTCAATCATTTACTTGTAGATAGATCTACAGCCGAAATTAGTATGATTGTTGAGCAGTTTCTTTTTTTAAAGTACCTATATTTACCTTTCTATATTTAAAAAAAAAGACAAAAATTCCCGGATTACGAATAGCCCGACAATATTCGAATGTCTCCTACTACCATTATCTAAATCAGACCACTTTCAAAATTTTACTAGTCACGGTGGACCCCCCTGCTGGTAAATTTCTACCATATTCCCACTCGACACGCGTTACCGAATATTGAATGGCGATGTGTGGTCTGTCACAACTCACAACGGAGCAAGTACCGGATCTACGACTTTTTCAAATGGGGGCAAAATGGACCAGGATCGAGATTATATTTGCCGTAATGAGATATGGGACGGGGGGGGGGGGGGGTATGGGTATTTTCCCATACCAGTACAATACACCCAAATCCCATTACGCCCCCCTTGCCTAGCTGGGCGTTTTAAGATCTCACGCATAGCCGGTACAACAAACAACAACGTGCGCTGTACGCCAGTCGCTCTGTTATGGAGGGGGCGTAACGGGATATGAGACGGGGGTGGGATGGGATATGGATTTGGGGCACGGGATGGGTCTCAATCTAAGCCAGTTCGTGGACCCCCACTTACAATTTGTGAACCCTAATTTATTTATCGAGCCTACGTGGACCCCCATCGGGTCTCCCGTAGGGGTCCACCTGGACCACTTTGGAAATCACGGATCTAAATCAATATTCGAATGTCTTCTATTCTACCTAAGTGGTTGCTTGTGCAATGGTGAAGGACTTACGTAGCAGATGATTTGAACTTACAGTAAATTGCGCTGTATAAATGGAGGATTATTATTATTAAAATAAAGTAGAGAAAAGTGGCGGGTGGACTTGCCAAATGGGGCCATAATAAATGAAATGATAGTACTCTTATACGTAGTTGTGACAGAGGTAAATAAGTTGTAGGAGGTAAGTTTATTTTTATAATTGGTTGTTGACTCCGTCGATGATGTGGTGAATTGTATAGCCTTGACGTAATAGCAGATAAAAGTAGAATGTATTACCGACTTATTGATTAAATATTTACTATTTTAGTGCTGCAGACAATTCGGCTCCATTTCCATGTGGCATTTGTAGGTTCCCAAACCTGGCTGCTTGTAGACATTTTATGGAATGTCGTCCTACGTTTGATCGATCAATTTACGCCTGTGGGTCAGTTTCATTCAGATATTGATGAAATTTTGCACACCTGACCTGTCCTTTAAAACAAAATTTTCGTATTTCTTGATGAAATTTTGAACATCTGACGTTCAAAGTAAGAGGAACATTATTACTGTATATCTGATTTCGAAAAAATCTGTGTAAAGCTCGGGAATGCCGGGGACTTCAAAGTAAATTATAAAACCTCCAAAACTTAAGAAAAGCGTCCTTCCGGTTGAACCTGGGTGTTGAGAATCCATCACAAACATTAAAAACAAAAGAAGAAACATTAAGACAGATAATTTATGAGAAAACCTTTTTGTATATAATAATTTCAATTTGGGAGGCGGTTGTGTGCACCGCCGCCCCGGGAACCATTTATTGGATAACCAACACCCCTGCCATACGTCACACCAAGTGGTTCGCTAAATTTGTTGGTTACCCCTAGTTGGTTAAACCTAGACGAACGTCACCCCACGAACCCGGGCAGGGGAGCCCGGGTTCGTGGGGTGACGTTCGTCTAGGTTTTGGTGGCAAAATCATTTTGCCCATATACCTTTTTCTTGCTCAGAACTTCTTCCCCTTCCTTTCCCTCCAGATAGTATCTCCAAAGATAACATGGGCCCTGAGAGAATTTTACCCCCTACATAGAGCTTATGTAAAAAAAGATGATTTGTGATTGTGAATCTGTTTCAATTTTATTCTTAAAATACCCAATCGATCACTTCTAAATATATACATACCTGTTGGGTATGTTTTTAGGTTTTCACGGCCAAAAAGTATTTTTGTTATTGTTTTTGGGGTGTTATGCCGTGTTTCGCTACCTCCTTCTTTAGCCAACGTTTCGGACAGCGTTACAGTGTCCATCATCAGGGCAGATGAGTCATCTGGGCAGATGAGTCATCTGCCCTGATGATGGACATTGTAACGCTGTCCGAAACGTTGGCTAAAGAAGGAGGTAGCGAAACACGGC
This sequence comes from Glyphotaelius pellucidus, assembly GCA_936435175.1. Lineage (NCBI taxonomy): Eukaryota > Metazoa > Arthropoda > Insecta > Trichoptera > Limnephilidae > Glyphotaelius > Glyphotaelius pellucidus. The sequence goes on from OW386549.1 coordinate 11,234,672, forward strand.
ATAACACCGCAAAAACAATAACAAAAATATATACATACCTATTCAATTATGCCTATCGCTAGACCCATCGTGATCCTATCTCAATGTGACTCAAAACACACATAAAAATAGGTTAGGGTGGATTTATCGGAAGAAATATATATCGGAAAATATAAATATCGGAAAAATACTCACATGGCTACCAAGCGGTTGCTACCCAAAATTTGTGGTAGGCATGGAAAAGTTTGGTGAAACCGCAAAACCATTCGATTCGTTTTCTCAGGATTCCCCCAGACTTGAAATTGATTAGAAGGATTTCTATGGTCTCTTTGGTAGCTTTCCATTGGTTATTTTATTAATATCGCAAAGACTTTCAAACTTCAAGGGGAAATTTATATTATGATTTGAGATTCTTAGTTCCCAAGAATAAAGAATCAACAATATTATTATTAAATTTATAAACAAATCTTGCTATGTAATTATTATTACGCGTGACAATTGTTTCGCCTTTTGAAGGCATTATCATAGACCATACATTTGTATTATTTCTAGATACAAACTTACGATGAACATTTTTATTGCTTTTATTTTTATTACCTATGCCCTTATTGATTTCCGATTAAAATAACGGAAATTATTAATGGTTCTCTTTCAAAGTTTCCCTAATTACTGCATTGTTTAAATTTTACTGAGGGTCGATAGTGTAGTCATTATGTGAGTTATTCCCAAATGATGACTCATGAGGTTTCTTTTCCAGCATAATTAAGTATTTGAAATTGGCATAAACATATCTAAGAGTGGCGAACGAATTATATTTTTTGTTCATTTATTAAAATAGTTTTCGGATTATTAGAATTTTTGTTAATTTCCAACTGCTCTCAGCACTTTATTTTGTATGTGTAACGGAGTTGGCTAATTATTATCACAAGTGAGTGATTTTTATCTAGATGTTAGGCAAATTGTTTGGCGATTTGTTTGTGTTAGTGCCGAAAAAGGCCGTGTCTTTAGATTTGAGACATTTTATACATCCAGAACTAGTAATTGGCTTTTAATTTACATAATTGAAGCGGGTTTTTTGGATATTTGGTACGGCTCAGGTAGTCCCAACCAATATCGACTAAAGCTAAATTTATTCGTATATTTGCTTCAAAGCTGGTTCACACTCAGCTATCAAATATAAAAGATCATAGCACGCCAAATAACGCTCTCCATCCAATCCCTTCAGACCGTTCACACCTAAGCGTTTTTAAGCGCAGATCAATCATAGACAATACACATCTCAGACGTCCTCTAGAGACAAAGCCGAGACTTTTGCAGACAGCCTCGAAGATCAATTTTCCCCGTCTACGGCCTACGACGACCCCCAATTCGTTTCCACCGTTGACTCAAAAGTCGAGGCCATCATGGCCGAAATCCCTACAGATAATCCAATCCCATTCACAACCCCTCAAGAAATCACAAACATTATTAAAACGCTCAAAACAAAAAAATGTCCTGGTCCCGACTCAATCTCAAATAAAATTTTAAAATGTCTCCCTTCCAAAGCCGTCTGCTCTCTTACAGCCATCAGCAATGCGTCATTTAGACTTCGTAAATTCCCACAAGACTTTAAAACAGCAGACGTTATTCTCATCCCTAAACCTGGTAAAGATCCCCTTCTGGCCCAAAACCACAGACCCATCAGCCTCCTTCCCTGCGCAGGAAAAGTTCTAGAAAAACTTATCCTCGTCAGGCTTAAAAAATCAGTTGACGAACTTAAGCTCATCCCCGACTTTCAACACGGCTTTCGATCGGGCCACTCCACTCTCCACCAACTCTTGCGAATGGTCGAAGAAATAACAAACGGTTTTAATTATCGCCAACACACGGTAGTCCTCTCCCTAGACGTCTGCAAAGCATTCGACAAAGTATGGCTCAGAGGTCTCATTTATAAAATGAACTTCCTAGGTATTCCCCTCTCAATGACTCAACTCTTAGCACACTTCATAAAAGATCGTAAATTCAGAATAAAACTAGATGGTATCTTCTCTTCAGTGAGATTGATAAGAGCCGGTGTCCCTCAAGGTTCTATTCTCTCACCAGCTCTGTTCAACATTTATTTAAGCGACATCCCCCGCCCCGGTAGTCAAGACATTCACACTAAAATAGGAAACTTTGCAGACGATACCGACGTCATGTCAACCTCGGTAAGCGAAAATAAAGCTACCCGTAAAGTTCAATCCCACGTATCCAAACTAGAAACTTTCTTTAAACAATGGCGAATAAGTATAAATCCCCTTAAAAGCGCCGCTTGCGTTTTCTCACGTAGACGTCCCAAAAGGCCACCTAATATTCATTTGTTCGGAGAAAACGTCCCGTGGAAAAAAAGCATTAAATATCTCGGAGTAACCCTAGACAGTAGATTAACTTGGAAAAAGCACATAGATGAAACTCTAGCCTCAGCAAATAAAATCCTTGCAGCCCTTTACCCCATGTTAAGCAAAAAAAATAAAAAACTCTCAACTAAAAATAAACTCCTTATTTATAAATCAACTATAAGGCCAAAACTAACATATGCAAGCCCCATCTGGGCCCACGCTTCAGAGTCTCTTTTGAAAAAACTCCAAACATTCCAGAACAAAGCCATACGCATAGCCCTGGGCGCCCCCAAATGGATGAGGGTAGCCCAACTACATAAAGACTCTGAAATCCCCTTATTAAAAAATCACATCTTAAGTCTCGCGGAAAACTTTTATGCGGGAATTCCCACCCATGAAAACGCGTCCATAAATTGCCTCGCCCGGTACGACGAAAACGTACGTACCACACATAAAAAACCTAAACAAATCCTCCGTAAAGCTTAACCTCCCCATATTGCAGCCATGTACCTTTGCAAAAAATTTTTTAACAAACAACTAAAAAAAAAAATCAATTTTCCAACAACCACTAATATAAATTCATGATGAAAGAGAAAGGGGCCTTTTTGGCCCGGAGCTCTGTATGCCAATATTTCAAAAAGTCAAAAAAACATCTCAGACGTAACCGCTCCAGACGCGATATCCCAGAAGATAACTCTCCCCTTCTCCGACTAAAACAGGAGAGGGGGTCATTGTAATTACGGAGCTGCCTAGACCCGTGGATGACAGATGTCAAGTTGACAGATTTCAGTACAAAAAATATCCGTTCCGTTGCCGCTCCCTAATTCGACTGACCCCCTATCCTACCACAGGAAGAAATATTTGATAGCCTCGTGTGAAAGGACAAAAGATAAGCGCTCGCGAATCAACAGATATCTGCTCGCAGATATATAGCTCAGTGTGAACTAAGCATAATACTTACATCATGTACAAAATTTGCCACAGTAAACTTTTGGTACATATTTTTTGTTAAATATAGTTGCAAATTTCTTCCAATAAAGGTATATTATTAACCGTAATGCGTATAATATTCTATGATCTTGTACATATTTTATCACAGTAGTCAACGGGCTTTTCGGGTCACATGGTCTCGTTGCTGAGTTGTTTCAAGAGCTCTTCACATCAGAACTAGCCTGGAAGGACTTTGTCCTCAGAAGTATTATTATATTTACAATACGATAATAACTGTGTCTACTGCCTCTGCCCCGATTGAAAACTCTATGTACGCCACTGCATCTATGAATCTTTAGTAAAGCCTCGATGACATAGAGCGAGTTTACAAGCTATTATTTGGGAAATTCACTATCTGTTAGTAAACTCGCTCAGTGTCATCGTGTTGCTTACTAACTAGCAGATTGTGGACAATCTACGAAAAAGTTGAAAGGTGGTCAACCTTACTCGCTACTCCCTGGTGTTTGCCTAAAGATGGCGGCCCACCAACAGCTGATTTCGTCCGTCAGAAATAGTTCGGGCGTAAGCCGTTATTGGCTAGCGTGAGGCGCTAGCTACGAGCTGTCAGTTTCCTATAAAATGTGGACAGAGTTGCAAGGCGCGGGAGTCGTTATTTCAGCTGCTACTGTTGCTACTGAGCGAATGGACGGACAGTTTTGTGTGTCATCGTGACAATCTCACTCGCTGATTCACCCGCTTTTGAACTTACCGGCTAGTAGCTTGTAAACTAGCTTAATGTAATTGAGGCTTAAGAAACAGGAAGATTTTACAACGGATCTATCGGCAGTCTGCCGATACACACGCGCAGTAATAACTTTGGATTATTGCAAGGTTCTATAGCAAAAAATCTAAAACTTTATGAAAATGAAGAATTAAGCCGGTGAAATCTCGATAAACTACAACAAATCTAGATAATCATAAAATTACAGATTTAATAGGCGCAACACTACACTTATACACACCTACACACCTGGAAAGAAAGTGATTATTCATCGTTGATAAAAAAAAAACGATAGTGTAAAAAGTGTGTCAAAGATGACGTCAAAAGTGACAGTGGAAAAACTAACATTTCGCGATCTCATTAATATGGCAGCGCTCAATATTTTAACTTATTTCTATTGGGACATCGATATAAAATCATCGTAAGTCACGCCTATCGATCCGATATTGTAAAGTTATCGATTTCACCGTGCTAGAGCTCCTGACCTAATTATAGACAACGGAACAGACAACTGATTATATACAACAGAACAATATTATTTAGACAACAGAACAGACAATATATCCATTGTTGTACATGACACTACATCGGTACAATGCCGCGACTTGTATATGGAGGTATTTAATTAATGTGTGTACATTATAACTGAGCTTATAATGAACTAGATTTGTATAGTGGGGTGTAGTCACGATTTTTCAGAAAAAAAATTGTGCCGATTTTTTTTAAAGATTTTATTTTATGTGAATACCGCATAAGCGTACGACTATTACCAAAGATCTTGAAATACAAGAGATATGCTACAATAGCCGCCCGACCGTCGGCAGACTACTATCTAATGGGCATAGTTTGAGTACGGAAAGAATTCGTTCATTTAGTTGATGTTTTGAAAGTGTGCGGTAGTATTGGTTAACAATTTAGTTTGTATTTTTTTATAGGAATACCTTACAGGAGTCTCAGCTGCTCCCGTCTGGAACCAGTGAGACTATGGCATCCCCAATTGGGATATGTTGCGAGGCCGAAGGTAGTGGGGAGGGGAAGAAGATAGAGAATAGGAAGGTGAGGAAGTACCTGGATATTCAGATCTGGTCACCAAACACGGCTAAAGCCATTTCAAGCAAAGTTTCAATTCTGAATAGAGGTCTTACATCAGAGCAAAGTATTGAATACGGAATTCGTTCATATAGTTGATTTTTTTAAGGTGTGCAGTAGTATTTGTTAATAATGTCGGCGAAGCCAGGAAACACAATCCCACCCAGTAAAAACTGCGATAGCACGTCTCTTATATTCCAATTTCTTTGACCACTACCGTCTGGAGCCGGTGAGACTATGGCGTCTCCAATTGGGGTACGTTGTGAGGCTGAAGGAAGGGGAAGAGGAAGGTGGTAAAGTACGGCTGCTCAGATCTGATTACCAAACACGGCTAAAGCCATTTCAAGCGAGGTTTCAATTCTGAATGTTGGTCTTATACCAGGGCGATACTGAGTTTATCTTCCACTCTGGAACGTGCAGCAAATATACTGCGATTATATTATTTTTAATTAATTAATTATGAAATGACACATCATCATAATTTCATTTTAATAATATATACTTGCGTATGCCGGGATTTGAAATCGCGACCTTCGGATTGCTAGTCGAGAGCCTTACTCCTCGACCACGGAGGTATCCAGAAACAATTTTTTTTTAAATGCTGGATTTCTAAGCAATATTCCAAATGGATAGAATGTACCAAATCATGCTGAAAAATGGACGCTAACACAAAAAACAAGCCACAGGAAAATACGGTTAGTTTGCAAATGCATCTGATTTCCATAACGTAACAATGGTCAAATACCTGTTCTCAAATAATGATGACTGACGAGACAAGTGGATGGGGTGCTTTCATTTGCTTAGGCCCGGAAAATCAACAAACAGACACTAGGTTTGTATGCCGGCACTGATAAACGCTGGACGAACAAAAGTAATGCACGGTCTTCCTCGAACCAGTAAAATAACATTCCCAAAAATTAAGAAGAATATAAACGCTAGAAATATTTCGATTCTCATGCCTACAAAATTTAAAATCGCGTGTCGTATTTGCCCGAGGCAAGTAAGCGAAAAAGTGGTTTTTATTTATTTTGTGCAAAATTTTATAAGAATGAAAAAACGTTAGAACATACAAAACCTCAAATCGATCCGTTCTCATGGGGCTAATGTCAACCGTGTACAAATGTTGGGCTCGTGTTTGGCAAGACTGCGAGAAGTCGTCAGACACTTCAAAATGAGATGATTTAACCATAATTCATTTACGACTCGATTCATTTTGACTGGTTTCAATAAAAAGAACCACGACATCAATACACATAGGGTGAGATGGGGTAAATCCGGATTTGGGGGAAGATCGAAAAACATGATTTTCTTAGTATTGTTGCAACCTATAATATGCGCCAATACCTCTAGAGGAGCACTATTTCATTACGCATCGCACCCCCTTCGGTCAGCTCTAGGAAGCTAAAGTGTTAGGTTATGAAGCGCGTTTTTTAAACAGGTGTTTAAGTGTTTGTGATACAATTATGTGTTACAACCAAAAAAATAATAAAGTGGAAACTTAAGGAAGAGAATAGAACATATTAAAATAACAAAACATTATATTTACGCTGATTAAAAATATGTAAATAAGGTGACTAGTTAGCAAGTAGAATAGTAGAATCGAGCAAATTGCGGAAAATTGTGAGATAATCGATCGTAAAAATCAACGGATCCAGTTAAGCTGTTGAACTGATTTCAAATTCATTGTGTATTATTTTTAGATATGCTAAATTGCAATTTTAGAATGAATGCCGGTCTTACCCCAAAAATTTCCGATATTACCCCACATTGAAAAATAATTTACAGGAAGTTTTGATTGGCAGTTTTTGGGTGTTTTACTGTGGATAACTCGATAAATAAAAATTTACTCACATGGTTAAGAGTTAAAGGTAATTTAATAAAATTAAAAACTTTGAAACCATGAATTCTTCATTAAAAAATTCCAAAGTGGACCAATGATCAAAAAAATTCATCTCATCAAAAAAGCACACGGTCTTACCCCAACTCACCTTACTAAAAGTATACCAATAAAACGGGTCAACACATCTCGCATCGTCTGGGTCAAAAAGCCCAACGATACAATCACGTACGTGGCTCAATCTGTCAATAAGCCATTTACCAGTAGTTAGCTGATTGAAAAATAAACACTAGAAGATTGTTGACGGTCAATCGGTTGGAATAATATTATTGTAGCGGGGGACAGGACGTAAAAATGTAATAACGATAATAATAAACAGTAGATAATATTTATGTTTATAGTTAAAGAGGTGGATAGGACGCTCCAGACGGATTGAATTCGGGTTTCACAGCGCTTACCAGTTTACTCCCATTTAAGAACTAGCGAATAAGTAAATTCCCGGAGGTATGTGTCTTTACGATATCGAATCGAATGCGAACCTGACGCCACGCCATACGCGCCGCGACACAAATAATTTCTGTGTACATGGAATTTCAAATAAAGCTACTCTTGTAATTCGGTTTCGAATTCAAGAATTCGTCACAAGATATCGCCACTTCCGTCAGCAGGTCGGATGGGGACGTGTCCCTCCTAGATATAAACGCTACGAATTTGTGAATATGTAGTATATCTCCGGATATGGAAAGATTGACGATAACGCATAGTTGTTGTATCAAGCGGATATATATTACAAATGACGTCATTGCTTGTCCCGGTGACTAGCTATATTGGATAACAGTAGATCTGAGGAATGAGCTATTTTTGGAACCAGTTTCTATTGGATTTATAAAATGGTCATTAACACTAACTGGTGAAGCTGAACCAAAAGCTGCCCGCAGGGCCTAGCAGCAAAAACCTGCAGAGCGGGTTTTTAACTGCTAGTATTATTTTAATGTTCCTCTGTCTCATTTATAGAAGGTGAAAAAATAGGAAAAACAATACATTATCATGGCATCTTGTCTTTTTTTTTAGTGAAACTTCTTTAGCCCAGTTGTGATTTGAAATTTGGATGCAATGGAAATGATGCATTACAACGGACCTACGAAGCGTCAAACTACGCTCATTCAGCTCACTGGCCGCTTCGATTTCAAGGTTCCTATTGGTTGAGATATGAGACGTAAATGATGCATTACAGTACCTACGAAGCGCCAAACTGCGCTCATTGGCTGCTTTGATTATGACCTCACTTTTCAAGGCTCCTATTGGTTGAGACTGCGTGTGAACGGCACTCGATTTTTTTAAAATTTGAATACCTCACAAAAGTACCCCAACCGTCTGCAGCCAGTGAGATTATGGCATCCCCAATTGGAGTATGTTGTAAGGCTGCAGGTAGCGGGGAGGGGAAGGAGATGGGAAGAGGAAGATGGGAAAGTATCTGCCTATTTAGATCCAGTCACCAAACACGGCTAAAGCCATTTCAAGCAACGTTTCAATTCTGAAAGGTGGTTTTACATTAGGGAGACACTGATAGGATCTTCCACTCTGGAACGAACCCCAAATATGCCTTATATTATTAAATCGTAAAATCAAACAAACAAATCAGACAAATAAAATTTACTTGCGCACGCCGGGTTTTGTACCCGCGAACTCTGGATCGCCAGTCGAGATCCTTACCCCTCGACCACGTAGGCCGTCAAGCTCAAAACAGAAAAGAATTCGAGCTGAAAATAGTAGCATAATAGTGCATATAAGGACAGCTGAAAATAGTGCATATAAAGACAGAAAGACCTACACAAATTTCACAACGCCAGAGCTCATCGTTCTATAGATATTTGCTTTATAATTGTAAAGATCGGGTAACAAACAGTGAGTCAATCCAAATGAATTTAAATCATAAAATACAAAATAGATACATATGACGTAGTTACAGATAAAAACATCAACAAATTAATTTAGACAGCGCGTCTGAAAGATAACACTATCAAAACAGGAAGATTTTTTGTCCCGACGAAAAAATGTCTTAAGAGACAAAAATACAATTTTCCCTAAAAAAACAGACAAAATAAGATTTGGGTCAAAACTTATTTCAACACTCTCATTATGGTTGATTTCGTCTGACTAGACTAGAGATTATTGTTTGAATTCTGACAGCGGTATTCGTTTTTGTTGCCAGGCGATACCGGAGTATTATTACAGCGTCAGGCTGACGCAAGAACCCCGTACGAGTGACGCAAATATAACGTTAAAAAAGATGGGTCGTGTGATTAGAGTCTATTTAAATAACGAAACTTACTAATTAGTGACGTAGAGGTTGAGAGTTATTTAAAATTAGGAATGCTGGTTCAATATTGCTACTCGTAAAAAATGTCGTGTGTTAAAAAAATAGAAGAAGACGATCCCGATTTTTTTTTTTACAGGAATTGAAAAACTCACGGTTTTAATTTAAGGCGGCGCTTCCCCGCTCAAAAAGAAGAAGATGGAGAGATATGTAATTACGAATGTTGGACAGAGCGCGCTAATATTTTAAATGATAAAATTGAAGCGAAAATTGTGAAAAGGCTTAATAAAACATAACTCGTTTAAAATAGAGCAAAAATCTCGTGGAGGGCATCTTAAATATCATTTAAAGAAACATTGTGATTTTTTTCACAAATATAACTTGTAAAATAATAGAGACCGACTTGAAAATAAAAAATTCGACTTAAATAAATATATAAAAATGAATGCTTCTTTGTTTGTCCTTTATGCGGTACCTAAACCATTCATCCGATTACAATGAAACATGGTTATTTGTTGTACGCGTGCCGCAGGGGTTTCTACATACAGAGCACTGGCGTTTTGAAATTTTTCCTTAACCATTCATCCGGTTGCGATGAAACTTTGGAGAGTTGTTGTGAGCACGCACGTGAAGGTCTCAATATACAGGTGTTTGTTAAGGGACGTATTTGACTTACTCTAACCAGTGATTCCCGACATTATTTGGAGTAAAAAATGTAAATGAAATTTTGGTCTCCGGCGACGTTTTTTGGTGACTTTTTAAAAATTTTTTTTCTTCAAATTCAAACAAAAAAAATCTTCCGCATGTCGTCACTGGTCACTCAGCCGAGTAACCGACCAACCCCTTACCCCACCTCCAACTGTCCAATACCTACCATTTTTTAATGTGTTTGTAGAAAAAATAAACATTAAAAATGTCACCGGAGACCAAAATTTCATTTATATTTTTTACTCCAAATGTCAGGAATCACTGGTAAAAGTAAGTCAAGTACGTCCCTGAACACCCTGTATACTGGTAAGCTATGGCATTTCAAAATGAAATTTGTTTTAAAATTTTACAATTGGTGGCGCGCGACTTAATTGAAAAATGTGTGTATTTCATATAGTTTAGCGGCAGGGAGGGAGAGCGGGAGGGGGAGGGGAATCCAAGAGGAGCGAAGGGGAACGAAGGAGGAGGGGATTCACATGAGGGGAAGCCAGGAGGGGTGGAGGGGAACGACGGAGGGGAGAAGGCGGGAAGATGGAGGGGGGGGAAACACGGGAGGAGAAAGGGACGCAGGATGGGAGGGGGAGACGGAAGGGGAACGGGGACGAATGAGAAAGGACATGCAAGGAGAAACAATTTCTTTATTTAAGTTGGACTGCAACGCAAGCCTTGAACTCGCCAATATTGTAAATAAATTTTACGCAGCACTCTTACATTTGCCCTATATCATCGTCCGGAAATCGAATTACAAAACTTCACTCAACGTACAGATTTACGTCCCTTATATAAACAGAGCACAACGAATGTTCAGAACTCCGATGTGGGAACGACGATTTGATGTTCGATCGCAGTTTCTAATACGACCCGCGGAGCGTAGAACGGGTCAAGGCCGCTCTCTAGAGGTCAGAAATATGGATCGTAATAATACGGCGCACTGAATAGTAGGTCTAAACTTACTAAACAGTAGACATCATGTTCTAAATTGTACACACGTACTGTAGATTCAACACGTACTAAAGACTGTAATATATTCTTACTAAACAGTGGGAGAATCGGCTCGCTTCTAGATATGATATAGAAGTCATACCAATCCAATGAAACATGTTAGTAAGGTGACCGGATAACAACAAGAATCATTCATAATCATACAACTTCGACACCTCATTTGAAAAATCTTTAAGGCCCCGTAACCGCTCTCGAAAAGAAGAAGATGGAGAGATATGTAATTACGAATGTTGGAGAGAGCGCGCTAATATTTAAATCGATAAAATTGAAGCAAAAATTACGAAAAAGCTTAATAAAACTTGCCTCGTTTAAAATAGAGCAAAAATTTCGTGGAACGTATATTAAGTGTAATTTAAAGAAACATTGAATTTTTTCACAAATATAACTTGTAAAATAATAAAAATAGACTTGTTTTAAATAATTTTCGGAGCTTCCCTGCGATTTTTTTCTATCGAGGGAAATTCATATAATTTGCGTTTCGGCGTGGAACGTATCTAGATATTATCTTCAAAAATAACATTTATTTTTTTAAGAGCTTAAAAACTTCAAATGTTTAAGGGAGATATGTAAGAAATCGGTCGAAATTCGAATAGCGGCGGCGAAAAAAAATTGTCTCTTTTTTGTTTCGTTTTTTCATTTCATCGAGTTTCAAATGATAACGGTGCTAAAGAATTTCCACTTAAAAAAATGTATTCTGCGTTTGCAGCGTCACACGCGTTGGAGATAAAACCTTCAGAAAACTAAAGTGCACATAAGTGGAGAGGCTAAGAAGCACCGCACAAAGAGGAGATTCTTTATTCTATATCTCATTCTCTAGCTGGCTAAATCCTACAGTTGTATGTGTTTTTCTTTTTAGTGTCGCTTTTTCATTTCATCGAGTTTCACATCACAACAACTGTGCCAAAGAATTTTTCACTTTAAAAAAATCAAGAGTGTGCAATTCACACGCGGTAGATGTGAAACCTTCAGAAAAATAAAGTAGCAAGAGTGGGGAAGCTATGAAGCACCGACGCACAAAGAGGTGACCGATTATACTATCTCATTCTCTCGCAGACTAAATCCTATAGATGTACGTGTGTGTCTCTTTTTAGTGTGGCTATTATCGTTTCATCGAGCTTCAAATCACAATACTGGTAAAGAAGTTTTCACTTCAAAAATTGGTTAAATCGATTACGTTAGATTCCTTATGGGCTATTTATCAAAAAAAAATTATTTCATAATTTTTAATGACTTTTCAAAGGGGTGTTGAAATTGCACGATTCTGAGTTATTACGTAACCGTTAGTAATGTTACATTACGTTTTCCACTTCCGGTGTGAAAAAGTACCTCGTATTTTCCGACCTACGCAAAATGAAATCAATAATTCAACTACTTAGTAATAATAGTCGGCGATGACTTGAAACTATGATGCATAGTGATTTTACGCTATTTGCTTGTATAATTTACCATGTGACCTAATCAATAATAATTTAACTAATTTATGAGAATTAATACTCCTGACTTGAATGAATAAAGATGGCGACTTTGTATGGAGCAAGTGTGATTGATTATATCGCAAAGCATAAAGCAGAAAAACTGTGTGTTATGCAGTAAAATGCAGAACATAAATATTCCACTTTAAAGCTACCACTTTCACCCCGCTGCGTCCTAATTTCAATTTTAGCGCCTCCGTACATGGAGCTACTTACAAACTATTCGAGCCTGATGCGCGTAGCACGCACACCGCTCGTGGGTACCCGCCATACAATTTTGCTGGTGTTCGTACACGGCGCTGCGCGACGGATGTCAGGTTGAAGTCGGTAGCGCGCTAACGACGGTGCTGGTAGCGCGCTACGCGTTGTAGCATTCGTGTCTGCTACTTTCGTTTGACGTTTGACAGAAATGGCGTCTGAACATGAAAGTAATGTTAGATTTGTTCTGGAAGTGAATAAAAATGCGTGTTTACATAACTTTACATTACCAGAATACGCAAGAAAGGATTTAGTGAAGAAGGCATAGATTAATGTTGGAAAAAAAGTCATTTGACATCGTTCGACATCGTGTTAACTCCACGGCTGCACGTGAAAAATGATCAAGTTCAGTATAATTCGGGTAGTGCCGTGTACGGAAACCAGCTTTAAAAAGTAGTACATCTGCAGGGTACTTGTGGTTGTGTCACAATCACGTAGTTTATAAGTATCTCCATGAACGGAGGGCCTTATAGAACAACTAGAGTTCCCGGCATGCGTTGCAATGCCGCTTAAAAAATAAATTGTTTTTCCCTGCGTGTCTTTTCCCACTCGACCCGTTCCCCTTCCCCTCACGCGTTTCCCCTCTACTTTTCCCGCCTTCCCTCTCACCTCTCCACCGTCCCGCCAACCCGCCTCCCACGTTCCATATGTTCATTCCCAGTACATTCAGTTTTCAACAATCAAATTTGGTAACTAAACACAGGTATCTATTTAAAATACCTATTATTCTGACTAAGTACTTCAAGTAAATTCATTACTTTAAAGAGTTTATTAGCAAATCGAATTTTGATTGAACAATCGATGGTTTGCAAAATGTCATTCTCAAATTGTGACATTTTTGACAGTTTCGTAAGAGTTTTTGTAATGATGAAAAAACTTTTCAGATGTATTGTCATGTGGTTGCAATAATCCAGAAACCTTCGCGAGGGTGGAAAGAGGTTATTTTGAAAGTTTCAAACATTTCTTATGCTTAATATAGCAATACATAGACAACATGGTGACCGGACAACTCGGAATGAAACCAACTCAGAACCATCTCAGATAAGTCATTTAGAGTGATAAAAAATATATAAAAAATGGTTTAAATAGGTTAAGTTGGGTTAGGGTTATCGGCTAAAGTAAAATTATTTTTTTCATAGCCTTTAATGACTTTTCAAGGAGGTGTTGAGTTGACTTTATTCTCAGTTGGCATGGAACCAGACAACATACATATAAGCAAACATATTTTGATTTTTATACATATATACAGAAGATAGGAAACGATTTGAATGTAGCCCAGCCGCTATCTAATTAAAATAATGAAACAAAACGATACGGTGTCTACTTTTAGGTCAGTTAAATTGATATATCAAAGCTCTATAGGCCATGATGGAATCGCGAGTGGTACGAGCTGAAAATAATAATTAATACCAGACAGAAAAACAAACGCAAATTTCATGACGAAAGAATTCACAGATCGTGAGATTTTAGGGTGATGATGATACGTACACACAATTATGCTTCTTAATAATTTAGGTCGAATCTATTGTGTAAGCGTTGAACCTAGTGAAAAAGAAAATGTAAGCAAAGACAAAGAAGTTTGGACGATAAAATGCAGATATCGCACAATGGCTTCATTATGGAATACTTTGAACAAAAGAAAAGTTAATAGTCATATACCCATACCCCTATCACAAATCAATGGTCATACGTGGTTGCCAATAACACGTGTCACTTGTTAGGTTCGCCGACTGAAGCCTTTCGGTTTACCTACTCTGCACTCCAGCGGTATAACACGATTACTGACTCAACTCGGATAGCCAGATTACCAATAATTCAATATTCACTGTCCCGATCGCGTGAGGATACGTAATAACTAGGCGGTGGACACTTGCCGTTGTTCTCAATTCAACTGATCAACTGTCGAGCGAAATTTTGGCTCAGCACTCTTTGAATGCACAAAAACACTCTTCCCAAAGCAACTCTCCGAACAACAGGCGAATCGAGCGTTACTAAACAAATCGCTTAGCTGATCGGAGACTTTTGATACAGACGGATAGTACGCCAAGATATATACAGACGGATAGTACGCCAAGATATATACAGATAGATACATCCAAGATGGAGATATACATAACTCGTAACTCGTAACTGTCAAACAAAATGAAATGCGGACTTTTTGCCACGTTCAAAGTTCCTTCTTGGATAGATAACATGAAAACAAAACAGTTTATATTAAACTATTAAACGTATCCCTGGTTAGAAGCCTAATTGAATATAACTCGGCAGTTTGGTCTCCATCTTACAAAATTCACTAATAACTTTGAGCGAATACGAAAAAAATTTCTGCGTTTTATAAATTTTAAAATAATCTACAGATTCTAAAAAAAATAATAAAATTAATTAATGGCGCCGGCAAAATACATTTATTATCAGATCGTAAACAAACCAGCGCCTGAAATAAAACACAGGTACAAATGCATATGAAGGTAGATAAATAATATAATGAACGTACATTTTATCAGGAAAAACAATTGCGGGCGATAAAGTAACGTCATGTTTTCCGGACGCGTCAACTTAAATATTACGTGCATACTATAAACAAACATACTTACGTATTATTACATTTATACCTACATAATAATAATAATATTGTTTATTACATGGTAAGTACCAATGAAGTGCAAAAGTGGATAAATTATTGTTAATTGTGGGACTGATATGATTTTAGATTATCAAGGTCAAAAGTATTACCGTGATTTATTTTTGGGGTATTACGTGTTGCGCTACCTC
This sequence comes from Glyphotaelius pellucidus, assembly GCA_936435175.1. Lineage (NCBI taxonomy): Eukaryota > Metazoa > Arthropoda > Insecta > Trichoptera > Limnephilidae > Glyphotaelius > Glyphotaelius pellucidus. The sequence continues at coordinate 11,250,174 of OW386549.1, forward strand.
TTTCTTTATCCGTGTACTCAATATGCGTCCATCACCCGGGCAGATGTGCCCTGACGGGACACTGTAACGTAACCCTGATGATGACACGATTAAATCTACTCTGATGATAGTCACTGTAACGCTGTCCGAAACGTTGGTTAAAGAAGGTCAGTGGCAGAGTTGGCATCGCGTTTGGGCCCTACCCTGGGTCGCGTGTTCGATTCCTCGGCTGGCCAAGTCCTCCATCGCGACCCAAGCAACATTTTCCGCTTACTGTGTTAATAGTAGGAGATTTTCAAACATTGTTGGGTTGTTTGTACCCTGGGAATGTTTCTTTAAAAAAAATGAGGTGGCGTAATATCCCAAAAATAAATCACGATGATTGTGTGACTATTTTATGAGCTTCTGTTATGCTACTAGTGAACGATGTACAGATGGCGCTTTGTTTTTTTTAAGACGATTAAATTAATATTTCAAAGCTCCTTAGCTCATTGTGGAAATTAAATTGCGAACTAAAAATTGTTGCGTTGACCTAGAAATTTCAGACTGAAAATAGAGCCACAGACAAAAATTCGGACAGCGTATAAGTTTCCGGACATGGTTGAAAATAGCTGTCCGTGGTTGTGTAATATGGAACAGGGTTGCAAAGTCCGGAAAATCTTTGGTAAATTCGTGGGCACGTTGGTGTGCCTTTATTCGATATATCTTCAAAGTCTACGCATTCCAAAACAAGGAGTTTATTATAACAGAATTCAAAAGAAACAAACCGTCTACATTCATCTCGTAAATACCGATCGGCCATAAATTTAATAAAACAAGCGTTAGTCGCAAATAAAGCTTTCAATTCGATTACTGCGAAGGCTAAAACAGCTGAAATTCCATCATAAAGCTTAACATTGATACCGAACGCTCTGGAAGACTGCTTACTGATTTGAATACGAAAGTTAAAAATACTGAAGACTGAACTGAAATAATGTAGAACACCGTGGAAAAAGCTTCAGTTACGTATTGAGCGGAATATGAAATGAGGTGTGTAGAAGCAAAGGCAGCAATCTCCACTTTTGTTTTTTTGAAAAAAAAGCAACAAACACATGGATATCTTTGCTTTTGATACGTATTTTCAATTTCTGATTTTGATGAGAGAAAGCTGAGTTTGTAACTAACCAGATTTGCAAATTGAATTTAGGTTTTCAAATCGAATCACTTAATGAAACTGCATTTACAACTTTTTCTGATATTTTGGAGATTGCTGCCTTTGCTTTTACACACCTCAAATTAAGTCAAGCCTCAATCAGAAGGAAGTAAAATTTTCGGCATGGAAATTCGTGGTTTTCATTCACCCAAATTCAATAAAACTTTTTTAATTCAAACAAAAAACATTATGAAAAATAAAAAATATTTATTACTTCCTTTACTCAATAACGTTTTGACAATAACAATAGGATGTTTTGTCCGTAGAATATTTTGTCGGGGAGGTATTTTATCGCGGGATGAAATGTCGCGGAACTCTAAACAGCTCTAACCAGCTCAACATTGAAAACAAAAATTATATAAATATAAAAAAATATACATGTGTTTTATTTCTTTAGTATTAATTTCTTTTAAATCTCTGGAAGAAAATCAGACAATTCATTATTATCTCCGAACATTCTTTTATGGATATGATGTTAGATTTTCACGACCAAAAGTATTTTTGTTATTTATTTTTGGGGAGTTATGCCGTGTTGCGCTACCTCCTTCGTTTAGCCAACGTTTCGGACAGCGGTACAGTGTTGACCATAAGGGCAGATGAGTAAATGATATTGGTGAAAGTGTGTACTTATCTATGTAGATGCGATACCGTGCTGCCAGCTCCACTTCTCTGCGAGTCGGTACCGCAGCAAAATTATTTTATGGACTTCAGTCAGACAGTGAAAACATTTCAATTGAGTAAAAACAATTATGGTATGGAATATATAATGATGAAAATGAAATAAAATATACCCGTATATCACCCAATTGACTCCAACTCATTTGATAGCACGAAGGATTTGCTTTAGTCAAATCTATTCTTTTTTGGTCTGTGGACAATTTAGACTTTGCATTTCCGTTCTATGTTTTTTTAAACTATAGGAAAATACAATAACAAGATTACAATAATAAATTCAAACAGTTATTCCGTCATAAAACGTCAAATGAATACATTCTAAACAACATTCAGTGGATAGATTCACGTGAAGAGATGGCCGATAGCGTGGAACATCGCAAACAATAGAGAGAGAGAGTCGGCATTCACAATACATAATACATGTTGTTTGTTAGTTGACTCGCCGTACAATAACAATATCTAGTTCAGGGGTTCAAGTCCCCCCTGCTGCCCCGAGCCGCCCTTCTCAGAACCACCCCCAGGCGACGAAGGCGGGGGGTGAGGTTGTGTGCGGAGGATCGATACTCCGATTCCGCGCCCGCCCCAACCCGCCCTATTCCCGTGGGTAGTAACTTTCCAGAATTATCGTACAGGGCGGGTGGGGGTGGCGGGAGATTCCACCCCGCGAGTGAATGGCGCCTACGTGGTGGGATGGGATTCGTCGTATTTTGTATTGGGAATTATGCAAACTATAATAGTGGTGTGAACTTCGAAACTACAATACGAATCATATCATTCATTGAATTGTTTAAAATAGAAAAATAATTTCGATTCAACAGGCACTCATCGACATTTGGTCGCCTAATGATAAAAATCTCAGCGTATAGTTTTGCGCAGTTAGCCAATGATTCATTGAAATTTCCAATTAGTTTCAAATAATCTATAAATTCCCAAAAAAAATTCTTGCGAGCGATTTACGAGAAACCTGTACAATTAAGGGTTAGTTAAAACATCAAATTGTTTGAACTGTTTCACACACAAGTGGTTCGATACGTTTGGTGATTTAGCAGGGGTGCCCGGGTTCATGGGGTGAGGTTTGTCTAGGTATTGGAGGCGGATGACCAGGACACACTGAACCCCAGATTCCTACCTATCCCTTAAACCCTTTTCCCTCACAGAACTCTCATCTCCTCCTCTTCCTTAAAAAATCCTCCACACAGCATCCCCAAAGATGACATAGGCCCTGAGAGAAATTATTTTCCTCAGGGCCTCCTGTGTGGAGCTCATGTAAAAAAAAACACTAGAAAAAAGACAAATTGACAAATCCCGCTAAATGAGTTATAAATCCTTCGAATCAATGAGAATATCTTCCATTTATATAATAGTACAATAACGCTTTTCGCATAATGTTTGGTCTCCCCAGATATTGCAGCGCTTCCCGGATGTTTATAGAGGGGCGAGTTCCTGGCACTGCAGCCCTTATTAGATCTAGGGTGGCAGGAATGAGGGAAAGGATAAGCAAGCTCTGGAAATATCCTCGTCATGGAAGCCCGCCAAGTCCATCATCCAGCATTGACGCACACTGGAGAAAAATACTGGCTGTAGTAAATACTAATGTAGTCACAGTACCCTAAAAGCTTATTATTATTTTAATCTTTTTTTACAACTATCTACTATTTATTACCATCTTATCTTTATTTCATGTACAGTTATATTCACCTGCTTTCATAAACAAGAGTGTCTGTGGTGGACGGGCAGCGATGGTTTGATTTTTATACATGTGTACTGTTTTGTTAGTCCCTAATTTTATTATTATTATTCCCAAGTTTATTCTTCTACTCCCAGTTGTTGGTGATGGTAATATTCAAGAGAATTGAAACAATGTTCAAAAGAGATTTTATGCTGATAACAATAAACACCCTTAAAAACAATTTATTTGACTTAGCAGCTGAAGAACGCTAATAACGTTTTTCATAAATTTATTATTCATACACATGTGATGAGAGCATACAAATAAAAAAAATACGGAATTAAAAACCACGAAAACCCATAATGTTACATTTCATCCTTTCAATTCTTCGATTAGAAAATTTAAAACTCGGGAGAAGTTAGTTCGATAATAACGCGGAATTCTTTCTCAGTAAAACCCTGTAGATTCGCAGAAAAGGTTTTCTATTAAAAAAAAAGTAACCTATAGTAGACATAACGTTCTTTGTTAGTTTCAATACAAAAGTCGTGAAGTAAATACGGCAAGGAAGGAAATTTACCGTGGTATAAAAACTACTCAAGCTCCAAGTCGCTCGAGCTTTAGTCTAGGAAGGGATTGAGGAAGAATTCGCAGAATAAGTTCTTTGAGACGTAGCAAAAAGGCAAAGAGAAGCGTAGGAATTGTTAGAAGATGTGTAATAAGATATATTAAAAATAATTGAAGATAAAGACGTAGCGCGAAAAACAGGAAATTGTTTTGCTCTCTGGTAACTAGACTGAAGTTGAGTTAAGAAAAAAACAATGGAGAATCCAAATACAGATCGACACCTTATCTGTGTAGTCGAAGCAGTGCTAATGTACATTTTATGGAACCAAATATGTCAAAGCATGCATTAAACAAATGTTCGTCTCGATAAAAAAAAACGAAAGATGTGAAGTGAAAATGTTAATTGACGCGATTGCCGGAGCTAATTTTGGGCATGCAGTTAGGATGAAAGAGTGTCAGGAGGTGAAGGAGATGAAACAGAGGAAGGTTGGGAAATATCTGGATATTCAGAGCTCGTCACTAAACATGGGTATTAGCTTTTTGAGAAACGTTTCAATTCTGAATTGTGGTCCTTTAATCAAGGCGATACTGAGAGGATTTACCACTCTGAACAGTTTTTTTTTATTTTTTTTTTATATGAAATACCGCACAAGAGTCCCAACTGCTCCCGTCTGGAGCCAGTGAGACTATGGCATCCCCAATTGGGGTATGTTGTGAGGCTGAAGGTAGTGGGGAGGGGAAGGAGATAGGGAAGAGGAAGGTGGGGAAGTACCTGGCTATTCAGATCTGGTCACTAAACACGGCTAAAGCCATTTCAAGCAACGTTTCAATTCTGAATGGTGGTCTTACACCAGGGCGATACTGATAGTATCTTCCACTCTGGAACGTGCCGCAAATATACTATATATTATTTTAAATGAATAAATTGTGAAATAACACAAATTAATCAAATAAAATTAATTTGCGCACGCCGGGTTCGAACCCGCGACCTTCGGATTGTGAGTCGAGAGTCTTGCCTCGGGACCACGGAGGTTAAATTAACAGGTATAATTTTCTACGAATAACTTCTAAATTGGACTCTATCTAGCAAAGGTGTTTTAAGGATCTATGTTGTAACTATTGTATACATGTATTAGGGCAGTTAACACAAAAAACCATAAGAGATGATAAATGAGAAATATTGAATGAAACGAATTTTCTTCAATCAAATCTATGAGAAAACTTGCAGCCTTATGGTATGCAATTATAATGAAGTAGGCAGGTACCCATTAACATAAAGACTCTATTAAATGCGGTAAAGACCGGGAGATCTGCTATCAAGGCGAGCCTTTATTTTGATAAGTAGGTAATATGTAGTTGTTATGATGTTATAATTACACGTAACGGGTCATTACGACTGCATTCACGCTAAATGATCAAGTTCTTTTGGTAATAATTACTCAATAACAGGATAATAAAAAACATGCACTAAACAAGATGAACTAAATGAAAGAATCTAAAGCAAAAACACTTACGAAAGGGCATCAGTAATTGAGACGGGTATCAATTCGCTTTAGTCACGTAAGCTCGTTAACAAAACTGTCTATGAATCTTAAAAAATGGTTAGAAATGAGTTCGGATTTTATTTTTTATTTTTAACCCCCAGGCCTTCGGCGTATTCTGCCAGAAGGTAAAAATAATCTTTATAAAGGCTTTGCAATCAAATCCAAATAAATTGAAAATTTCTAAACGTATCAGAAAACTAAAATCTGTTTTTAAAAGGCAATAAAGTACGATTTCAAATTTAATCCGTTGCAATAAACATGTAATTTTTCAAATATAAACTTTTTAACGCAAACGCGCCCTTGAGGTAATTTTTCACAAAAACGGCGCTCTACAAATTATCCAATTATTATAATTATTATAAAAAAAGTTTAAAAAAGATTCACCCGACATTTAATAAAATTCTGGTAAAAAAAGTATTCACATGTGTGAACACTTTTTGTTTGTGTATACATATGAATATTGTAAAACAAAAAAGATTTCCAAAATATCTTTTTGTACACAGAAAATGCCCTGAAGAAATCAACAAACTAAGTCAAAAACTAAACTAAAAATATGTACACTGTAAATTGCCTCGCCTTGAAAATGACAAAACTAATGTAAACTTTATTACGTTGCTGACGCCTTGTTTATCATCTCTCGTTTTATAGTAGGCATTTAATAATTTTATTATTTAAAACGCGATGTTATCATTAAAAAAAACACGTAAAATAAAAAATTTACAACCAAACACCCCGAAAGGGTGGTGAACTTCACCCCTCGCCGGAATCACAGAGATGAGAGATTCTAGAAGGAAAGATTTGTTATTATTTACAAGTCCTCTTTCCTAAGGGTAGGGGTGGGGGTGGGAGGAGGGGGGTCGGGTTAGGGTTCAAGAATAACAACGGCAGACAAATAAAACACAACAGGTTGCCAGGTTGCAGGATCGCGGGAATGAGGCGCGAGCTGAGGGACCCCGCACTTTCAAGGACAAAAGTGTAGCGACCTGACAACACCATATTATATTTTAACGAAATTGGTCAAGTAAATGTTTTTTAGAGAACGACGAATTCCGCGCCGCAAAGACAAGCGAATTTCACCATGAAAAATGTATTACTTAAAAGCATTCTTTACGAAAATATTATGTCAAACGAGCATTTTACAATGTGGAATCCGGAGGAGGAAAATATGTATCATGGTTAGAGACCACCTTTTATGGTCGAAAAATTGCTTAAAATGTGTGGTTATGTATAGTAACTATATATATGTAGATAGAAAAGTACATTCCAACTTTCTTATTCTACTACTCTTCTACAACAGCATTTTACTAAATATGTATTGCCATTGTTTCACCGGCGTATTTATTAAATAACTAGCTGGTTCCCGGCATGCGTTGCTATGCCATTTAATAAAGAAATTGTTTCTCCCTGCGTGTCCTTTCCCATTCATCCCGTCCCCATCCTCTCCCGCGTCCCCTTCCCCTCTCGCGTTCCCACTCCGCCTCCTCCACCTTCCCTCTCCCCACTCCACCAACAGCCCGCGTGCCACCTATTGCAATTTTTATACAAATTTCATAATGCCAGAGCTTACCAGTAGTTTTTATACAAACCTTGTCCTGACAACACGAAGACAAAAAAAAGAATTATCCAATTTGGTGCAGTCGTTCGGAAGTTATGCGCGCACATACATTTCGGCGATTCATTTTTATTTATATAGAAAAATAGAAATTCTTACACTTTGTACAAAACTTCTGTCTAAATATGAGTAATTATTCCTTACACTATTTTTCCAAACTAATTATTTTCAAATTTTCTTCTAAAACCTGAAAAAAACACATTCCTTTTGAAAATCTGTTATTAATTTCGCTTTCAGGCTTCGATCGCTTTGAGACACCCATACAGACACAGGCAGGCTCCACAGATGTTTCGTTGATTCGACCTTGAGATTCGGCGTCCCTGTCTGTCTCTCTCGTGGGCCCTTGTCCCGTCTCTTCCGCTCCGCTTTCCCGAATTTCCCGTGACGTCACCACGGACCCGGGGATGTTAGACTGGGTAGATTTTCCAAACAAAGGTGCCAGAACCGTATCCGCGTTGAAGATTTAAGAATCCTATTGAAATGACTTTGTTTACTAAATAATGTTATTAAAATGTCTTTGTTTATTAAAAAATCTTATTAAAACTTCCAAGGTATTAAATTATTTTGTTGAAATGTTTTCGTTTAATAAAATAATCTTATTGAAACGGATTCTTATTGAAATGTAATCAATTAGAATAGTATTGAAATGTATTCGTTTATTAAAGGAATCTCATTGAAATGTATTAGATTATCATAGAATCTGATTGAAATGTATTAGTTTATTAAAAGAATCTTATTGAAATGATTTGATTCTCATAGAATCTAATTGAAATGTGTTAATTCATTAAAGGAATCTTATTGACATGTATTTGATAATTAAATAATTTGATTGAAATATATTCGTTTATTTTTTTATTTTATTTTATTTTATTGATAAACAGAAACAAACAGTACATTAGTTACAATGGTGAAACAATTTACAATTATTAAGTACATTTCATGAAGGGTACCTATGACATGTTTCTTTGTAGTGTCTATTATATTAAGTAAATTACCGGGTGATGTGCGTAGTGGGTAGGTGTGTGTGTGTATGTGTGAGTATGTGTGAGTATGTGTGAGTATGTATGTATGTATGCGCATTGAAATATTTATTATTTATATTAAAGGAAGAATGTGTTTGATTATAATATTATTAAGGAATCCGATTGGAATGTCTTTTAACACTAAATAAACTTATAAGTGTGTTTGTTTATTGAAGAATATTTTGGAAAAGTCTTTTTTGTTTATTTAATATCGCACAAGAGACTCAACTGTTACCAATTTGTCTGGAGCCAGTGAGACTGTGGCATCCCCAATTGGTGTACGTTGTCAGACTGAGGGCAGTGGGTAGGGGAAGGAGATCGGAATATGAAAGTGGGGAAGTACCTGGCTATTCAGATCTGGTCACCAAGCACGGCTATATAGATTTCTGAAAGATGACTTTAACCAGGGCGATACTGAAAATATCTACCACCATACCCTTACAGTGAAAAGTTAGCTGCCTTACAGAATACCTACGTTCCGTAAATAAATTGGTAAATTCAAGTTTGAAGGTTACAGGTCGACACTAACTTGATTATTTCCCCTCGGTGGTAAAGGTATTTGAATTTCTCAATAAACAAACCTTCAAACGATGGAACGGTGAGATCGATTCGTGCTCAAAACAATAACGCCGGAAAATTGCTCGAATTGTGTATTCAAATTCGTTAATTTAAAATGATTCACATGAGTAAATATTATCACAATAACGATTTTTGGGTAGATACCAGGTACCTACTAAGTAGATATATATTAAATTAAATTAAAATATTTGAACGTGTTCAACGTCATACATAGGTCCAATGTCTGAAAAATTGTTAAACAATGTCGCTTAAATTTAAAATATGTATTTTTTTGTATTTCGTGGGCATTAACTATGTAACAATATCTAGACATTTTGTTTTGAAGAGTTTTAATTTTAAAGTACATGTTACTTTAATTTTAAATTTTCTGCGACCGGTTTCGACACAACCGTGTCATTCACTAGCGAATTTAAAACTAACTTAAAAATTATATACAAGTACAAAAATAAATTGGAATTAATTCGGTGGGGGTAGTGGGAGGGGTGATTTTGGGGGACAGGGAGAACGGTGGGAGGAGTCAATATTACATGGAAACATCGTTAGTAAAGGTGATTTACTACAGTTGGGTATAAACCGTATTAAAATTAGATCCCTCAATCTCCGCAAGATGTCACAAGTATCTTTTTTCGAAAGGACCGCTTGTTCATCATTCATTCATTTGTTTTTGCTCTCCTGTAAAAGTAACTTTTTTGAATTACAACACTTCTCTACGGGTGTGCTGTATATGTTTTGTTATTATTGCATAATAGTCGGTAAACAAATAAAATAACGATTGTAGCGCCCGGTATTTTGTCCGACGCACGGATCCGAATACTTTCTCCCTCACACTACTACAACTATCGCCTCGCTGCCCGGCCGAAAGGACACCCCATCGGCCCAAGCTACCCCCACCCTCCGTCGCCAGCCGGCCACTGCAGGCCCCACCCAGCGCTAAGGGGTATATAAGGGCGTGCTGACCTATATCAGTGTTGCCGGTCTCCTGGTAGAACTAAGCAACAGCATCGTAGTGGTCAGTGCTATGTTACCAAACCAAGTCGAGAGAACCCTCTGGGTACTCCTTGGGAATTAAAGTAACAGTGCCCTAGTGGACATCACTTGCCGTGCATCTTTTGCCGCGGGTCCTATGATGGAGTGTTTAACTAAATACGCGTTTAATGAGAACAATCGTGAACTTTCTTTTAAACTTTCAGTGATTCTATTTTGTTCTTAACTGTTCTGTACTATTTACTAAAATTATAAGTTGTGAACCCAATATAAGTTAAATAAAATTGACACTTTGAAAATCGACTATTTACTTATGTTAATATCCGCCACACGCTGTGATTTCTGATTTCAAATACACTAATCATCATCACTGACATCACTAATATTCGTTTCAATTTAATTAAACCACGGTGTAGTAACATGAATCATAATATTCTGTAGACATTATATAATAATGTGTATATTCCACTCTACGTACACGACAACACAATTTGGCAAAGTTCAGCGAACACGCGAACCACGCGTATATATTATTATATTGAAGGTTTCATCACAACAACAGAGTGGCTGAATCAATACAGTTCTATTTTCTCCCGGGATGAAGCTTTCCACAAGGGGATTGCCCGTTTTTTCTACGACGTTCTTTGCTCTGTAGTACAAAGTGATATGAGTAGATATTTTTACATACAAAAAGAATAATTCTAGCATTCTTAAAGCTTTGCTGCAAATCGTTTCAATGTGAACGTGAAATGTTAGGTGCGTATCAAATGTGATTCCCAAATCTCTCGAAACAATAATGTGCTGAAGAGATGAATAAGACATTTTGTAGTAATTAAATAAAGATTATGCCACGAAAGAGGAATGACACCAGAGATGCGACAACATACGACAACAAAAATCTATAGCACAAATAAAATTAATATTGATTGAAAAGATTTGATAGTATAGCCCTCTTATTACCTTCCACATCTGCATATTTATTAGTAACTTCATGTTATCTAGGTACAAGCGAGTGTTTTGTATATTCAGTCCGGTTATTGTAGCATTTAAACAGGATTATAGAACGAGTGGCTCTCGTGGGTATATGAAATTCAATGAGCTTAGTTAAATCAGGACTGTCTATTCTACCATTAACATTTAGTCTTATTTTCATGACAATTACATCTAAAAATGCCAAAGCTCCACACCTCATGATGTCAGATGAAAATAGCGCGTTGAGCTAATAAATTCTGATAGAAGATGTTCTGCAAATTTCACGACGTTATAGCTCAACAAAAGCATTTTTGTTTATTTCGGAATTTAAGTTCGCAATGTTACTTCCATCATGAGCTATATACATAGCGAATACAATCCCGGGATCCCGGCCCATTTTCGATCCCGAAAATACCGGGACTGCACTTTGACTAATCTCGGGATTTTAGTGATTGCCACAATCAGGTCTAGTTTGCATTCCGTAATCCGTTGCGCCTTGACTTGTTCGGAAGTTATGCGCGTACAAACTTTTCTTAGATTTATTTTTATTTATATAGATAGATAACTACGACGCATGAAATAAAATTCCCCGCAAATTTATCAACGTAGTTACCAAGACCACGATTTGTTTTGCTTTTCGTCTGACGTTATCTTTCTTTATTTATTTATTTATGTCTATTCTTGAATACACAATTTTACAATTGATTACAGAGGTTTACATAGGAGTAAAAAAAAAAACGTTAATTTTCAGTAGCAGTAAGCAAAAAGATTTTTTTTTTTTAAGTATTATGTTGGGTGTAAGGTAGGTTTGAGAAGGTAAAACTGTGTGTGGGTAATATATCATAACTCGCTTTTTTGTAAGGGACAATAAACGTAAAATAAATGTAATATATTAATATTTATAATATCGTAACTCCAGAGCTTACCCATTATATACAGCTTATATTACTCGCATATAATGTAGCTTTCCATTGGTGAATTATTGAAATCGATTTAGTGGTTTAGGCGTGAAAGCGTAACAAACAAACACGCAAATCCCAGGATAGTACCGGGATCCCGGGATTACGCATCGAAAATCCCGTAATCCCGGGATTTAAAAACATGCTTGGGATTGTAATCTCTAGCTATAGAGCGTTGAAATATTATGTTGACTGTCAAATAAGACAAGAAAGAAGACGTCATAATAGCGTTTGCTCCAAATTATTCAGTTGACAAAAAATTTTGTTGAAGTGAACTGAGAAATAATTTAATTTCCCAGAAGCATTAATTATAAAATCGAAAAAAATTGTGACGATTAGTAATTTTATAGTAGCCGGTAAAACCGCTAGCTAAAAGTAAATAATAACCGTCGAATGTACAATAATAGCACGAGCGTCGGGATTAAATAATATTGGTGGTCAAATAATAATATTATGAAATACAAATATACGGCAGTGACAACGCGGTGGAAATACAGAGCTATTAATCACTCAAATGTAGTCGTAATCGTTTCTCGTCACACAAATACAATCGATCAATCCTGGACAAACTACATTTTTTACAACCGACTTAAGGCGGCGCTATTCGGCTGAAAAAGAAGAAGATGGAGAGATGAGTAATTACGAATGTTGGACAGAGCGCGCTAATATTTTAAGTGATGAAATCGCAGCGAAAATTGCGAAAAAGCTTAATGAAACATGACTCGTTTAAAATAGAGCAAAAATCTCGTGGAACGTATCTTAAGTATCATTAGAAACATTGTGAATTTTTTCACAAATATAACTTGTAAAATAATAGAAATAGACTTGTTTTAAATAATTTTCGGAGCATACTTTGCGATTTTTTTCTATCTAGGAAATTTCATATAATTTGCGTTTCGGCGTGGAACGTATCTAGATATTATCTTCAAAAATAACATATATTTTTTTAAAGAGCTTAAAAACTTCAAACGTTCAAGGGAGATATGTAAGAAATCAGTCGAAATTCGAATAGCGGCGGCTTAATATCGCTTAGCTATAAGATGGTAAATCAAAATAGTGGATATCAATTTTATAGTTTTAAAAGGGGATACTCACGGCCCGTGTAATATTCCACCTTGCATCGTGGATGCTTTTTTAAAATAATAATATAAAAGAGCTTAAAAACTTCAAATGTTTAAGGGAGATATGTAAGAAATCGGTCGAAATTCGAATAGTGGACCCTTAATTTAATTTACCGTGCATTTTCACGATGTCTTCTAATCAATTCTCTTAAAAAAATCAACCCGCAATGAACAAAAATCAGAGTGTGCAGTTCACACGCGGTAGAAATGAAACATTAAAAAAACTAAAGTTCGAAAGAATGAGACGAATGCAGAGTATCAGGAGCAGGATAATTGTGATGTTTATTAATTATCATAACTAGTGGTCGCCCAATGGTCGAAATTCGACCATATTTGTAATGTTTTTTTTAATGTTTGACATTCAGTAAGACCATAGACAAATAATATTAAAGACAAACAATATTAATCTATTCTCAATTTGACCATAGACTTTAACAATAAACAATAGAGTAAAGACGCGAGTGTGTGTGTCAAATACATGGTAGTGTGTAATGTTTTTGTTTTTGATTTAATCTATTTTTATACATAATTTTTAAAAAATATTAGCATTCTGCACTCCTCCTCTATATAAACTATAAGTGTGCGAAATTTCATACTTCTCCGTCCGCGCAATTTTCGTAAAAAGGGGTACAAAGTTCTGGCTTCACGTATTAATATATTGATATTGTTACTGTATCCGCTCAAAAATAAGAAGATAGAGAAAAATGTCAATACGAATGTGAGAGGGAGCGCGTTAATATTAAAAACGATAATATTTAAGCGAAAATGTTTAATCAAAAATGACTCGTTTGAAATAGAGCAAAAATTTCGTGGGAAATGTCTAAAATAGCATTTAAAGAAACACTGTGAATTGTTTCATACATGACTTGTAAAATAACTGAAAAAAAGTGTGTATAATAATTTTCGGAACATACTTTGCGATTTTTTTCTATAGAAGGAATTTCATATAATTGCAGTTTCGGCGTGGGGAATGTATAGATTGTATAGAATGTATTATCTTCAAGCATAACATATATTTTTTTTTAAGAGCTTTAAAACTTAAGTAAATATGTAATAAATCGGTAGAAATGCGGGAAGCCGGGCTTTAAAAATTATTTTACATTTTATTCTATGAAGCACCGCACAAAGAGGACACCGGTAAGTCTGTCTTATTCTCTCGCAGGCAGAAACCTTCAGTAAACACACGCGGTAGAAGTGCAACCTTCAGAAAAATAAAGTAGACAAGTGTAAAAATAAAGGGGAGACTGCGAAGCACCGCACAAACAGGAGACCGATTACACTATCTCATTCTATCGCAGGCTAAATACTATAGACGTATGTGTTTGTCTCTTTTTAGTGTCGCTATTTCTCGTTTCATCGAGTTTCAAATCACAACGGTGCTAAATAATTTTTCACTTCAAAAGTTTAAAAAAAGCAAAATTTACTTAAACATGACGAGAAATTTAATTCGAAACACAAAAAAATTTGTGCGTATTTTCTTATAATTTATTTAAATATATTGGGAGAAGTAACAGTAGGTACTAATAACTTAAGACATGTAATGCTGAACGTAGTTCGGATATTTCAAAATAAAGTTTACGAATGAAGAAAGTCACGCGCTTTTTTTTTCAAGGCTAAACAAATTTATTCTTCTCGCTCGTTACCCAGAAATTCTAATAAACAGAGCGTTTTTTTACGTTAAAAAAAAATGGGTCAACAGAAAAAAACTGACACACTAATCTTAAGTACACTTCTACAGCGACATACAGGTGCCACTATTTATCTTACGATCTAACTAGATTTTTTTTAAATGATATAAAAAAATGCTAAAACAGGTTACAAGTTTGGCTAAAAACGAAATGCGTTAAAATATTATGGAAACAACTCGACTAGCTTTCTGAATGTTCGCAGTAATTTGGGAAAATATTTTATTATAATAGATCACGGAAACAGGTAGAAGTCGGCTGTGGGAGTGTCTGTATCCCGAAGTAAGGTAAATTTTACCTTACATAAAACTTTTTTTATTTATTTTTAAATTTCGATTTTTTATTGAATAGATAATCCATTTAATTGACATATAATATTGACGGTGCCAAATGAGGTGTGTAGAAGCAAAGGCAGCAATCTCCACTTACGTTTTTTTAAAGGCAAAAAACACATTGAGTAACTCAGCTTTCTCACATCAAAATCAGAGTTTGAAAATATGTATCGAAGGCAAAGATATCAATGTGTTTTTTTTGCCTTTTTTTCAAAAAACGAAAGTGGAGATTGCTGCCTTTGCTTCTACACACCTCAAAAAATAATATTATGGAATATGAATTTGAAATGGTGACATCAATTCTTTCAAATCGGGTTAGCATAAACGACGGTTTTCTTCATTTTTTAAACCTTTCGATAAAACCTCTGGAACTAAATTCTATAAAAAATGGAATGGAAATTAGATTAAATTATTTTTTAAAGCCGTTAATAATAAAAAATAAGACAAGTGATGAAGTGACGGCCCCGTTAGTGATTTGAAATTTGGATGAAACGGAAGTGCGTCATTAAAATTTATTATTTGGTTCTAATATAATGCGGTAAATTCGCGCCCCGGCATAAGCCTCCCATAGCGCAGCGGGTAAGGCGCTTGAAAAATCGCGGCCAGAGAGACAGACATCCAGATAACGGAGGTTCGAATCCTATAAAAATAATAAACATTTTTATTTTTGTGAAATCAATATTCAATCTTCAAACCACTTTAAAATAAACAGACGAAAGAAAAGAAAGCGACATCTAGCGACTTTCTAGTTTCATTTTTACGGCGTGAATTGCACACTCTGATTTATTTTTACTGATAGGCCTATATTTAATTTGTTCTGATAATCCCGCTAAAACTGTTTCCTCCTCCCTTTACCTACCCCGTCTATAATAATTGTCTCCCTCTTTTCTAGTTGTATCTCTTTCTGTCACCAATAAGGAAGGTGTCTTCTTATTTTCTATTTTTATATCTTTCTCGCATTGAATTAGTTTCTTATATATATCGATCGTCCAGTTGATAGTCAGACTTCTCCGATAAATCGAAATTTGAGTTCATATGCAGTTATATGCAGCGGGACTGGATTGTTGATTTATAAAATAAATAAATAATTAAAAAAAAAAATATATATATATATATATAAAATATAAAGTGTACACTCTATCAGCTATCTGGTACAATACTCGGATTACCAATAAACACATCCAAATCAATTATAATGCAGACGAATTTATAGTGAATTAAACAAAATGTTGATATTTTCTGGGTCACTAGTAGGATATTTCAAAATGTCATACTAATGTAGCGGATCTTATTATTCCTCACGTTGTTATCTTATAGCATATTAAACACAGACATAAATAATATTTGATTTATAGTGAGTATTCGAATGTTGTTTTCCTCATTAACTCAAAACTTAGTATTTGGATATGTCTGACTAATCAACTGGGCGAATGACATATATATGTGCGTGTACGTAATTATAGTAAGTTAATATAAAAGCCCTGATGAAGCATGAGATAGGAGCCCTGGTTGCCTGTCATTTATTGTTTCAATAAAAGTGGTGCATTACAAAATGTATTTTTTCATTTAATATAAATATAATATCACACCCTAAAGAATAACTTGCTTCCTTCGAAGAAATATGTCTCCAAGCAAATTCGCTTATACCTGGGTTTCATCAGGGCAGCATATTATCTTTATGTACACGTTTATCGGAATCTCGATGTAATTGGGGAACCTTCATAATTTGTTGAAAAAAAAAAACATTTGCAATATCTGAGTAGGTACCTGCACATAGGTATAAAAAAGTCAATAAAAATGTACAGAACAAATATTTTCCACACGGATTAAAGCAGGTGGCAAAATTGGCATCATCTTGAGTTATTGCGTTTTATTTTGTGTAGCGAGTTCCTGGCATGGTTGCAATGCCACTTAATTCTCCCAGCGAGCCCTTCCCCATTCCTCTTCTGCCTCCCCTTCCCCTCCCACGTCCCCTTTCCCTCCTGCATGCGTTCCCACCACCTTCCCCCCTCATCCTTCATCCCCATCGGCCGCTCTCACATTCCCACCCCCTCCCGCCTTCCCTTCCTGTCACTTAACTACATGAAATACACACATTCTTGAAATATGCGCAGCTCAACTCACCAAAGTTTCATCGCAATCTGATGAATCCGGTCTGACCGGGTTGACCGACTTTAGGGCAAACCTAAATAGTAGGCGGTAGATATATCATATAAAATCAAACCATTTTTTTTTCAGATTAGATGATTAGATTGATAAAATTAAAGATCACCCTGTGATAGTAGTAGCATTTAAGTCTCCGCCGCTAATAGCGCGATGCGTCACGCTGCTGGTCTATTTCCGCAATATTTTCGCACTGAAAAATGTGTGGGGGTTCGGCGTCCCGCAATATGCGGCAACCGGAATGCCAGTTCACTAGGTATTTAGCTAAAGCTGGACACACGGCAGAGCCATTTGGACCCGAACCATTTGGCCACAGAGCCCGCTAGAGAGGCAGAGAGAGTACACGACCGAGTCGAGTCAGATTCGATCCATGTCCAGTGACGCCATGCTGCAAAAATGAAAATCAGTAGGCATCAAATATTTGATAGTTGTTACCAGGATGACGCTGAAAGAATTTGAAACTGACAGCACTCTGAAACGTGCGCAAATATATTTAATATATTATTTTAATTAATAAATTGTAAATATCACAAATTAATAAAAAAAAAAATACTTGCGCATGCCGGGATATGAACCAGCGATCTACGGATTCAGTAAAGGATCGTAAACAATCGAGGGAGTATTCTAGTCTAGAAAAAAAATATTTCTTCATACTTCGATGGTTTAAAGTTTAAATATTATTCAAGAATATCTCCTAAAAGCATTTTTCGAAATTCGAATTATTTTAAAAATTAGGGGAAATTTAGTTGGACCGGTTTAGATGGAATCTAACTAAAATCTAAAAGCAAAATTTTAAACTCGTGTTTCTCAAAACTACTTTTTTCGAGACGGTTGACATGATATCTCAAGTTCTACGGAACCAATTTACTTGAAATTTGGTGTGAGTATACTCTTACATACTTATGTCTTTTCTATACATTACTCTATCGCGCTAACTAAAACTATAACAAAATTTGAATTTTTACTATTTTTAAAAAATTTGGCAAAAAATGTCCTTTTTATTTCAGACAGTCGCCATTTTACGAATTTTTATTTTATTTTTCCTTAGTTCGGGCCATAGCCGCATTTGTTTAAATTGAGATTTTTTTTTAGATTACTAGAAGAGTTACAATAGTGTCATCCAGGGCGCGCCAATTTTTTGAGACCCCCACTTCAACACCCTGTAACTTTTTGAATTTTTTCATTTGTTTTTTTTTTCATGTATTCTTTAATGTTTAATCAATATTTGGTAAAATAATGGCTTGTAAAAAAATTATTGTTTTTTTTTATTGCACCTGAAAAAATACCTACAATTCATGCTTCTAGACTAGCATACCTTCTTAATAGGGAGGCCGTCTTATACGCAGATTTTAAAATTTTATCGAGAGATGAAGTTAAAATAATTTAAATAACCGGACTTCGTATCGGACAATAACGGACCTGGTACTAAGTCAAAGAAGAAGTTAGAAGAAAGAGAGAGAAAGAGAAGTTAAAAGAAAGAATTTTATTGTTCAATCAACTATCCACATTTAACGCTGTATCTACAGCGTGGAAGGCAGCTCGGGACGGTCCGATGAATCCTCCGCGTCTCCGCGTAAAGGTGATTTAATAATAATACAAATAATATATAATCACTTTAATATGACTTGTTAGGTTTTTCCAGATTACTTATTTCTAGTATATTATTAACAAGTCAAGCAGGCAACAAACAATAATTCGTGATATTAACATTTCCAGTGATTGAAACTGTATCTAAGGCTAGCTTTACACTCGTAATTAAAAATTACGGATTACGTAAGATTTTGACAGGTTACTCCCAGGAGCGTTTACATATGCATCTGACTTGTGGTAATTAATGATCACGGAAGTGTTTCGGAAGTTCGACCTGTGTAACTGTTCATGCGACCGTTTACATCTGTAAATTTATTTGCGGTAAGATGGCTTCCTTTCAACAACGACCTGCTTGTTACTGTCAAATTTAGGCGATTTTGTCAATAAAGTCGAAAAGGACCAAATAAAGTGCTGAAATAGAATTTGGCTTTAACTAAACAATTATCCACGCACTTTTTTGCCGTCAAAGGCGAAAATTAATGGATTTCTTTCATTTTATTCGAATGACAGCTACCTGACAGCTGCCGACAGCAACCGACTTCGTATTCAAATACGTAATTTTAAAAACAGAAATATTGAGATTATAAAGGTTTGGACCGATAATTGAATAGAAAGATGCTCATTTTCAGAAAACTCAAATAAGTGGAAATAAATACTAGTTTTATAGGAAAAATAATCCAATAAAAACAAATGTCTTTTGATTTTTGACATTTCGCAACGGCGCATTTTGGTACTATTTCTTACAAAAAGTCCCTCAGCTTATCAAACTGATTTTATAAGCTGTGAGAAGGCTGTAATTTCGCGCGGACGCGATTAGACCTGTCAAAAACTTCCAGAAAAGAAGAAGTTCTGTAACATGCTTTAAATTACGTTAAGTGACTTTTGGTGTCGTTTACATTGGTAATTTGGCCATAATTCGCTTACACGAGCGAATTAGGGGAAAAAACTTACGAATGTAAAGCCAGCCTAAAGATTCTTGGAATCGCTCAATTCGATTCTTTAATGCAATTAAATTATATTGTTGCTTTTTAATATTTGGCTGCAATGTTTATTAGGAATAATAACTTGAGTAAATAAATAAACAAAAATCCACAATGAATGACGCCTCATGTTTGAACAAGATCGACGGCCACCTTGACACAATGTGCGTGATTTTAATTATTTTACATGTTTTCCGTAAAACGGTTAAACGGTTATCATGAAGAAGAATCTTAGAACACAGAAATAAGAAAAAAAGGGACCAAAACATAATGTAGAAAGAACTTGCTTGAAACCCGTTTTCGTTATTTAAATAACCCCCGATATTTCCTTCCAAAATCATCTATCTATATTATTAATACGCTAGCGTCTGTCGTACACACTCGCTTCACGTAATAGATACAAACGGAAGTGCTGCCCTCTATAATATCCAAATAGAACTATTGAAGTTTTCAAATAGTTTTCCCGCGGAAGCGGGTTTTTATCTGCTAATTATAGTATTATAATCCTAATGACTGTTTGAATTGTTGCAAAAGGATGTTATTTTCTAAAAGATTATAAATTATTTTAACTACAGTAAAGGGGGCCATCCATGGTCCAGTCTAGAAAGATCACTGATAATTTTACAAGAAATCGCCATGGTTCTATTAAAAATAAACAAAGTTTGTTCGTACCGGCCGGCAGTGGCGTTATAACGGGCCCGCGAAACGCCTCTGCTGGTAAACACGACCGTTATAGGTTGGCCGCACTGGGAGATAAACAAGAGGCTGCTCGGACTAGCCACTAATCTCTATTCTCGGTGCAGAATATTTTGTCTTCCATCAAAGGACCACGCGGAATACAGTCCATCACCTTCCCACTTTCCTTTTCTACACGCTAACATTTTCCGGTGATACGTGAACAAAGTTCAAATTTTGTACAATAGAGATCGCTTTTCATAGCGGACGTTTTGTCTTTGCTACTGCGTGCGGTGAATTTATCTATTCAGGATACTGCGCCAAGACAACATATTTGGTTTGTTCAATACGTTTCAGCAATTTAATTAAAACCTTTGCGATAGAACGTAGTAAAGGTAGTTTGCAAAAGTGAAAACAAAGAGGATAGATATTATACGTAGGACGCCTGGAAGCGAACCTGAGACTAACCACTTGATCAGATACCGATCAAACATAATTAATTTATTACATGGTAGAAAGAATCCAAATACATAAATTCAAACAAGATTTTTTTTAGATTTAGGGACCCTAAGATGGGTGTGTTGATTTATTGCCGCACTAGGAATTTATTTTAGCAATCAATTCCAACCAGTATATTTTTTCGGCACATTTCGCGGAAGAACTAACGCAACTGACTTGATTTTAATAAGTGGTGGGTTAGGGCAAAGGACAAAAATAGGCGCATGTATAGTCAGTTTATGCTTTCTAGCATTGAAGGTCGTGGTTTCACAATAATAGCAATTTTGGACACCGAATTACTGATAAAAATTAACGGAAATAACCGCCACTTACCCCCCCCCCCCCGCTCTAAATGATTTGGGTTGGGCACCAATCGTTTAAAGCGGTGCCACACGCGCGGATAAAAGATCATCGCACACCAAATGACGCTCTTGAAACAATCTGATCAGACCTGTCACTCCCCTAAGCGGTTTATGCTCAGATCAACCATAGACAATACAGATTGCTGTAACCGCTTCTCACGCAATATGCGAAAAGTTATGCGACCCCCTCTCTGGCGTAAACAGGAGAGGGGGTCATTTTAATTACGGAGCTGCCTAAACGGGCGGATGACAGCTGTCAATTTGACAGATTCAGTACAAAGAAATGGCATTTCGTGGCAGCTTCCTAATTCATCTGGCCCCCTCTCCTACCATAGGAAGAAATATTTGATAGCGTAGTGTGACGGTACAACACATAAGCGCTCGCGGTTCAACAGATATCTGCTCGCGCTTTTATGTGCGCGTGTGGCACATACATTAGTATTATTTCCGCCAGTCGCCAGTACTCACCGTGGTACCGTGTGGATTGTGAAGGTTTGCAGGTGGGACGGGTCATAACTCACAACTGGGGGATTGGGTTATTGGGTTGGCAAGAGATTCCGAGAAAACAAATGATCTTATTGTGCAAACATGGCTCACAAGTCCGCATACCTTTCGCGGAAACGCATTATTGAACAATAAATACTCCACAAGAATGCTGAGAAAAGTTGTTTGCAAAATTCAAACCAAACAAATAATATTTACAGCATTCTGAATGAAATCGTCCTGTTGACAAATTAAATATTCACTGTTGAAACCCCACAACAATAACGCTGATGAATAAAAGTTCAGTTGGTTTTCGGAAAAAATCATAAAATATTTACATACCCTTCAACCTCTTTCAATAATTGACCAAATCTTCTAATATATAAAAAAATAAATTTCTGTTTGTTTGTATGTTATCCGCTGTTCATCCGATTGCGATGAAACTTTGGAGATTTGTTGTGCGCAAGCCCGCGGAGGTTATAGGTTATATATAATGGTAAGCTCTGGCATTATGAAATTTGTGTAAATTTTGTTCGCGGAAAACTCGACCCTCGATGATCAAGGTGCTATCCCGCCGTCGGTTCCTCACTGCGGTTTTCATATGAAAAAGCTGAGGATCCGGCATCGGGATGTACTCCAAGTCTTACGAGGGCTCGATGTTAATAAAGCTAGTGGGCCTGACGGAATACCTGCCCTGGTATTGCAGAGGTGCGCTGCAGAAATAGCTCCAATTTTGACGAAGCTTTTCAAAATGTCCCTGAAGTTTGGGACTGTGCCCTCCGGTTGGAAAAAAGCGATCATTCACCCTATTCCAAAGAAAGGTGACCGCTCCAACCCGGCCAACTACCGCCCCATAGCGATCACATCTGTTCTGTCAAAAGTGATGGAACGTGCGATCAACGACAAACTGCTCACATACCTCGAGAAGAACAAAATTATTAACGACCGTCAATACGGATTCCGGCGGAACCGCTCGTGCGGTGATCTTCTCGCGTATGTGACGCATGTTTGGGGGCGGTGCCTGGAACGTTTTGGTGAAACCCAAACGGTTTCACTGGATATTTCCAAGGCCTTTGACCGGGTTTGGCACCGAGGGCTTGTCAACAAACTGCCTTCTTACGGACTTCCCGCATCCTTGTGTATGTGGATTGCCGACTTTTTGAGGGAGAGGTCGATTCAGGCGGTTGCTGATGGTTTCACCTCTTCCTCGCATTCGATAAATGCTGGCGTCCCACAGGGATCGGTTCTGTCTCCGACTTTGTTTTTGTTGCACATCAATGACCTCTTGACGTGTGCACCGATTCATTGCTACGCGGACGACAGTACAGTCCATGATAGCTTTTTGTTTGACAAACCTCCAAAGGGCTCACAAACCCCAATGGCTCGGAGGGCTTTGAAACAAAGAATGGACGGTTACCTCGAGAGTGTTTCCTCTTGGGGTAAGAATAACCTCGTCGAATTTAATGTTTCAAAGACCCAATCATGTCTGATCACGTCTAAAAGGGATCGAAATGATAATCTAGTCTCCTTCAACGGAAGCATTCTCCCGAACAGGCCTTCCATTGATATGCTTGGTGTAACTCTAAGTGACCAGCTCAGGTACGGGGGCTCCATCGAGGCCAGAGTTAAATTAGCCTCTCAGAAACTGGGCATACTGTACAGGGCACGCAGATACTTTAATAGTACACAACTGCTAGCCCTGTACAAATCGCAAGTGCGCCCCACGGTTGAATTTGGCAGCCACCTCTGGTCTGGAGCCCCAAAATACCTGAAAAAAACCCTTGACTCTGTGCAGAAACGGGCGGTCCGTTTGATAGATTCTCCTAATTTAACTAACGGATTGCAATCTTTAGAGCACAGGCGCCAGGTGGGAATGCTGTCCTTGTTCTACCGGTATTACAATGGAAGATGCTCCGAGGAACTAGCGTCATTGATCCCCTCGGCACCGGTGCATAGTCGGGAAACACGCCAAACGCGCGCTCAACATTTGTACACGGTTGACATTAGTCACATGAGAACGGGTCGTTTCTACGACTCGTTCTTGAGTTCAACAGCTCGGCTGTGGAACGATTTGCCGGCCTCTGTGTTTCCTCCCTCCTACAATATGGGTCTCTTCAAGACCCATGTTCACTCCTTCCTCTCCTCAAAAACACCCTCCACACAGCATCCTCAAAGATGACATAGGCCCTGAGGGAAATTATTTTTTCCTCAGGGCCTCCTGTGTGGAGTTAATGTAAAAAAAAAAAAAAATGAAAATGAGTGTTTTTATATATTTTAGCGGCAGGGAGGGTAGGCATGAGGGGAAGGGTATGAAGGAGGTGGGTTAGCGGGAGGGGAAGGGTTAGCGGGAGGGGAAGGGTTAGCGGGAGGGGAAGGGTTAGCGGGAGGTATGATGAGGGATGGAACGGCGTGGATGGCGGAAGGGGAACGTGGGGGGAAGGAGACGTGGGAGTGGAACGGGGACGCATGGGAATCAATTTATTTCTTTGCATTGCAACGCATGCCGGGTACCACCTAGTTTCATATAAAATTCAACTTTAACTAACATCAAAACGTGTGAAATAGATTTGTGCATTGGGCAATACAATATGTTTAAACATTTTTTCCCTTAATCGGGGATTAATTGCTTAGACCAGCGGTTTTCAACCTTTTTGAACCTGCGTACCCCTTGACTCTTACTACAAATTTGTTGTTCCCTGTACCCTCTATCTATCTTTTGTACACGTGTAATGAAAGACGTGCTTCATTTGTAATTATTTAATACTCTCATTACTACACGAATTTAACAATCAAGTCACACAAACACAATTAATGCAATTTTACACAAAGTGTAACACGGCTTCGGGCATTTTAACCAGTGATTCTACATGCGTGCCATGATGTTGCGTACCCGCAATTCGGCTTCGCGTATAACAGGTTGAAAACCACTGGCAACGCTTCCCAAATCTTAACTTGCCCTAACCTCAGTTCATTGCTAGTCTAAAGCCCAATCTCCATCCGACTCATCTCGCACATCTTTTGTATGTAATTAACACCAGCTTTATCTCGGACGCCTTCCCCCTGGAATTGGCGATGGAATTTAGTTTGGTGGTCGTTCTGTTAGCATCTCCAAGGGGGTGTTCTACGAGTAGCGAGGATTCGACGCCGAACGCTTCAGGAACACTGCAGTTGGAGAAATAGGTCCCATAGTGATTCCAGTCCCTTATCACCAAATATTTAGCAGGTAAAATAATGACAAACCCCAGAAACTTATCACTTTATGATTATGATGAAATGGGAGATGCAGTTTACGTCAGTTGATTTACTTCAACACTCTTTAGCAGTTGACATTTAGCGCGTGGGAGAAAAATAATTAAAATATTCAAGGCCGGGGAAAGAAAGTGTGTAAAGTTATTTAAATAGACGTGTGTTTACATTTACATGTTTCAGCATATTAATTGCGAATCTTGAATTACAATAAATTATATAAAATAGCAGGGCTAGCACGTCTCCGACGCAAGTCAGAACTTTTACTTGAATTACATAAAAGGGGTTCTTTTATTATTCAATAGTTGGTAATTCTCCAGCTTCATGAACGTCCTTAAAGTCTTAAATCAAGTCCAAAAAGGTTGCCAAGTTCAGAAAATCCGGATTAAATCGGTAAGTACCTACGGCAAAACAGCTATGAATCAATGTGTAATAACTAAGAGGCGGAATGCGGAGGCAAAAACGTTGAGAATGTATGGCGAGCGATATGCTGAAATAGGCCAAAACCAAATGATTTTTTATCTTTTATAGCTAAGTCTGTTGGCCCCATAAAACAAATTAGACTGGTCAAATAACGATAATTTAATTGTTTTGGCTTCAATAATTAGCGGCTCTGGAAGTTTAGTTTTGTTGCCTCTACATTCCGCCTCCTAGGTAATATGCATTATATTACACAACTCTAGAAATCGCCTCTTGTGTGTTCTGCAAGGAGAAAATTTAAAGGAAAGTGATGCTTTACACAAGACTGCGGAAAAAGATAATCTCGTATCGTGGGGTAAATATGCAACTAGGTAACTCCGAAATCAGCTTTTCCGATTTTCAGTTACAAACCATATCTTTTATAAAAGATATGTTTGTGGCATATATGGGCGAGGAATAGAGGCACGGTTTTGTGTGTAAAAGAGGCTGATTTCGGAAATACCTATGAAGTTGTAGTAATAACTTCCCCTGCGATTTGATGGATATTTTTCGAAAAGAATGCAAATAAGTTGATTAGTGAGAAACTGTGAAGGTGCTGTAAAAACTAGGTAATTATTGTTTTGAAATCATAACATTATGCATAGATTTAGTTGAACATGCGAGTAAAATTCATGTTGTATTTATAATCTGAGCTGAAAGTTGAAACAAAGTTTGCATCGGCATTTAGCAAATTGAATAAAAGCATAATTACACCGCAACTTAGCAAAAGCATGAGAGGATTAAAATGAAACTTTTAGGGGGTATTCTAGTCTAGAATATTTTTTTATCATATTTTGATAGTTTAGATTTTAGATATTCAAAAATTTAGAATTTTTTAAAAGTTATAGCCAATTTAATGTCGGGTCTATAGACGGAGTCTAACTAGAATCTAAATAGAAAAAAATTTAAACGCCTTTTTCTCGAAACTACTTTTTTCGAAACGTTTGTCACAAAATCTCAAGTTTTAAAAAACCGTTCTCTTGCAATGAATTTTTTTATACATCCCATTATGGTAGGAACCAAAAAAAAAATCAAAAATTTTAATTTTTACTATTTTCAAAAATTCGGAAAGGTTAAAAAAATTATTGAAAAACAATTATTTTTTTGAGTAGCCGCCATTTTTCTTGGTTCCTACCATAATGCCATTAGTACTGATCAAGAATCTACATTTGTTTATTTATTTTTTAGAAGACCGGAAGGATGGAGATCGTGACAAGATTGGCACGATCTTTTTTCCCCCCTCTAATTCAACAGGGTGTAATTTCGTGAAATATATATATAAATACATTTAAAAAAAAATTTTTTGTGAATTTTCATAATATAAATTTAAAAAAAATTGTATAGTTAAAATATAATTATTATTTTTTTTATCGACCGTCAAAAAACGTCCGAAATTCGGGCTTCTAGATAGAATACCCCCTTAACAGACCTCCAGCGTTAAATGTTTATCTCCGGGTGTGAGTTTACAGGGGAAATAAGCAAATATTTAGTCTGCAAACAACGTAAAATAAATTCCACCAGCATGAACCAAATGCAAAACAGAAACTTGTTAGAATGATTAATTAAGAATTTTCGAAAGGGTTGCATCACACACAATAATTAAACAATAAACAATTTACCCAGATATAAAAAAAATACCTGTAAAACCTAGTAAACAATAAAAATTCCTTAACATGCAATTAGCGGGGCGAAAACGGTTGTTATCATTATCATACCTGTCGAAAGCTATATTACCACAATATTAAATGTTTCCTAAATTATGTACTCTAATTTCGATTCAACAGACATTTACAATATTTGACCCTCAGCCATAAATAAAAATAAAATAAAATTTACTGCACATTGATAACACAGATTTATGACGTTATAATAATATGGATCTGTATATCTTCCAGTGTTTGAATAATTCCGGTGACAAGAGTGAGCTGCAAACCACCATGACACCGCTTCACGAGGAATCAGCATGTCTGCGCGGAAATAGCCGCCATCAGGTACAGCAGAAGTCACCAACCTTTGCTTGTCTTAATTTCATGAAGAATGATTTTCTTTTCGAATCACTAAGAGCATCGGACTAAAGGTCTTGGGAGAGATAACTAATCAAAAGTCTGGTGTATAATGATTTGTTTAATCCACGTGCAATTTGCGTCAATCTGATTTTGTATGCAGTACGATAGAATTTCCACACTTTTCATCGTGGGTTAGCATTTTTGCCCAATGGCTTTAGTGGCTAACAGGTGCCAGAGGAAGTCACTTCTGCCCTTTTAAATGGTTCTATAAACAGACTCACTCAGATTTCTTATTAAATTAAAACCAGTTTTGTGCTCGGAATGCAAAAAAATAATCGTTCGGCGGCTCCATCTCATAAGACTGGTTGAGAAGAGGTGAAATTGCAATTGATGTCTGAAGGGCCGAAGAGCCGCAGACGCCTATGCAAAGAGCCGCATGCGGTTCGCGAGCCGCAAATTCCGACCCCCGGTCTAGGGGTAAGGCTCTTGACTCACAATCCTGGAGTGGGCAAATAAATTCTATTTGATTAATTTTGTGTTATGTCACAATTAATTAATATAAAGAAATAATAAATGGTATATTTGCGGCATGTTCCAGATACCATCAGTATCGCCCTGGAGTAAGACCACCATTCAGAATTGAAACATTGCTTCAAATGGCTTTAGCTGTTAGTCTGTTGCGAGATCCTAGTAGATTACAACAAATGTTAGTTAAAATAAGATTGACATGCCACGTAGAAATAAAGACTAATTTCAAAGACAATGACAGAAAAGTGTGCATGATAGGATGTTTTAAAGGGTTACACGCAGTTAGAAGGCCGAAAAAATACGTTTTTTATAGTTTTTTTGTGAAAAGGTATTTTATTTTACAAAAACCAAAAGCATTGATACATTTAGTGGCAACATCTAAGTGTATAATGGCACTAATGATTTGTAAAAATATTGATCTGGTGTGCTCCTGCATTCGATCTCCAAAAGGTCTTCCAAAAAAAAATATTCGGCGGTGACCACAATGTCTCCCAGTGTGGTTAATTTGAAATCAAAAAACTAAAATTTTTAGTGGATAGATAAAATTAGGCAATGATTGAAGGAATAATCGAAATTTCGACTTTTGACAAAATGACGGCTTCGTAAAAAAAATCGAATTTTCGACCAAAATTGCCAGGTGAAATAAAAAACAAAAGATAAATAATTATTCGAAATCTTCATCCTTCAATTAATACCTGAGGAATATATTTGAGAAGGTTGTGTTAAAATTTCAAACGTTGAGCCGTTTTTTAGAAATCTTGGCCACCGTCTTGGAAAACACAGTTTTCAGAAAAATGCGTTTAAAGTTTCGGGAAAAGTTTATACATAGATATTTGAAATGATGTTCACTATTTCGTACAAGAAATAACTCGATTTAGTCTTCAGGTATTTATTTATTTATTTATTTCTATACATTACAGTATTTACCTTTATAATTTTATTATGTTGGGTGTAAGGTAGGTTTGTGAAGGTGAAACTGTGGATAGGTATTGTTGTATGTTTCGTGAACACCTCACTAGGAGAACCTATAAAATGAACCTTTCATAAGGTCATTTATACCTAGGAATACAAAGAAAGTAAAGAGCAGCTGCTACTCCGGTCTGCACTCCGCCTACTTTCTAACAGTCCGAGACGTCTTTATAAATATGCGTATATCTCGGAAAATACTTATTTCTAACTGCGTATAACCCCTTAATGAGAATGAACCAAGGAGTGCGTACCGAGACAGATTTATGGCGAAATGGTTAGTTAGAAAAAATGCGCATTCTTAAACTAATTAGCGTAATTAATAGAAACAATTATATATTGGTAGCTCGCAAACGAAGAGTTATCGACGGCTGAACACGAGCGTCACAGTCACAAGGAAACTGTGCATTGAGAAGATTGAGGCTGAGCTATGTTTAGTTCATCGGGAAACTGTGTTCGGGCGAATTACGACATCGCTGTGAAAACACGGCCGGATGATCTCACGTACTGAAACTGAAACACAACACGCCAACGGGCGGAACGAGATGTTCAGAAGCGATCGTGTGGTGGTCGCGGATGTAGGAAACGCGAGAACATAAAAGAATCGCGCATCAGATGATGTTACAAGTCGAGGTGCGAAATAGATTTGGGAGTTTAGAACGAAGAAAGTAGGGTGGTGCTTCGGTTTATTGGCCTTAATTAATATTAGTGGTTACTACCCGGTTTCACCAATCAACTTTACATTTTTTTTCACGTGTATTATATACTAATCAATTTTGCTTTACCCTCGACCCGTCGCGTGGGGTCTTTAAAAGCCCAGGTTTTACAGAAATGCTAATTATGTTCTTTTTAAATGTTCCCACTGATTCTTTACTTCGGGTAGCTTCCTAAAAGGGACTGTACCTGATGCTAGCGCCGCCGACATTCAGTCTGCGCAAGCAGTGTTGCCAACTTGACGGATTTCCCGTCATATTTGGCGGATTGGAGTGCTCCGAAACGGGAAAATTTTGCGTTTAACGGAATTTACATTATGACGGATTTTTTGGCGGATTCGAATAAAGTAACGAAACACGTAATTTTATAGGGGAAACCCCCCCCCCCCAGGACGGACCAAAATATGGTTGTCTGACGGAATTTTGACCGACGATCCGTCACGATCTAGCGGGAACGAAGATTCAGAGTTGGCAACACTGTGCGCATGTGCGCTATGAGATACAGACGTGTCTGTCTCGGCGTGTTACAAAAAAAATTCAACAAAAAGTCTTTATCAATCTCAAATACTTATAAGTTTGATAGAAATTGTTTAGATTTTTTTAAAGTTTACTTTAAAAATGTACGATTCAAAATTATAAAAAATGTTCCTTGTTGATTTTTAAGCTTTTATATTGAGAATAAATATATAATTTTTAATTATTTCGATGCAGCCTCTATCACCAGACTATATATAGTCAGTTAAAATAACAACAATTTAATAATATTTATTTTTGGGGTCCTTGGCGACCCTGCGCGACACTCACTGACACGTTAAAAGACGCGAAGGGCGGAGGGTTAAGTGGTCTTTTTTACTCGGTTTTGAAATAACACGGTATACAAAAAGAAATTGAAATTTTCGTTCTTATCAGAATTCTTCAATTTTCCAATAAACACTGTAGTTCATTCTTTTAAATCTAGCACGTTTTTCCAGCAAGTCTTATAAAAACTCGTCTAATGCAACTTCGACACAGTTTTTGAAGCAACTACCTACGGACGGATGGGTGGTTACCCTGGCCACTGCAATGATACTGCCTTAAAATTTCCTAGCATCGTGTAAACCGCGCTAGCTTGTGCCAAGCCACGATAGGACTAGCTTGCTATCCTGGCTTGAATCGCTAGCTTCATGTGTTGTAGATATCGTCACTTTGGTTACCAAGATAACCAAGATATGGTGATATATCACCCAAGGGTCAAAAATTGCACAATTATGAATACATTGTATTGATGACATCCAACATCCGATAGGACGGAACACTAGAATAAGAAGTAAAGATTATTTACCAGATTGATTTTGGAGCAATCGGCTTCAAACATAAGTATAGATTGATATTTACCTAAATCAAAATTAAGACAACTAACGATGATAATGATGGTGATCTGCAATAAAGGAATGAAGAAAAATACATAAACAATGGAGGTGTACAAACTATTACCATAATAAAAATGATGACGGTTGTGCACGAGTTATACTTTAGTTGTTTTTGTTTGTTTTATCGATGATGCGCATCAACAACGACGTCAGGATCCGAGACCATTAATCAAAAATACCCTGATAGGAATAATAAATCAACGAATGCAATAACATCAATTCCATATATTATGTATACGTATATGCCGGTTGATTTATTAATATGAGAAGCGGTACATTTTAGCGACAGTGTAACGGACATAAATAATTATTTTCAGACCATCTCCGTAGCGATCTACGCGAAGATTGATAAACATAATAAAACAAATATACGAACGTGTATGTTTTGTTACATATAAAATGGGCGAGTTGTGAATTATGATTGTACATGCAGTTATAACCAGGAACGTAATCTTATCAGGTAATCTGATTGTTCGAAGCAACCAACACACCCTGGAACGGTAAGACGCCATGAAAATTACACAGTTTTTCTGTCTATTGTAGCAAATGCAATTATTTCGAGCGTATATTGATAAGTGTTCAATTTCGAATACTTTCTTTTTCTCGCAACGCTGATCACTTACAGTTTAAGGACGAGAGACGCTATTGGTTAATGAATGTGCATCCCGCCGCTAGGTTTTACAGATGGTCTGACCGATATAAAACATACGAGACCTCGAGAGTTTAAGTTTGCCTTCCGGGGTGGCCCGCGCAGCTTCAGGTCTCCAGAGAGAGAAAGGATACTCGTAATCCTTGCGTTACAAGGTTTAAACGAGCGGTTAGGGAACAATTAGTTTCCTTTTTGTTATTTATTGTTAAAATACCCATAAAGCTACTGTTATAGTTTGTACTGTTTTACGATTATTGACAAACTTGTAAATTGATTATAACCACTCCAAAAGACTAATTGTATTATTAAATTAAGATAATATAAGCGAAACTCAAACGAAAATCTGGAAACAGAAAAATCAGAATAAGATATTGGCACCTCGAACCCAGGACCTCTCGCTTTCCGGGCAAACCCTAACCACTGCGCCAAGGTGTCGATATCCAATTCGGTCATTTTTAACTGTATCATACTTCGAATAGGAACCACTTATAATATCTTAATTTTTCTTAACGCATATTTTATTGGCTGCTGTCTTTATGTATGACTAATTGTGTTTACCGTACAAAAGTGTGGATTTTAATTAGTTACCACCGGCTACTCTATCGGTTTTTTTTAAAGTGAAAACTTCTTTAGCACCGTTGTGATTGAAACTCGATGAAACGCAAAAGCGACACCAAAAAGAGACAAACATATACATCTACAGGATTTTTAGTCTATGAGAGAATGAGATTGACTAATCGGTCTCCTATTTATGCGATGCTTCTTAGCCTCCCCACTCTTGTCTACTTTAGTTTTTCTTTTTAGTTAACGAAGGTTTCACTTTTACCTTCAACCGCACACAATTTTTGATATTCAATTAATAAAAGAAAAGTTTTTTTTATTAGCGAAGACATGTGTACAGTTTGCTACATAGACCGAATTAGTAGACTCGGATTATTGATCGCAATTCGCCCTCGGTTAATTATTTTATTCTATAAATCACCGACTTTATGATAAAACATCCATCTGTACCTATTATATAAAATAGTGTCACGGTGTGGATTTTTTTAAAATACAAATCCACGGTTTTATTCCGAGATTTATGAAATTTTGCACATTTAACCTTCAAAACAGGGGGAACTCCCCTTCCCCCCTTTCCATCCCGTAAAGCAGAATTATGATACTTCTCGATAAAATTTTGCACGACGTCCAAAATAAGAGGAAAATTACTGTCCATAACTGATTTCTAAAAACTCGACTAAAGGGAGACTTCAGCGGTTGTGTAATTACATAAAATCACGTCACCCTTTTGACCGAACACAATCACGTTTTAAAAAGCGATCACACAAAGTTACGTTGTTAGATTTGTGATCCGGTATTGATTTTTTCGGGTGGTAGTTTTTATTTAAATTATTGACGTGTCAGCTAATCGAGTTGTTTTCCCCATGAAAGGGAAAGCCCCATTGCTTGTAGGTACCTAGTGTCGATGCAAATTGATACCTGCAAGCTTTTAGGGTTGCCTGAAAAAAAATTATAACAGTAATAGAAAATAATGCAAAGAGAGATAGATAAAATTTGAAAATTTTATATTTACTGACAGGAAAACACAGAATCATGCAACTTCAACAAACCATTTGAAAAGCAATTAAAAGCGATGAAAATAAAGGTTAAATAGATTCAGGTTAGGTTAGGTTATGCGCTATTTTTCACTTTGAAGTACTTTTCAAAGGCGTGTTGAAATTGCACGATTCTGAGTATTTTTGGAACCACTAAGTTCATATTACCAGCCGAACTACAAAACAATGTACTACGCTGCTATACACATGACATAAAAGAGCGAGCCGAACCACAAATTATAAGAAAGCCTCCTGTGGTTGCTTCGCTCCTTTCCCATAATTCATTATTCGGCTCGTGCTTTTTTTGTTAGTGTATGTGCATGCAGCCTTGTACTTGAAGCAGCGAGCATTGTCCGGGTTATATTCTGCTTTAAGAAGTGGGAAAATAGGATGGGGTGGTTATTCGAAGACGCATGTAGACAATGACCTTCCTTTTGTTTTGAAGATCAAGCGTGCTAAATTTCATTAGTCTCGGAAAAAAAAAACAGTAAATTTTAAAACAAATCAAATCCACGCTGTCAATCAGACATTATTCTTTATTTAGGTAAAGAAGATTATAAAATTACGGGCAAGTATTAAAAGAAATAATAAGATTTTTCAGCAGAAAATGAAGATGAAACTATTGCATAACACTATAAGAGAAAGGATAAAAAAAACGAGTGCAAAAAGTTCGTCAATAGGAGACGATAGTATTAAGATATTTTCAACAGGTAAGATAATTTCACAGAGGTGCAAAAATAATGCTTCTGAGCAATTATTTTAACACGTGTAATTAGTTCAGTTAAGCCGCCGCTACCCGAGTTTCTACCGATTTCTTACATATCTCCCTTAAACATTTGAAGTTTTTAAGCTCTTAAAAAAATGTATGTTATTTTTGAAGATAATATCTAGATACGCAAATTATATGAAATTCCCTCGATAGAAAAAAATTGCAAAGTACGCTCAGAAAATTATTTAAAACAAGTCTATTTCTATTATTTTACAAGTTATATTTGCGAAAAAATTCACAATGTTTCTTTAAATGATACTTAAGATACCTTCCAGAGATTTTTGCTCTATTTTAAACGAGGCATGTTTTATTGAGCATTTTCCCAATTTTCGCATCAATTTTGTCATTGAAAATATTGTTGCGCTCTATCCAACATTCGTAATTACATATTATTATCTCTCCATCTTCTTCTTTTTGAGCCGGGAAGCGTAGCCTTAAGCGAACTGCGGCTCTTAGATACTTTTAGTGATGTACTGGCAGCCCTGTGCAGAATTGCGCCGCACACCATGTGTTATTGTGTTGAAATTATATAGTTTACTTGACAGCCCACGACCCTCAACGTCGCACTGTCACAGCACTATACATGAGGTATGTACATACACGGCACGCAGTACTTACTGCATATTTACGAATGGCCGATAGTAAACCAGTAAACGCCCATCTCGTACGTTTAATTATTTTGGCAGTTGTTACGTTATTAGCGCTTCGGTCACAACATAAAACAACAGTGCGGTTAACGGTTATCCATAAACAGTGCGGAAACGCGCTGGAACTGTATGAATGGGATGTCCGGAATTATGCACATATGTGTAGTTAATGACTGAATGTTGGTGAGGTCTGCGTTACTGTGCTTGACGAACGATTGCGACAGGTGATGCTTTAGACTTAAGCCGTTTATAGGTAAACCTGCCATAGCTGTGAAGTGTTGTGGTCATGGGATATTAGACTGAAAACACTTAGAAATCAATCTTGAGCTCTGTGGTAGAGCGGTAAGTCGTTAAGAGAAGCAGGGGCGTTCGATACTAAGCGTTTCTCGATGACCAATGATGATGTGGCTTGAACAGGCGTTCAATATGCTATTATAAAGATTTCCACACAAAAATCTATCGGCAATTCGAAAGGGGGAGACGCCCAGCGAGGCCCGGGAAAAACAAGGGTACAATAAATACCATGGTGGTATTTGGTGATTAAGCGCTGTGATTGGTTAGAAAAAGAAGCCGGTAGCTTTTTGATCCCAATGTGAACATAAAGGCAATGCACCACGGCGTGTAATATTTGGAATCGCTAAAAATAACTTATAAAACGATCGATTATTTCAAAAGCCAATATGTGTTCTACTCACAGTATTTAATTAAAGCATGTGAAATATTTCTAAGCGATCAATTTTCAAACCAAAAACAAATGATTTTGCATTACTTCGTAGTGTTTCGCTTTAAGCGAGTCTGTAGTGGACCAAGGTCACCGAAGTAGGGAAAAATATGTTAATAGTTGAAGCAATGAGATAAGTTTCTAGTAAGTGCAATTAACCCCAAAATCAGATCATTTGGGAGATTCCCGACTCTGCTGTTCAATTCTCTAGGCAGCGGGATTTAGGATAGGTTGTTTCAGAAAATTTGATGAATTCATCAAATATTTGAAGTTGATTTTCACGTTCTGTGTAAGTTCTATTCATGTTCTGTTATTACAACGTTATAGGACAGTTGCTTCACAAAACTGAAATAATCACAGAACTTGAAAAGAACATACACAAAACGTGAAAATTAACTTCAAATATTTGATGAATTCATCAAATTTTTTGAAACAACCCGTCCTTAGAAATTGCTTTTGCAACTTCCGGGCCTCGTTCCCAACACGTGCACTACCATAGAATCTACTACCATAATATAAACAGGTGGACAAGCTTAGGAAGTTTATTTACAAAGATTGCGTTATGATGATTTACACACAGTTCACTTTTTAACCCGCGACAAAACATCCCCCAACAAAATATCTACTAAAATCTAACCTAACCGGCCATCCATAAATTACGTCTCACCTTAGGCGGCACTCTTCGGCTGAATAAGAAGAAGACGGAGAGATATGTAATTACGAATGTTGAACAGAGCGCGCTAATATTTTGAGTCATAAAATAGCAGCGAAAATTGCGAAAAAGCTTAATAAAACATGACTCCTTAAAATAGAGCAAAAAATCTCGTGGAACGCATTTTAAGTATCATTTAAAGAAACATTGTGATTTTTTTCACAAATATAACTCGTAAAATAAAAGAAATAAAATTGTTAAATAATTTTGGGAGCATACTTGGCGATTTTTTTCTATCGATTGAATTTCATATAATTTGCGTTTCGGCGTGGAACGTATCTAGATATTATCTTCAAAAATAACATATATTTTTTTAAGAGCTTAAAAACTTCAAATGTTTAAGGGAGATATGTAAGAAATCGGCCGAAATTCGAATAGTGGGGGGAGGGGGGAGTAGAGAAGTGTGACATTGTGCGACAAGGGGTATGGGGGGATCATCAGCTCTGTGAAAATCTGAATTTTGAAATTCGTGTGATATAATTATGGACGGCTAGAACCTAACAAAAAAATAGGACAAAAATAATACAGACACCCTGTAAAGACAATAATTTATTTAATTTAATATATATATTTACGCCTTGACGGCTTTTACATGTAACATTGGTAAGTTGTACAGGAGCAACATAACAAGTATATAGTACAAAAAATAAAAGGTACAACTTTACATATTAAAGTAGTTACAGAGCAGTGTTTAGTGAATTTGTTATGTTAACAATTTGACATTTAAGGATTGTTGCATAATATCTGCATACATCTATGTTTTTAAAGGAAGCGATGTTTTAATGAAAAAATATTAAGACAGAGTAAGTTTCATTCCCCACACTATTAAAATAACAAAACATTATATTTACGCTGATTAAAAATATGTAAGTAAAGGTGACTTGTTAGCAAGTAGAATCGTAGAATCGAGCAAATTCAAGTAATTATACCTATTCATACATTCACATTTATTTGCAAAATATAAATAATTTACTACAAAGTTTATTGTTACCTTAAATTGCTTAACATTGCTTGAAATGAGTGGACACGCATAGTTGGCAAATTAGCTCTGTTATTTTAGGGCTGTCAGGAGATTTAATAATAATTATGAATTAATATTTTTTTGTTTTAATAATAGTAAAATGTTGTTTAAAATAGTAAAATATAAAATAAGGTTAGGTTAGGTTTAGTAGATATTTTGTCGCGGGATGAAAACGCACAATCCTTGTAGGTATGTCAGGGCTACTAAATTAATGTTATTGTAATAAATTAATGACATTAGAAACACGCAAACCGTTCATTTAAAGGTAAAATCATTGATTACCTCCAATAAATATATCCATCAGGAGTAATTTCATAACATATTTACGTTTATGCCTATTGTGTGTGTAGATGTGATTGCCTCCACATAGGAGGCCCTGAGGAAAATAATTTCCATCAGGGCCTATGTCATCTTTGAGGATGCTGTGTGGAGGGTTTTTTAGGAAAAGAAGGAGAGGAGAGTTCTGGGAAGGAAAAGGGTTCAAGGGGTGGGTAGGAATCTGGGGTTCAGTGTGTCCTGGTCATCCGCCCCAAGACCAAGACAAACCTCACCCCATGAACCCGGGCACCCCTGCTAAATCACCAAACGTAGCGAACCGAACCACTTGGGGTGACCTATGGCAGAGGTGTTGGTTATCCAATAAAGATTCCCGGGGCGGCGGTACCCATTCCCGCCTCCCAAATTGTACTGCATATATGTGCGTAGGCGTATTATATGACTGAATTTCACTTGCCTTTTTTCTTATCCTTTATCACTACGCCTTTTTTTCAAATTGAAATTTAATTGCCTCAAAATTATTTTTAACCCCCGACGCAAGGAGCGGTGTTATAAGTTTGACGTGTCTGTCTGTCTGTGGCATCGTAGCTCCTAAACGAATGGACCGATTGTAATGCATTTTTTTTGTTTGAAAGCTGACGTAATAGAGATGGTTCTTAGCTACAATTCATGAAAATCTGTTCAGGTGTTTCGAGGTTATCAGCCTTTTTTGTGCCGGGGGTTTCTTAAAATTTTGTAAATTTTACTTATTTTGTCTTTCTTCTACACACCTACTTGAATTGTACAACTTAAAAAATACTGATTTTATTATAAACTGACAGTTTCATAATATTACGTAAACAGAAACCTAGATAACAACCACTCTGTAAATTGCCATCTCAACACAGGCGTTTCATACCTAGAGAGATGGGCAATACGTCATTACTGTAACCAAATGTAATATTAAAATAATGCAATAAATAAATAAAATAAATGTTCTCTCATCGAAACTACCGTAAAGTTTCAATTTCAGGTGACTAATTTCGCATTCATTCATTCATTCCACGTTCGTATATTACAACGTTACGTGATTTCATCGGAAAATGTAATGAGAATGCAGCTATAAAAACTGCCATAAAAGATCACCACAATAAATAATTATTTATATCACACTATTCTAAGTAATTAACTCTTGGGTGCTAATTCGTAACGCTTTACAGTCAATATTAAATATTGTTTATGGTTGTAAGATTTAATTCATGCACACAATGCCGGATTCATTCGGAACTAAAGAATCTACCTAGATAATTTATCAGTGGCGGTCCGTTACTTTTCAGTGACTTCTAAGATTGAAAAATACGACATTATGGACGAATGTGGCTAAAAAACTTTTTTTCAAAAGTTAATTTTTTCAAGCATGAAGATTTTCAGTATTCTTTCAATTTTAAGAAGCGCAGCACCCCAAACTGAAAAAAACTCCTCACAAAAAAATTAAAAAAAAAAAAAAAAACACATTTCCAGCTACAACATCAATAATGTCATGTTTTTCAATCTTAGCACTCTACCTGCGTCTGTCCACCAGCTGCTGGCAGGCCGGATCGGGAGAGAGTCACTTCGACTTCTCCAGCCGTACCCTCTCGGAACAGCGCCTTGCACCACAGCGGGAGGGATGGAAAAATGCGTCCGTCACTCCTAGAATAATACGTTCGTCACTGAACCCAGATTCCTACCCACCCCTCTTCCTTCCCCGAACTTCCTCTTCTAAAAATACCATCCACACAGCATCCCCAAAGATGACATAGACCCTGAGGGGAATTATTTTCCTCAGGGCCTCCCGTTTGGAGCTAAAGTAAAAAAAAAAAAAAACCTCGCAGAAAAGTCACGAACCGCCCCTGCTACATATGTCTAATTTTCTTTGCATTTTCATGCATATTATGATAATATTATTCAAAGTTATTAGGGATGACGTATATAAACCACAATGTAATGTACCGGACCGTTATGTCTCCGGGTTATTTTATAACAAATTTAATATGTAAAACACAGGCACGTGTAAATAATACTTGATTTATGGTGAGCATTCCAATATTGCTTTCCTCAATATCACAAAACTAAGTATTTGGAGATGTCTGACTAATCGACCGGACGATCGATATGTGGAATTATCCCGTTTCACAACATCGCTCGCTATACATTCCCGTAAGCCGAGCGATCTGGTGAAACAGGCCAAGCCCACATATATTATGAAAGTACAGCGCGCGTGTGAGACTAGCTTTAATCTATCTCACATAAATATAGGTGGCAAGATTTTTTTTACATTAGCTCCACACAGGAGGCCCAGAGGAAAATAATTTCCCTCGGGGCTTTTGTCATCTTAGAGGATGGTGTGTGGAGGGTTTTTTTTACAAAAGGAATAATAAGAAGTTCGGGGAAGGAAATAGGTATGAAGGGTGGGTAGTAATCTGGGGGTCAGTGTGTCCAGAAGTGACGGACGTATGAATCCACCCCTTCAACTGCGGTGTAAGGCGATGTGTCGGAGGATTCTGGCTGGAGAGGGAGCTGGAGTACAAGACCTTACCCCTGCTAAGTCACCAAACGTAGCGAACCGCTTGGGGTGACCTATGGCAGAGGTGTTGGTTATCCAAAAAATAGAGTGTCCAATTCACACGCGGTAGAAGCGAAACTTTATCAAAACAAACTCAACCAATAGGGCAAAAGTGAGGTCATTTCCGCTTTACATCTCAACCAATAGGAGCCTTGAAAA
Source organism: Glyphotaelius pellucidus (assembly GCA_936435175.1). NCBI lineage: Eukaryota > Metazoa > Arthropoda > Insecta > Trichoptera > Limnephilidae > Glyphotaelius > Glyphotaelius pellucidus. The sequence continues at coordinate 11,290,274 of OW386549.1, forward strand.
ATGACAAAATAATCAAGGTGGTCAATGACGCTATGTTGGTGTTGTTTTGCGTCATTTCCGTTTCATCAGAATTTCATGTCACATCGATGCTAAAGAAGTTTCACTTCAAAAATGGTTCCCGGAGCGGCGGGACCATACAAGCTTTACAAAATTTGTGATGCGTGAGACACGGCCGTCACTGACAAATTATGCTATACCGTTCCTTTTGTCTAACAGACGCGGACATGCGAACATATCAAAACAACGATGATGGAAAAAATTTAGAGGGAAACATTTATTTATTTAAAGGGGTTAGAATTTTCAAGAAATCGATTTTTTAATTTCATTTTCGAAATGTAGATATATTTAAGTACACATACAAAAAATTTCAAATCAATTCGGCGATTATTTTTCATATTTGTAAAGGCATGTCAAAGCATTTGAAAGTGGGAGGCAAACTTTAAACGCGTTTTTCTCAAAACTGTGTTTCTAAAGTCGGTGACCAAGATGTCTCGGAAACGGCTGAACTTATATTTCAATATCTTTGGGCTGAACCGATAAGCCTCAAATTTTAACAAAAGCTTCTTAAGAGGAATGTATTTTCAGTTGCAGTTTCAAACAAATCTTAAATTTGGATTTGAGATCAAAATACCCAACCAAACTGAAAAATTATTTTTGTAATCAAAAGGTCAAATATCGAGTACGGAGGTGAGCTACTTTATTTATTTCTTCAAAATTCGCAAAATTCACTTTGTGGCATCAATATTTAATTTAATGAAAAATACTTACTAAATACTTACAAAAATACTTTATTTATGTTTGCTTTTTTTTATTTTTTTATTTATTAACAATGTTTTTGGTACAGTTGGTAAAATTTTGTAATACAAACTTTTTATATTAACAGTTTTAAAAAAGTAGAGAATAAACATAAATAGATTAGCAGATTAACCAAAAAAATCCCACATAGGCATCGCCAGTTCGTGGGTATACTTGAGTGTTTTTAAGACAGATAATTAGTACTCATAAACATACAATATCTTGTAGAAGTTTAAAAAAATAAAAAATAAATTAAATTAAATACATAAAAAAATAGATTCAGTGTTTACTGAAATACATATTCAAAAGCATGTTCATAAAGATTAATAAAAATTTTGTTAAGTTACAGCAGGTCAGATGTTACAGCAAGTAAATGTTTGTGTCGATGGTATTTATACAAGACTTTAATACATTTTTATACTTGCTGTAGGTGGATATATTTTTACAATCAATTTCTGTATCCTTATAGAAAGCATTATATATTTTTGGTGTAATAAAATATGCATGTCTTTGCGCAAGCCTAGTTTTACACCGTGGAACTTCAAATACATTATTTAACCTATTACTAAAACGCTTTTCATTTTTTGTAAAAATAACATTAAATTATAAGATATAATAGGCCATTAAAGATTTGTTTCATGGTTTTAGAGGCAACTTGGGCAATTATTTGTGAGTAAATGAAAAACATTAAAAAAATAATTTTATTATATTTCATTGAATATGAAATCGATTATAATTTAGTAAATTAAACAATATGTTGATGTTTTCGGGGTATCTAGTAGGATACTTCAAAATGTCCTACTAATGTAGCGGACTCAAGCCAAAGGTGAAATTTTATAGCATATATTATATTATATGTAAAAACACACACACGTGCAAATAATATTTGTTTTATGATGAGCATTTGAATATTGCTTTACTCAAAACTTAGTTTTTGGGGACATCTGACTAATCAACCGGGCGATTGGTGTGCAAGAACGCGCTGCATCCTCTAAAGTTACTTTATCAAATAGCCAGCCATGCGTTGTCTGAGACAGTGTTAATTTACATACTAAACGCCGATTTCCGAATTGAATTGATATCGTGATAGTTAAATGTACATTTAAGACGGGAAAAATCTCGTTGCCAGTTGCTAGGGACGAAGCGAGATAGCGTCTGGTGTCTGGTCTGGAGGTGGCCCGGTTACAGTTTGTGGATCCTTTTCCTTATCTTATCTCGCATACATTACGGTGGAAACTGTGTCGCAGAAACCTTAAAACGAGGCAATCATAATCTCCATCACCATCTGCCATTTATTTCCATTCCTAGACGAAGACCTCCTGTGTTTTCATCTATTTATCTAGATTTCTACTGTGTTATTTATTTATCCAGGGTGACATTTTACCCTCTTGGTTTAAGGCGACTTTTCCCGGCTCAAAAAGAAGAAGATGGAGAGATATGTAATTACGAATGTTGGACAGAGCGCGCTAATATTTTCAATGATAAAATTGAAGCGAAAATTGAGAAAATGCTTAATAAAACATGTCTCGTTTAAAATAGAGCAAAAATCTCGTGAGGATTGTCTAAAACAACGTTCAAAGAAACACTGTGATTTTTTTCATACATATAACTTGTTAAATAATAGAGACAGGCTTGAAAATAAAAATTTTCGGAGCATACTTTGCGATTTTTTTATCGAGGGAATTTCATATAATTTGCGTTTGGGCGTGGGGGTTGTGTAGATATTATCTTCAAAAATAACATATATTCAACCTCAAATGTTCAAGGGAGATATGCAAGAAATCGGTAGACATTCGGGTAGTGGAGGCTTAAGCCGTGTTATTTATCCAGGGTGGCATTTTAACCCCTTGGTTTCTACCGTCTTATTTATCCAGGGTGACATTTTACTTTCTTGGTTTCTACCGTGTTATTTATCCAGGGTGGCATTTAACCCTCTTGGTTTCTACCGTCTTATTTATCCAGGGCGACATTTTACTTTCTTGTTTTCTACCGTGTTATTTATCCAGGGTAGCATTTTACCCTCTTGGTTTCTACAGTGTTATTTATCCAGGGTAGCATTTTACCCTCTTGGTTTCTACAGTGTTATTTATCCAGGGTAGCATTTTACCCTCTTGGTTTCTAGTGTTATTTATCCAGGGTAGCATTTTACCCTCTTGGTTTCTACAGTGTTATTTATCCAGGGTGGCATTTTACCTCTTGGTTTCTACCGTCTTATTTATCCAGGGTACATAAAGAAAGTGTAGGCATTCTGTTTGAATTTCCTAAACGGCCATTCATATTGGCACACAATTTAACATGCCGATTAAACTTCTTGTTTAAATCGAGCTTCTTCGTTATCTATTAAAAACCTTGAATACGGTATCTCTTAGATCATTGTAACCGTTTATCGAAGACACATTTTCAGGATACGTAATATAATGTAATATAATAACTACGATGTGTTCGTTGAATTGTGAGGGAAATCGGTTTTTGATTTCCGGCAACGCACGGTGGATTTTTTTTTTCAAATATAAGTGAAAAGAAATAAATCTGTAAGAAGTTTAGTTTGAATAAGACAGCGGCCATCTTGGCCCAGCGTCTAGGCCTTTTATACAGGTAGCATTGATTCAAAATCCAACACTAAAAAAATGTCAACAATCATCGACCGGTCGAAGTTTCCATCCGTTCAGGCATTGCCCGGTTGTATGAAGTCATTAATGAAGTATTTTGCATAAAATGACTTCATGACATTTTCCGAACATTTGGTGACAAAAGCCTCGAATGTCACAACATCCAATCACCGGTGAAATTGCATGATATCATGACTGTTCTTTGCTAATCTGACTCACTGTTCGTTGCGCCAAATCCAGCCTAATATTAATTTGCATTCTCTGAATATTTCCAATGGCACAATTCAGGCGTATCGACGTTTTACGCGATAACAAAATAAATACATCAATATTATTATTTTACCGCCAATATTGTTATTATAATTCAAAGTAATCTTGTTGCTCAGCGAAATTTTCTTATCTTAAAAGGCCTCACGTGTTACTATGTGATTACAGATTGATGCCTTTGCAAAATATTTATAATATTATGCATTGTTTTGTTTATGCCTTGCTAATCGGTGGTTCTCAAAGGCGAATAAAAGCTACAGTAAACTGTAAACCCAGTAACGACACGAGCAAAAGCAATGTTTGTAGACCCCACCAAGGCATCTAGGCCCCACCCTTTCTCGATCTCACTCTTCTCCCAACTTAAAATTTTCCGCCTGACAAAAAATCTCTTACGTGGGATACAATAGTCACCCTGGAGAAGGTACCTTACTTAATCAGGCTTTTAGCAGATCGACACTTATCAAAGACATAGACCAGTCAGTGGTTGAGTGGGCATCGCGTTTGGGTCCCACCCGGGCGTCCCGTGTTCGATTCCTCGGCTGGCTAAGTCCTCCATCACAACACAAGCAACATTTTCGGCTTTCTGTGGTGGTAGTAGGAGATTTTCAAACATTTTTGGGTTATTCGTAACCCGGGAATGTTTGTCTTTCTTTAAAAAAAAAAAATAAAAAAAAACATGGTGCTGGAAGCTACAAGAAAGAGGTCGTCGGAAGTGCAATTGAATCATCAAGGAAGATAATAACGAATATAATCAATCTTTTTTCGGGAAGAGGAACTCTAAAGGCTTGTTCAAGAAAGCTAGTAGTTTAGTAGTTTAGTCGAGTGGCGAGTAACTCGCCACTTGACTCGACTTCAAGTAGAGTACATCACTGCCCGCCGCCCGTTGCAAGATGACGGCGGTTGACGGGCTGCTACAAAGCAAAGTAAAACGCTAATTAAGCATATTGTAATGCTTAGAAGAGGTGGAAGAATAAATCAGTAAAATGAAAATAGACACGAAAAGAGATTAATAGCAGCATTAATAAATAATTTTAGAGTTGCATCTTCGCTCCAATGCCACGACTTTTCAGACAATCGGATCGGATTAACACCGCACACATCCGATTCGAAAATCGACCGGGGCCACGCCCTTTGGACGGCCGGATTAGACGGCCGGCGTGGAAGGGCGTGGCCTATTTTTATTACCGAACAGGTTTTCTAATCAGATGTGTGTGGGCTTTCATAAGAAATGTATGGCGCGAAGGCCTTCCGGTTGTCTGATCAGACAATCGGATGGAAAAGTCGGATGTATGCGCCCAGCCTAAAGAGCTGATTAACCCACTCTACCAAAATTATGGTGTTCGGACGCGTTTAGTTACCACTATACTCTCCAATCGACTGAAATACTCGACCAATGCGAACGGGTCAAGACCAAACTGGATTGATTCCCCCGCCAGTAGCGAGTGACGGGCCTAATATCACTACACTGTGGCCGCAATGGGCGTTTTTATATGATTGATATTTCGCGCCCGCTGCCGCTACAGCGCAAGCAATTCACTCTGGACGAGCCCCAATTAACGAGACAATTAAAAAAAAAATAATCCAGAGAAACTGTTCACAGGGATTGGAAAAAGTCTGGAAAAACTCATCCCTTATTTCTTGAACTGCTTAACCTGCAGCATTTCGTTACTCCATGCGAATTCGCACTTCATGTCCATATCATTACCTTAATTTCTTATCCAATTACGTTTTTATTATCAATAATAAAATAGTGTTTATAAATATTAAACGGTGTCGTCGTTCCCTTTCCACCTACCCCAATTAGGTCCCCTCTATCCCTGGGCCAGTTACACAGTTCCATTGTGTAACGCTTGCGGCGCATTATTTATCGAATTGTTGAACTCAATTAGGACGGCCTGCTCCGATTAGAATCCTGCGGCAGGAACTGGAATATACAAGGATGTTCTCATCACAGCCACAGCCTACTGCTGAATGGAATCGTTTAGATTGGTCCCACAGTGGTTGCCGGCAGTAGGTGAACTGAACACAGGACTGGGCCTGTGTTCATTTTGCGGTACAATTATTGTGGTTTGGGAAATTTAAATAGCATGAAATTAAAATCTAAATTTATTTATTTATTGTTTGAACCATTTACAGTTTAACAATTATTACAACAATGTATTAGGGTTGGGATGTACATAGATATTAACACTCCAATTAGAAATGTTCACAGCATGAAAAATCAATGTTTAGCTGTAACTATTAGAAAATGCTTGAAGTTAACAGATCAAAATGAAATATAAAACATGGTAATGTCAAACAAAACCTGCAGAGAAAGAGAAAAAAGAAAGAAAGGGTATGACAATAAAGCAGCTACATAACTGTTCTCCACGAAGTGTCGTGGTAGGAGTTTGATAATTTGTTTTTTGAAATATGTGAGTTGCTTGCGTAGATATCTATATAAAAAATAAGAAATAAATTTTTGAATTCCTCGTTTCTTCTTATCTAGACGATATTAATCACAATATATGTAAAACACAACTTCGGTGTCAACTGTATTTCACGCTCATATCACGAAATTTCAGGGTGTGTTCACGAAAAGTTATAATATTTAATAAAAAAAAATATTTTTATAGGTTTAAATAAAATTAACGAATTAAGCATCACACCGTTTACCGTAGGAGAAGGCACAGTGGACGAACCGCCACACACATGCGTCTAGGCCAGGGGTCGGAATTTGCGGCTCTTTGCATAGGCATCTGCGGCTCTTCCGACATCAATTGCAATTTCACCTCCACTCAACCAGCCTTATGAGATGGAGCCGCCGAACGATTATTTTTTTGCATTCCGAACACAAAACTGGTTTTAATTTAATAAGGAATCCATGCGCGAGTCTGTTTACAGAAACATTTAAACGGGCAGAAGTGTGATATTACACTAAGAATGTAGATAACACAAAGCAAATCGTGATTGTCGTTCCACCACATTTTGACCATAGTACGATTACAACACCCTTCCCCCCCGTCATAAGATCGCTCTCTGATATATTTGTTATCCTGTTTCTTTGAAAAATTGACTCTTCTCACTTGACAAAGTGCCGACCCCTGGTCTAGGCACACGCTCTTGGTTTCATTCACATTCATGTGTCGTCTCACACTTATTTTTCTATTATTCCGAATATTGCAAGTTTTACCAAAAAAAAATCGTTAAAAAATACTGCCGTGGGAATGTAGATCTTTTATACTAAAATTTTATATGCGAGTCGATCGTATTGTATTAACACGTGTTCGCGTAATATCTGAAAGGTGGGAGTAGGCAAACAACTAGTAAAAGAAAACTGTTATTCCGTATCACACCTTTAACATACATGTTTGAAATTTAATGAAATTGAATGGCGGCGTGAACGCGGAACACGTGCATTTCCTTGATAGTATCAATATAATAATTATTCGTGTATGCAGCCAACACCTAGAAGGCTCGAAGACAACAGAAACAGACAACATAGCGGTCCGTGAATAGCAAGCAATTCAAATTCAACCATGGCCGTGAAATCACGGTTTTATTTGGACCAGACTTGATACGTATTTTAAAACGACTCCGGACAGAATGATGTCATAGATTTACCAATGAATGGACATGGAAAAATGTATTATCCAACATTGAGCATCAGATAGATATGCCTTATATTGTAGGGCCTCTTTTACAGTGGGAGTCATTTAATACAATGCGGCAAAAGCATCTAACCGGACTTTTTAGAACGAATTTTGTAAGCGACCATTACTAAAATATGAAATTAAACACGAAATACATTAAAAAAACATATTTTGTGATTGAATAAAGTAGCGTTAATATATTTTTTGTGATTTAATGACTGAAAACCATTCAACATTGAATCATAATAATTTTTTTGGAGCGAACTTTACGAATTTCTTCTATTGGAAGGAAATTCTTTAAAATTATTTTTCAGCTTCGCCACTGTGGAGATTATAATATATTATAACATTAATAAGACTTTCGAAAAAATTCGGAATATTGAGCAAAGTAGTTTATTCTTCACTGGAAGATAACTTTTACCAATGAAGTAATAAATAATAATGACTATGCAAAATAACTATGCGCCATGCCAGTTTAACGGAATTCAAACGACAAAAAAAATAATTTCACTATTCCAATGTTGACATTTAGAAGGGTAGTGTAGTCGTGGCAGTACAAAATAGGCCAAATTTACGAGTTCTTGAAGCTTAACACAACATAAAATTCAGGGGAAAATTATTTATAGCAGGCACTCAAAAATTACACTGAAAGTAATTTTTTAGTCTTGATCCAATCAACAATACAAATTCATGATTTATCTGTAATTTCTGTATGCATAGTTCGGAAATCGGTTTAGTGACAAAAATCCTCGAACTATATATAATCTTTAAAATTCTATGAAATAAATACCAACATGTCTGTAAAAAGGTGCAGTTTCAGAGTGTAGGTATTTTCGAACGTTTTACCTAAAATTCCAATACGTATTTCATAATATTATCCATACTAGTCCATACTAATATTATAAATGCGAAACTGCTCGAGTTTGTTTATGACCTTTTCACGCATAACACAATATGAAGACTTTAATAATTCTTTCACCAATATAAAGCTAAATTATATGCGCAGACTACAGGTTGTATATGATGGTAAGCTCTGGCGTTATGAAATTATAAATATTAATATATTATATTTGTTATACGTTTTCTGTCGCTAACAAAAGCGAGTTTTTGCTAACGTCAGAAAAAAATCTTTTCCATGGAAACAATGTTGATATATTTTTGGGCTCTATGCTGGTAGGTACTCAGCACTGGTCAGCTACTACTGCAGAAAATTCAAATATTAGAATTAGTTTTTTTTTTGGACAAGCTTGGAATAAATGTCAGATGAGAGTTCCTATATTAAAAATAAAATTCGTAACGATTATAAAGACTGAATGATAAATAGAGTATTTTTTTATTATATTAACGAACTTCCAAATATTTAAATAAAAATAAACATCCGAAATGTTTGTAAGCGCATAAATTCCGAACGAATGAACAAAATTGGATAAGTAATTCTTTTTTTTCTTTGAGCTATAGCATTACGAAATTTAGGTGGTAGGCGAGATGTTTGAAAACTGAATGTAAGGGAATGAATATATGGAATGCGGGAGGGGATGGGGGTGGGGTGATAATTGATAAGTGCAAGCGCTACAGTAATTTCCCGTAATACCATGCGAGCGAAGCCGCGGGGAAAAGCTAGTAGAATATAAAAGATCACCAAGAACTTTTTACAATGGAAACCTTTTAAGTTTCAAAACTACTAATAGTATAGAATTTACAGAAATATCATTCGTTCTATTTCTTGCGTTAGCAGAACAAACATTGGGTATTTTTGAAAGCTGGCCGTTAAGAGGTGGCTTTGAACCCACGTTGTTGGTACGAGTGCTATTCGCTGAATTGTTCTACATCCTGCAGGGGAACATTGAAGATTCTCTGGTGAAAGCCAAACTCTGTCAGCAGCGGGAATGAGCAAGAAACCAAAACCACCTAGACCACAAGAGTACACTAATTCTAATCAGCCCCATAATAACCTGCATGAGAACCTAAAAAAAAACGTATTTTTAAATCAACTAAAATATCATTATTTTTTATTTTAACTTTTTATGAGTAAAACTTCAAACTGTAATATTTAATTAAATGAAGACCTTATGAGCGAAACTCAATCGAAAATCTGGAAACAGAAAAATCAGAAAAAGATATTTACACCTCTGGGACTCGAACCCAGGACCTCCCTACTTTCCGGGTTGGGGCTCTTATCCACTAAGCTCAGGTGTCGATATCCAATTCGGTCACTTTTAACTGTACCATACTTCGACTAAGAACCACCCATATTATCTTCATTTTTCTTAACGCATATTTTTATTGGCTGCCATCTTTATCGTTCGTTTCCCCAACCCGGAAAGTAGGGAGGTCCTGGGTTCGAGTCCCAGAGGTGTAAATATCTTTTTCTGATTTTTCTGTTTCCAGATTTTCGATTGAGTTTCGCTCATTACGTCTTCATTTAATTAAATCAACTAAAATATTTAAAAATTTAAAAAAATTCATAAACGAGAATTTGTTAAGGTTCTCCTACAAGTTAGAAGGCCGATTTTATTCAGTATCCCGGCCTTGTGATTCTAGTTGGTTTTGATAAAGCATGGTGTATAATATAATTGAAGTAGCCGCGTCGAATCAGATATCGTGCAATTCAAAATTCGCCAAATCTTGTGACAATACTAATTATAATAATGGGAAGCCCGGGTTATTGCGTCCAGATTTGATCAATAGAAGCACCGGCAATTTAGTCACGAGGGGGCGAGTAACTCAGCCAATTGTTATTTTGGTTGGACAGGGTTGTAACTTAACTTTTTTGCCTTGTTCTTAGATATGGGGTATCAAAGTTTGCAAAGACGATCTCTCATTATCTATTAACCGATTTCTGATTTTGAGGTTCAATCTTAGTGTTAAGAGGAACGTACGCGCGGCCCGTTTCGGCCTGTTTCATACAAATCTTAATTCTGGATTTGAGATCAAAATACCCAACCAAATTGAAAACTTATTTTTGTAATCAAAAGGTATATCAAATATCTAGTACGGATGTGAGCTACTTTATTTATTTTTGCTTTTAATTATAAGATATATAGATGATTCTTTTGTGTACTGTGGATACTGCCGATATCTTCAATGTAACGAATCTCACGAACTACGGCGTTCAAAAGAAAGAGATGTTTTAGCAAAGCTCTCAGATGCACGACCCTAATGTTGTCATCTAACCGAATTCACTTACACCTCTTGATGTATGAATCATAAGCAAACACATCATTACAGATACTGGTCAGTAATTTGATACCTATCTAGCAAGAGTATTGTATTATCATTAATCAGTACGCCACGTTGAATTGTTTTGACAGTGCTGATTTTGATCTTTGTCTTCTGCCTGCGAAAAATCATCCAAGTACGAAATCATATTTTCTGTGAAACACTTGTTGAGTAAGTGTGTACATAATATTGTTGGTGTGCTGAGAAACGATGTTTTCTTGTTTGGTCTACTTGTTGAGTACCTACTTAACGTCTTGCTGTAAAGCCATCATTTGTTAGATTTATTTTTACATTACGTGATTATCACCAAAGACGACGTGGATCGTCTTAAATCTTAAACCATAGTGAACTAGCACATTTTTTTTTTGCAATTTCTGAGTTAGAGCTTGAAATGAGGGCTCCAAATCATAATCTAGCTCTGCCAGAGATCCAATCAGAGATTGGATCAGTCAGTCTACGACTGGTCAAGACAGTATTTCTTGGATTGGTTCACTCTGGCAGAGCTAGATTATGATTTAAGCTCTCAGAAACTTTCAAAAGTGAGTTAGTTCACTATGGTTTAAAACGATCCACATAGTCGTGAGCGTATTTTCAGGGAAAGGAAGAAGAAGTTTTGAGAAGGAAAAGGTAAGAGGGGTGGGTAGTACTTAGGCCTGCCAGGTAATACTCCTCATGCGATCTGTTGACGTAAGTAGCTCCATCTATTGGCATTGCTTTAATTCGGTTCTATTACAAAAGTAGATTCGTACACAACTTCACGTACGAAAACGGTTTGTCGTAAGGCGCGGCATTACAGTTGCATTCTTAGCCGGATTCTTGAATTTCAACCGTACAGACGTAAGCCTATTAATAACGTCCGATAGTAAAATCATTGTTCATTGCTGAAAAAAACCGATCTTGCTTATTTTTTTAATGTAGGTATACTAGATATTTTATTTTGATTAATATGTAAGAAAATTTCATGGCCTGGTACATTGTAATGTAAGGGATTGCTGCGTGCATGATTTTTCTTAGCGGGAAATTTTATGCACTTTGCATATCTTGTTACATCTTAGTGTATGTAGTTAAAAATTATTAGTCACGAAGAAGTTTTTTTTCTTTTCAATTCCTTTAACAAAATGTCATTGTTTATTTTATGCGTAATAATAAATGAACTGCATAACCGTCATAACTACCTTTAATAGTACACATTTCTTACACGTGTACGTATTGTTTTCATTTTAGTATTTGCATTTTTCCTCACTGCGTATTTACAATACGTCAAAAATTGGGTGATATTATTGTTTTACTTACGACTATGAACAATAACATATAACATTAAGAATACAGTGTCATTTTATCACTAAAGCCAATCTATTTGGCAATTTGAAAACAATAATTTACGATACATTGTGTTATCTAAGTAAACGTATCAAAACGCGGAAACGTTGCTTGAAATCATAGAATAAAGAATAACACAAGAAGTGCCTTGTGGGCGTGTTTCGTGATCCAATTATAAGCCTAATGTAGGCCATTACCTTTAGCCCCGCAACAGACCCTAATTTGAAGGTGCCATAGTCCTATTGGCTCCGGGTAACATCTACCTCGACAGTATGCTTCCCAGTGAGACAAGGCATCAAAAAATCATTTATAATCATATTGTAAATAGATTTAAAAAATTAGAGTGCAATTCACTTACGGTAGAAGTGAAACCTTCAGAAAACTAAAGAAGACAAGAGTGGGGAGACTACGAAGCACTTTTATCAATGTGAAGGATGATATTTTCCATATTTTTGTAGTGGAATTCCAGTATTCCCGAGTCTGTAGATGACGCTTTCTTTTGTGTTTTCTCTGCCTATTCATTTTGGAGTGGTTTGAAGATTGGATATTGATTTTACAAACACATATATTTTTTTTCGGATGTCTTAATATTCGATCCTTGATCTCCTGAATGTCTGGCTGCTAAGGTTCGTCAGGCGCTTCATATCACAAGACCAGGGGTCGGCAGTTTGTCAAGTGAGAAGAGCCAATTTGTCAAAGAAACGGGATAACAAATATATCAGAGAGCCATATTATCGTGGGGGGGGGGGGGGTAAAAATGTAGTGGAATGATAATTACGGTTTGCTTTGTGTTCTACATTCTTACTGTAATATCACACTGTAAATGTTTCTATAAACAGACTCGCGCATAGATTCCTTACTAAATAAAAAAATACAGTTTTGTGTTCGGAATGCAAAAAACAATCGTTCGGCGGCTCCAGCTCATAAGACTGGTTGAGTAGAGATGAAATTGCAATTGGTGTCTGAAGAGCCGCAGATGCCCTTGCAAAGAGCCGCAAATTCCGACCCCTGCACTAGACCAAAGGAGGCTTGCATGGAACCGTGGATTTATCGTATTACATTGGAACCGAGTACCCGCAAAATAAATAAATATTTTATTGCTATCTAATTCTCTTGCAGGCTAAATCCTATAGATGTATGGGTGTGTCTCTTTTTAGTGTCGCTTCCGTTACATTGAGTTTCAAATCACAACGGTGCTAAAGAAGTTTTCACCTCAATGAAATTAAAAATGAAACCCCTGCGCGGTAATAACACAAAAGAGATCCGTATATTCACGGAGTTGTAGACATGATGAGGTAACTAGAAATTAGAAATAAAGAGCGCGAGGTTTGCGTTCTACGAATACCCCGTAGCAATAGAAAAAAAAATCATTTTTTTCGCTCGAAATCGTTACAAAAAATAATATATTACGATACTACCAGAGCGTGCTAGCTTTTCTCTCACGCGACGACTCCATACTAAGAGATACACGGCCAATACAGTCAAATATATTTATTTAGTTTGTGTAGACATCAGAGAAATAATGACAACAAAAACATCAAACCGGCTTCATTTAGCTACTTATATTAATTACATACAAGAAGATAAACAGTTCACATCGTACTAATATGCAACGTTTCGTGTGACAGTGCGGTTTTAGAGTAGTTTAGTATGTAACGCGTTTCTGATGCAATCGTAAGAGAATGACATTTTATCACAGAAGTGCCTAGAAGCGACCGTATGATAATTTAAGCGGCCACTATCCGAATTTCTTAAACATTTGAAGTTTTTAAGCTCAAACATATGTTATTTTTGAAGATAATATCTGTACAATCTCCACGCCGAAAAGCAAATTATATGAAATTCCCTCGATAAAAAAAAATCGTAAAGGATGCTCCGAAAATTCTTATTTTCAAGCCTGTCTCTATTATTTAACAAGTTATATGTATGAAAAAATTCACAGCGTTTCTTTGAACGTTGTTTTAGACAAGCCCCACAAGATTTTTGCTCTATTCTAAACGAGTCATGTTTTATTAAACATTTTCCCAATTTTCGCTTCACTTTTATCGTTTGAAATATTAGCGCGCTCTCTCCAACATTCGTAATTACATATCTCTCCATCTTCTTCTTTTCGTGCTCGGATACGGGGCTTTAAAAGCAGTGCCACACACAGCCATAAAAGATTATCGCACGCCAAATAACGCTCTCCATACAATCCCTTCAGACCTGTCACACCTGAGCGGTTTATGCGCAGATCAACCGTAGACAATACAGATCTTACGCCGTAAGCGCTCCTCACGCGATATGCTAAAAGTTATGCGACCCAAAGGTATTACGAGGGAGTCATTTTAAACGGGCGGATGACAGCTGTCAAATTGACGGATTCAGTACAAAGAAATGGCATTTCGTGGCAGCTCCCTAACCCACATTAATTTAATTTAAATTAAATTTAAAAAAATAAATAAAATAGAGTTCTATGAATTAAACACAAAAACAATTAATAGGATGCGTTGGATAAAGGGTTAGGTTATGGGCTATTTTTCAATAATTTTTTTTCATAACTTATGACTAACTTTACAAAGGGGTGTTGAAATGGTATGATTCTGAGATGTCATGGAACCGAATAGATAATTTAATTTAAAGTGCGCTGCTGAGCGTGAAACATTCGGACTCTGACAATCTGGAGTTGAGTCAAATTTCAACTGAGCTAACGCTCAGTCTGATCAAAATATCTGTTGTTGAATATAAAACAGAGACCGCTTGTAATACACTCTAGGCGAGACTATAGGCAAGAGCTAGGCTAGAAAAACCGAGAGCAAACTCTTCTCTCGTATAGCACAATAGTTGTTCGAAGCATTATTGCAATAACACACCCGATTAGTTATTTCATCACCAGTGTGTACATAGATTCGTCTATATGTCCGTCTACGCAGTCATACGAGCATACATTACGATGATAGGATTCGGCCACACGGCTGTTTTGTGTCAGTGTGCGACGCTCTACGGCCTACTAAACAATAAATACGACAAACAATCACAGTAATGAATTAGATACGACGCCGACGGCAGATTTTGGGGAGATATAAAAGAGACTACATTATCGATATAACAACAAATAATTGTTATATATTTAAATATTTGTAATTAGGTGATCGCTTGGAAACCACAGAACCGCATTCATGTACAAAAAAATTAAACCTCTGGCTTTCAATAAAAAGAAAAATATCAAAATACCAAGTCGAATTTGTTTGCTAGTTGCCAAGATATCTGGCAAAAGAAAGGATAAAAGTTTTCCAAGATCAAATAAATGTAACAGCATGTTTGGGCGTTTTACATTATTATTATTTTAAAAAAGCATCCACGATGCAAGATGGAATATTACACGGGCCGTGAGTATCCCCTTTTAAAACTATATAAATTGATATCCACTATTTTGATTTACCATCTTATCGCTAAGCGATATTAAGATCTGCTAGTATTAATACGCTACGCTAGCGTCTGTACGGTTGAAATTTAATTTGATTTCTAGTTCATCGCTGACGCCGCGCCTTATGGTGGATTTAAGCTTGTCTGACGTGTCGTGTCGTGAAGTGTTCTGACGTGTGGCTAGCATTCATATATATGTCATGTTCTTAACGATATTTTGAATAACACAACACAGCTCTGACCCATGCACACTTGTTTGATCTGTCGTGCCGCGGCCGCTCCCGCGCCCCCCACCTTCTAACGAAAATAGAGATAGCTTCTGATGCGACACGACAGAACGCATCATGTCAGATAACGACACACTAATTTAAACATACCGCTCTGACGCGTCACGACACGACATGTCAGACAAGTTTAAATCCACCATTATGCAAAACCATTTTCGTACGTGAAGTTTGTTAGCGGAGTGGGTTTTTAACTGCTAGTAACATTTATTATCCGTAAAGCTGATTTATTATTAATAAATTAGAAATTACAAACGTGTTATTAGATCAACTCATTGGATCTCCAAAACTACATGGTACATACAATACGATCCAAACTTAAATGGCGATCTGAACTTGATATGATCCATTCTCCCGTAGGTCACTTTACAATGACGGTAAGCGAAAGCGAAAGATGCGTATAACATTCGTGCGACAGACTTTAAACTCGCCATTGCTACAATTTTCGTATCAACGTCAGGTCGGCATTAAAGTTTGGCACGCTACACCGCCGCTTCCATTTAAATAGTCTAGGCTTAGATGGGTAACAAATAAAAGTAAGATAGGTACCAAAACGAATCGCTAGTTAAAAACGTTGAATATTTAGTTATTACTTCATTGTTCGTTTGATACGGATAATACAGGATTTAAACACATTCATTGTACTTACCAAATACCCAATTCAAAACAAATGAATCAATAATACTCAAACAAAATCAAAAGTTAATCATGATTGTGGCATTTTTATTGTAAAAAATGTTATTTTGTTATTTACCAAGGCATAGGTATATATTATACTGATAACACTCACATTAAGGTGTAGGGTAAACGACTCTGCAACAGAGGATTAAAACGTTATAAAAATAATGAATATCGAGATAACGTTCAAGGTTTCACAAAAACAAAACAAACAAAAAAAAATACAATATAAAACATAACAATAAGTTTAAAAAGATAATTTTTATTAAATAATAGATGAATTATTACAAATTGCATTAATGAAACTGTCCAATTGGCGTTTACTGACAATCTTTTACATTATTCTAAGTTCGATTGCAGAGACAAGAGGAACACACAAGCCAACTAACTGTGACATGAATACAGACATAAAAAAAATCGTCTGACAAACTGAATCTAAAAACGGTATGACAATAATTTTACGGAATAATTTTAAAAGAAAGAAAAAGTTAACCCAAGGGAAACTGTCACAGATGATCGTAGCCATAAAATGGCATTTTTAAAAAGTTGCTTCTTTGAATTCATACATTTCTAACGAAAAAAAAACATTATTTAATAGTTCACGATTATATGTATTTTTTAAAAAATAATTAACAATCTTATTTTATTTCTACTCAACCGAAACGATAAGAAAATATTCAATTTATCCATATCATATTTTTTGGTATTCATAATGTTAACAGATTCGCAGTGAAGATTAATCGCTTCATAAGGCCTAACAATAGGTAGGTACCTAGGTACTAAATTTATTTATTTGCTTCATATTGATTTTGTAAATCCGACTAGGTATTAATTAGTTCCCGAGTTTTTTGCAGATGAGTATTGCCATAATGCCATCGACATGGTGAAGATATACTTTCCCTAAAATCATTGAATGTAAATAATAGCCTAAAACAAGGAATATAGAGAACAAAAGAGGCAGATACCTAACTAGGTAGTAACTTACAGATTTAAAAATATGCGAGGGGTACCTAGGTGCCATCCCTAGTAGAAACAAGGTATAAATAAAATAAAATGAATAAGGTTTAAATTTAAAAAATAAATAAAAAAAGTTTTAAATAACATAAAGTAATACGGGGCATACATGATAAAACTAGCTGACCCGGCCACGCGTTACTGTGGCTATCGAAACACAACGCCACCTACTGGATGGTTACCCATCCTTTTAACTCACACCGCCATCTATTAATTTGCATACAAATCCACACCACCCGCTTGCCAGCCCGCTGGTCCACCACAAACAAACATTCTCCTTTAACTATATATTTCAACCAATTTACAAAAAATCCTGACAGATTATATACCTAAACCTTCCTCATGAATCACTCTATCTATTGGTGAACACCGCATGAAAATCCGTTTAGTAGTTTTTGAGTTTATCGCGAACAGACAGACAGACGCGGCGAAGGACTTAAATTTACAATATGTAGAGATATGCAATAAATTGATTGGAGAAATACCTAGCCGGCAGATAATGAGTTGATAACTAATAGAAATTTTAGTACGAAATCTGCGACGTTTTACATGCTGAACTCGTTCGTTACCTTTGCACTATCAATTGGATATATCCGGTTATGAACTGAAATGATGGAAAAGTTCTACAATTGCATTGCAATCTGCAATGGTGTGAATTTCTTGCGGTAACAACACGACAAAGATAACAGAACCATTTTCAGTATTAGCAAACGTGTACATAATATTATTATTACAGCAAAACAAGATTGACAGATGTTATAGTTAATTGGTGATATTGATATAACTGCTAGACTAGGAGTAATTAAACTGAATGTACCTATTGCCAGGTTCAATCATAATTAATGACGATTGCAAATCAACGGAATCGATAGCAGATAGAAGAATGCAATGAAGATTTTTTTATTTTTATTTATTTTTTAAATTTTTTTATTTAATATAAATATATAAGTTTACAGTGGTGTTAATATAAATTACATATTGGTTCAGAAATTCTTTAAAATTGCAATCTCACCAAAGACGAAGCTAGTTCTTGTGCTTGATGAGCGAGTTACACTAATTATGACAGAAATAGAATAACATTATGCAATAGGTAAGTATATAATGGGAACAATTGAAACTTCTGGATCATCTATATGTGAAGATGTACATACAATGGGATATGGTTACATACTAAAATATTGTGCACTTTAGAGAAGTTAGAAAAATCTAAATTAAATAGAAATGAATATAGATTGACAATAAATAGAAAGAAAGAGAAAAACAGGTAATTATTTAATTAATTATTCCTGATGAAGTGTTGCTTCAGTTTGAGTTTCAGTTTATTGATGTCTTTGTTTTTTTTTTTATTTCAATCGGAAGATTGTTGAAATACTTTATTCCTAAATAGATGTAATTGTTTTGCATTAGTTTGGTATTAAATTTTGGTATTTTGATGTTGTCTTGATATCTTTTTGATTGGTGGGTTTCAAATTTGTTGACGATATTATCTTTGTAAATTTGGATAATTGCATTTTTCTTGAAGATATTCTCTACTCGAGGCACCGTGAAATCTGCGAAAAGTGTTGAAAAGATGTAAGAATAAATAACAATATTAAGAAACGGTCACTTACATCTAGCATTAAATATGCAGCTTGGTTCAATAATTATAAATCATTTAATTTATTGGAATAATTTTTGAAGATTAATACTTAAGTTTTACCGGCATCTTAAAACATGGGTCTCTTCAAGACCCATGATCACTCCTTCCTCTCATCAAATATACCTACCTTCCACAAGCATTTTCAAAGGCCCTGAGGGAAATTATTTTCCTCAGGGTCTTCTGTGTGGAGTTAATGTAAAAAAATATTGAAGACGAGGATAATGTTAATAAAGCTGAACGAAACGTAACTAACTAACCATTACGCCGTTTCCGCAGGAGTAGGCAGAGAGGGCGGACCGCCAACAACTCGGTCTTGGCACACACTCTTTGCTTCACTCACATTCATACATCGTCTCATACATACTCTTCTATTATTCTGACTTTTGACATGGCCCGACTCAAGTATCACTTGATCGTGCCACGACTTCCTGGGGCGTCACCGACTTCGTCTACCATTCACATTTGCGTCATATATTCTTCTTACACTGAAACGGAAAAAAAGACACAGAACATAAAAAAAGGTAACGGTCGAAACTGGAGATCAAACTTACCGTGAGAAATGTGGGAATCAATTGAGGATAACGTTGGTAATTCTTAAAAATTAAACAAGATACCGGTAAAAATTACGCAAAATAATCAGGCCTCAGTACCTACCTATTTAAGTGGTAGTGTTGTCCCGGTAAGACAGAGGTTAGAGGTAAAAAATTTTGAGCACTCGGCCGTCAAAAAAGAGCAAGGTCTGTCTACACGATATTTCGAAAAACCTTCCCCTTCCCCATCCTCTTCCCACTCCGTAAAGAAGAATAAAGATTGTGGGCAATGCTGGGTGTTTCAGCTAGTATTCTTGAATAAACAAAACACTACGATAATACTATACCTACTGTATTACATAGAAGAACAAAAAAGTAAAAATGTAGATACGGAAAGCTAAGAAAAACAGAGGTTTGGTACCTATACTGGTATATAAATACATCTAACAAAAAAAAAATTAATTCTTAATCCAAACAAATGCGGCTACGGCCCGAACTAAGGAAAGGTCAAAAAAATTTTTTTTTCGCAAAATGGCGACTGTCTGAAATAAAAAAGAAATTTTTTTACCAGTTTTTTTTTTTACTACAAATTTTTTAAAAATTGTAAAAATTGTTATAGTTTTAGTTAGCGCGGTTAGAATAATATATAGAGAAGGCTCACACCAAATTTCAAGTAAATTGGTTCAGTAGAACTTGAGATATTGTGTCAACCGTCTCGAAAAAAGTAGTTTTGAGAAACACGCGTTCAAAGTTTTGTTCTATTTAGATTTTAGTTAGATTCCGTGTAAACCGGTCGAAATAAAATGGCTCTAACTTTTAAAACAATTCGAATTTTGAAAAATCCTTTTAAGGAGATATTCTTGAATATTTAAAACACTGAAATATGAAGATTTTTTTTTCTAGACTAGAATACCCCCTTAATTAAACACTCTTCCTGCTGATGAAAATTGTACATATTATTTAGATTGATTCTGTTCTGCAAACATTACATAACCGGGTTCATGGGGTGAAGTTTGTCTAGGTCTTGGAGGCGGATGACCAGGACACACTGACCCCCAGATTCCTACCCACCCCTTAAACCTTTTTCCTTCCCAAAACTCTCCTTCCTTTCCTTAAAAAACCCTCCACACAGCATCCCCAAGGATGACATAGGCCTTGAGGGAAATTATTTTCCTCAGGGCCTCCTGTGTGGAGCTCATGTAAAAAAAAAAAAAAATAGCGTAAAGAAAACCACGATATACCGATCTAATCAACCTTTATAAACACTTATATTGCGGTGTTTGTATAAAGGCGGAACTCCTGCGCCAGAATACACATGAATACTAGCTTGAACCACACTATAAACGTTCTTTGTTTTCCGTCTCCTGCGTTTTTGAAACATGGTTTGAAAGATTGGTGTGAACAGGTGTGAAGTTCGCGCGGTCCGACAATTTCGCTAGTGGCCTTTCCACGCGTACGCAACTGAACACTTGACGTTTAAATAAATGTTAAAATATGTTCCGATGAAGAAGAGATGCTACATCAGGGAGAAAACAGAGATATTTTAATATATGTTTATTTACCAGGAAAGATTTCCGACTAATATCAATTATTATGACCTAAAGTTAGTATTTGAATTTCGAATGCGTAATTAATTACGCATTCGAAATTCAAACGTCAAAAGTCGAGTTCTGTTAAGAAATTTAGCGATGATATTGTAGACGAAATATAAAGGAGAACACGCAGATTTCAACTTAGACCTAACCTACCTAACTAGATTTTTATTAGGTATTTATTTATCAGGGAAAGAATAGAATACCTATTTTAATTGGTCAATTTCTTCCGTGTCTCTGAAATCGATTTATAAATTAATAGACTTTATTTACAAGTGAGTTCACGAAAGATATAATCATCCATTACGACAGTATTTATTTGCAATTTAAAGTCATAATTAGGTATTAGGCTCGCGCGGTTGACATAACCCCAAACGTCATTCGATTTATCTCTGGTACCAACCGCTCCGTACGGCTCCTGTAAAAATATGAACTTATTTCCCCCCCGCCGGCCCCGCCTGCCTTCCCGCTTCCCGCTTCACCCACTTCAAAAATAATATTAATATTAATGTTGTTAATATTCGTTATTATATTATAATTTTATTATCAAATACATTTATTATATTGTATTAAGGTATCATAATATTTTAAAGTAGTGATTATTAAGCTCAATCATTGCGCATAACCTCAAAAACTTGTTCGGTTTGATTCCCATACATGACCGCATCGCGCGGCTCTTGTAAAAATATGAACACATTTCCCCCCGCCAGCCTTCCCCTTTCGCCCGGGAGATGAATGTTTTCCGTCGCCTGTGGTAAAGCTTGAACACAGGGTTTTTGAACACGAAGTGTTCAAATTTTCAATGTTTTGGGTGCTGTTCAAGCTAGTGTTCATGTGTATTGTAGCGCAGGATACGCCGCTTTAATCCCACCACGGTAATGTTTCATTTAGAAATGGGTGACATTTTCTCACGGACGTAAATCATTCACAAAAATAGAAAAAACAACTTTCCGTTCAAAAGAAAGATCTGTTTTGGAATGTAGCGTTCGTACCTACCACTCTGTCATAGAAGTTGGTGGTGATTTTTATCTGGAAGGAATATTTATGTAATTTATTAATATAACAAAAATGTTTATAACATCGTGCCGACTTGGTGCAAAAAAAGGATAACACAAAAAGGCGGGTTATAGTTTATAGTCAATGATAAAATAATAATTTAGACGAGGTCAGAAATGTTTCCCAGAGATAAAAAAAGTGCGCTGTCATAATATAATTATTACTTATTTTCCCATTTATTACATACTACTAGCTGCCCGGGCTTAAAGCGAGTTTTTAGAAATCAGACGTGTAGACCTTTTTCCGGTTTTGAAGGTCAAATGTGCAAAATTTCATCAATCTTGGAATAAAACTGTAGATTTGTGTAATAATCAAATCCACGCCGCACGCCTGCCACATAGTGTTCTTTATTTAAATAGAAGCAAATACAGAATTTATATGGAGATTAATTAGGTAGGTATTATTATGATCCATATTATGGATATCGTTATCGTTATTATACCAAGCAAATCAGTGTAGGTAGGTACCTAAGGGAATTAGCGCCTTGGAAAAAATGTTGCCAACATTTTAAATTTACATACCTTCCTAGGTACCTAATATTTGAATATAAAAGATTCAGTGATAATTAATAATCAACAAATTTAAAAAAATCTTATAAGAAAAAGTGTGTACTTAAGTATGAAACGGCCAAAAACATTGAAGAGATGGTGATCTCTGCTATGAAATTTGTAACAAAGTCTCTGGAATGACTAGGTTATTTCTATTGTGAGCTATGGAGTTTTGAAAGGATAATGAAAACTGCCAAAAAATAGGGCGAAGACACAATATTGTTAAGAACTCCAAACCAAATGCTGACGAAGCCGGTTTGTAACTATTAGTAATAACTAATTAATAAAAATAGGAACGATATTATCTAGGTAGGTACCTAGACACCAAGTTGGTGGTTTATTTTCAATTGGCACCTGGACATTTCGGTATGACAAAGCTAGCCAGAACTGCAACGAGGGTGGGTAAAAAGCTAAAAAATATATGAAATTCTAGCCTCTCTGCCAAGCTGATATCATTTATAATTATATGTTTATACAATAGTGGAAGATACATTACGTAATTAATCTCTCCACAATAGAATGGTTAGGTAGGTACCACATGGGTAGATGGAAAAAGTAGGATTTTTGCTTTACACATTAGCTACCTACGCATTAGCTAAAAAACAATATCAATAGGTTTTATGTTGTTTGCAGTTTTAACTTCTTAATCTACGGTTTCCCTAAAGGTGCCAAGGTAGGTACCTACATACCGTGAAGTAAAATTAATAATAAAATACTCTTCAATCCCTTATATTAGGGGACATTTCGATCACAGGTAAAACAAAATATACGTTTCCATAAATAAACGAAACATAATAAAGTTTCCCGCTATCATTGACGAAGCTGACTATAATAAGCATCGTCTTTGATTTTTATCATGGCAACATTAGGTAGGTACCTACCTACCTACTCCTATCCTATAAATAAAAATAAAATATTTCTGAATGAGCAGGTTCAAAGGTCGGCACGTTCATTTATTGATAAATAAAATAATACAGCGGCGTATTATCAACAACTAAGCATATTATGTTTATTTTTTGGTTGTTTCATTTCAATATTGCAGTTTATGCAGTTTTTATTGACGAAAATGACAAGTATTGTTTACAGATGCGTTCTCCCTGTTCTATTTTGACGTGTGGAGCGCGAGACGTAAACAAACGGTGAATTAGAAAATGAATACAAAACAACATGTAGGTATAATGTTGATTTTGTAAATAAAAACAAAAACAATAATAATAATAGGCCGTAATCGTCACTGTACGCGGCGAGTGTTTATGAATGCATATTGAAATTTTATTGATTTCTATTGGTCGTTTTCCTTGCCCGCCAACAGCAAACGGCGGCCTATAATCAAGGAGTCAAATGACAAGTCTTATCGCCTATTCAGCATTCAGCACCCTGGCGCTAGGCGGCACAATAATAATATTGTTTACAACTGAATGATGTAATCAATACAGAATCACATAAGCCCGCAGCAGCAGTACAGTACCTGGCTGTGGCTACTCTAGCTACTGACAACACAAGGAAAATACGTTTATGATTTACGGCCACTGTTTTGATTACTTTAACCTAAAATTGCGTCACAGATCACGTGATTAGCCTGTGGTACATCGTCGTCGAGAAGATCAATAAGAGTTCTGGTAATATGCACACTCAATATTGCACAATACGATGCTAATAAGAGATAAACAATATGGGTGCGATGGAACGGGTTGACATAAACACAGGCGGAACTGACGGAAACTATGTAAACATGTCGGGGAGCACCTTGCGAGAAGATAGCCGTGAACACGTTCGCCACTCTATGTGGTCTGTATGGGAGGGCTTCCGCTGCGTAGACGGAACCGCGGCAGTCGGCACACTTCGTTGTTTACGTTGATAATGTAATGAATAGAACTTACGATCTTGGGAGCTGCAGCGAGGGGCCACCTTTCCTCTGGAACACGCCGTCCACAAACACTCCATTCTTGCCATTGCAGGTCATGAAGAACGCCGGATGGTCGAAGAACACCTCCAGGTGCTTCCTGGAGATGAAGCTTGAGTGGCCCATATTAACGTCCACATCTCCCCTGCTGCTGTTTCGGCCGATAGTGATATGCTTTTGACGCACCAGGTACTCGAAGTCGCGGCCCTCGAGGCGCGCGATGGCAGTGCCTGTCACCTCGGGGGCCCACTGCACCTTGGAGGGGCTGGCGGGGGCCGACTTGAGCGCCAGGAGGGCCCAAGCATCGCTCTCGGCGGTCCTCGAGTATTGGGACATCACTTCCAGGTCAGGGGTCACACTTCGCGACACCGCACTGTGTTTACCCACGGCGAAAACGTGGGTGGCAAAACATTAATGAACACCTCGCCAAGAATAAGATAACATTTTCAAATGAGCACTATAACTTGATGATAAACGCGGTTAAACTTGAACGATAGACCAAAAGCGCATATTTTACTGAATATTTCTTTTATAAATTTTGCAACAGTCAGTTCATCCGATCCGAACGAATTTCTTCAACGTTGAGGTTACTAACATGACGCACATGCGCGCAGTTTCTACTTTCTGCCAGTAAACAAGAATTATATAAACAACCACGTGATTTAGGTTATTTTAATAGAAAAATCACTCGGAGAACTATATTTTTATGCTTAAAATGCCTCGGAAACAATGTAGCAGCTTTGGCAGAGCGTATTTTAGATTGAATTGGACAACTGTACTTTATAGATTTTTAAAATAAACATGAGGCGCGACAGGATTTAACCAAAAATGACAATTCGGTACACGCAGTACAACAGTGTAGCAAGGAGGTGTACATCATTTCATGGCTGCTAGCGCCATCTAGTTGGAGGACACTAAACAGGTACTCGAACACAATGCGGGAAATTTGAGATACCTAAAAGCAAAATCACATTGTGGTTAAAATCTTTAGTAATACTACAACTCAGGAAAGATCACTGATTTCAAACAGTTAATAATAATATTAGCTACCATTTCAATACAAAATTCATTCGGTGAGCAGTAAAAACAGAATATTTTTTTTCACTTCCGTAAATCGAATGTCCTTTCAAGTTGGCAACACTGCTTAGGCTGTCAATAAACGGATAAACGTCACAAATATTTTTATTTCATTTGTTTGTATTATTATTGTCGTTATGGTCGTTATTGTCCTTGGTATCGTTTGCTTATTTCTGTTCGGGTTATTTTAGAATTAATATTCATTTTCTGAGCGGCAAGCATTTATCGTGTAAAATAAAATATCTTAAAATAAGTTTTCTTTTCCTCCTGTGATTTTGAAATCGAAGCAAGCAGGTGAGAAAATAACTTTCATTCTATTTTGTTTCACTTGATTGATTATTTTTTTAGTAATTATCTTTTCACTGTATCTATAGTATTATTTCACTCTCAAATTATTTGTAACTTATAATAATATTGTTAGTATCAATATAATATTTGTAAATGTAAAATTCTCGATTATTTATTAATTGCATAATTTTTAGGAACTTAATTTTTTTATTGCGGATTTCTCTTTTCGGGAATCAAATATTCATAATAACATGAATCTACTGTTTTTAAATGATACCTTTTGTTTAAATAAAATGGTTCAACTTTACCGAGCTTTATTGCACCGCACATTATGATCCTGACACACTTTTGAATTATTTTTTGAGGTGTGCTAATTTTGGTAAAGCTGCAATATTGTTATTGTCTGATGAATTTAAAATTAAAAAAAAACTTCACCTAGGTGCAGCGTTGCCAGCTCTATGTCTTTTTACGTAGATCTTCGTATTTTAGGCCTTTCCTGCACATCTACGAACTTCAGTCCCAGAATCTACATATTTTCTATCAAATTGCACAAAACTAGGTTTGATACTAAAGTTCATGCCACATAAGAAAAGTGGCTTAAAAACACAAGGCACCCATCCCATTCCCGCCCCACCTCGCCCTATCCCATTTCCAATATCCCATTTGGTCCCCTCCGTTGTGGTAAATTTTTTTCCATATTATGCGACAGTATTTATTCAGTTTCACCTAACCCGACTTCTTCATTTCGGTACATCTACGAACTTTTTGTTACAAGTTGGCTAAACCTACGTAATTTTCTAGTCAGGCCTACGTCTTTTTCAAAATCCGGGTTGGCAACACTGTCTAGGTGGTAATTTTTCGACACGCTGTGTGGGAGATATATTACGATTAATTTTTGGTTTATGCTGTGTTGAGCTTCCTCCTTCTTTAGCCAACGTTTTGGACAGTGATGAACACTGTAACGCTGTTCAAAATATTGGCTAAAGGAGGAAGTGCAACACGGCATAATAACCCAAAAATAAATCACAATGTGTGAAGTGTGTTTAGAGGAGAGGAAGAAGTTAACCTACCCAGATTCCATACCCATTCAAGAGACCCACATTTTAGGAGGGAAAAAATAGAAAACACAAAAGCTGACAGATTTTCACAGCCGAGCTTTTGAGCCTTAGTTAGTAAAAACAACTCTTTCTCATGCGGAAAACGTTATCCGAGTATGGATGCTGTATGGCGTTTCTCCCGAATGGGAAGCTGGTTCCTCGGATCACCTTCCATTGAAATATCAGTAAAATAAATATAGAATAAAGAAAGAGAATATTCAAACCATGCTCATGATCTGCAGTGGTGGCACGCATTTGCCTCCGATCTGTAGACATTAAATATCTGCAGTCAAATGGTTCAAGCATCTGTTACCTGTTATAGTTTTTCGGCAAATAAAAACACTTTCTTTCATAAAATGTCATATAATATTATAATTTCATTAAAAAATACAAAGGGCATACTAATAATTGAAATAGGTACACAAACTAAAAAAAAAAAAATTTTGGTATAAACATTTGTATAAGAACCAACTGTTTTTAATTTGCACCATTTATGTACAGAAATATTTATGTCTGCAAAATCTGAGGTACAGCTTTGCCCAATCAATAAACAATACATTTTGGCTGTCCTTGACCTGTTAGCCAATTTGTCAATGGTTCAAGCCTGATAGCACAGTTAGTAAAAATCAATGGCTGATTGGTTAGGTACCTGTTTGCCTCACCCGCGGTGATTGTCCAAATATTTGTCATACCTTCATTTCAAGTCTTATCCAAAGTCTGCTAAATCAACATCTTCCTATGCGTATACAGGGTGCGGCAGCATAACTTCCTTTTTCAAAACTTAATAAAACCCATCGTATCAATCAGAAATTTTTTATTTGTTTTTTATAATATAGGCACATACCTAAAGTTTGTTTTACTTAGTTTTTGAAGATCAAATAAGGTAGGTGATGTCCCTCATTCTCCATACACTGAGTAAACCGATTTCTGGTGTTTGTCAGGCGTTATCCTGGCAATTTCTTCCTGGATGTCGGTCTTCAAATCTTGTAGGGTCCTTGGACGGTTCACATAAACACGGAATTTCAAAAAACCCCTTAGAAAAAAATCACAAGGGGACAAATCGGGAGAGCGGGCCGGCCACTCCAAATCGCCCTTAATTGAGATGAGGCACTCTGGGAACAAAACATGATCACAGAACACCCGTTCGAATAGGCCTCAACGGCAAGCACACACTCCTCACTGTTCCAACGCATGATGGCGACTAAACTGTGTTGGGACAAAACTTTATAGTTCCGCCTCTCGAACGAGATCACTAGAGCTCTGCTACGACATCAACCGACTGAATGGCACGCATTTTAAAAAAGGAAGTTTTGCTGCCGCACCCTGTATTTAATGCCTAATCACAAATTCAGTCAAGTGGCCGACCATGTTCAAACACAATTTTTTAATTGGTGGATGTTCACTCAAGTTCTTATCCCTAAAAAAATATACTTGTGCATATTTGCACAAGTATATTTTGTGCGGTTTTGTTAAAGATATTGGAAGTTTTTGACTAGACACACAGCAATTTACAATTCTTTACTAAAAAAAATTAGGTTCAACCACAGATTAAAGAAAGGATAGACGTGAATCAAAGCTAATTTTTCATCCCATTTCCCATGGCTGGTGTCAAGTAGGGTCATCTAGAAGAAGTCCAGGACTGAACAACTCTCTAAAAACAGAGAACATTGGAAGCGGGTAGACTATGGTTGTAAATTTCGATTTATAATCATTACACAAAAAATGTAATTTTATTCTAATTTTGGAAAAATAATTTTCGTTTGATTTGGTCTAGCTTTGTATCCGTAATTTAGTTTGAGCAGTAATTTCGCATCACCAGCTAAGAAGAAACAGTCATTTTCTAGAATTATTCTGTGTTCACAGAATTCAAATCTGTAAGGATTATAAAACAATTACATATTTCTCGGTGAATAGAATATTATCTAATAAGTTGTTGAGTTGTGTCAGTTTTTCAGTCATAATGATGGTTCATGTTTTTCGTCTGGATGTATCTGTGCTTAATTATAAGTCAGGAGATGGAATAACAGCATCGTTCGTCCAGACCAACAGTCATCTTGTTCCATCAGTCATCTTGTTTTGTTTCGGTCATTTAGTTCTATCCGTAATCTTATTGTATCAGTCGCCTATTTTTATCATCGTCTTGTTTTGTATCAGTTGTTTAGTTAAATCAGTAATCTTGTTCTATCAGTCGTCTATCTACTATTTCTATCAGTCATCTTGTTTTGTATTAGTTGTTTAGTTCTATCAGTCGTCTATCTATCAGTCACCCATTTCTATTAGTCATTTTCGTCATCAGTCGTTTAGTTGTCTATCTATCAGATGTCTATTTCTATCATTGTCTTGTTTTATATCGGTCGTTTATCAATTAGTCGCCAACTTCTGTCGATCATCTTGTTCCATAAGTCGTCTTACTGTTTCAGTTGTCTAATTCTACTAGTCGTCTATCTATCATTTGCCTATTTCGCTAACGCTTGTTTTATTAGTCACCTTTTCTATAAATTATCTTGTTTTATCAGTCACCTATTTCTATAAATCATCTAGTTTTATCAGTCATCTATCAGTCACCTATTTCTCATCATCTTGTTCTATTAGTCATTTAATTAATCTAGTCGTCCAGTTGCGTCAGACAAGCCACGCCCCTGTTGATCCAGTGCCTCTCGGGCTTGTCACTCCTGAAGGTGATGATGGTCACGAAGTTGCTTGAATGGCCCGTGGTGGCGAGCACTCCTCTCCGGGCGCTCGTCTTATAGATGGGACAGAAGTAGCACGGCGGAGGGTTGAAGTCCGACTTCTTGGCCGGTCTCAGCCATATTATAGGCACCGTGTCGAACAGGATTTTAGGGAAAGATTCGTCCAGCTTGTTCAGCTGGCGGTTCCACCTGGCGCCTTCCAGGAATAAACCCTGCAAATTATTATGAAGTATTAGTTGCTGTGAACTGGTGGATCATAAGACGGCATTCAACAATACAAATGAAGTACATGGGAAACATCCTACAAAGATTCCTTCATTTTAAATAATAATTTTTTTAATTCTTTTATGATGATATAAAGTGGCACATCAATATTTCCATCCTAATGAAATCTGTTTTTGTGGTTGACTGTTTGATTTATTTTAGAAATACATACATATAAAACTGAAGATCAGACGGAAGAACGCAAGAGATTCAGAGGTTTTTGATAAAATATAAACTACAATAATATGATAATAATAATGATTAGGTGCTTATTTTTAACTGGTACTTACTTGGCCGAATACACTCTCATCAAACTCTTCCTGAATTTGCTGCATGAAAAATTATTAAGTGTGTACATACACATTATTTCTGATGAATTATAGAAACCTAAGCGTTAAACATTCAAAATCATCAAAAATGGACACCAAAACAAAACAAAGAGACTGACTAATTAACTAACCATCACACCATTTCTCACTAGAGTAGGCAGAGAGGATGAACTGCCAAACAATTCGGTCTTGACACACTCCTTTCTTCATTCATCTATACATCATCTTTTTTTTTTTTAATGTGAATACTGCACAAAAGTCCCATCTGCTCCCAATCTGTGAGAAGGGAATCTGTGAGAAGGGAAGTCTGTGAGAAGGGAAGTCTGTGAGAAGGGAAGTCTGTGAGAAGGGAAGTAAGTAAGAAGGCATCTCCAATCGGGGTTGAATGGGGGAGATGGGGAAGAGCAAGGTGGCTATTCAGATCTGGTCACCAAACATGGCTAAAGCCATTTCAAGCGACTTTTCAATTCTGAGTGGTGGTGTTACACCAGGGCAATACTGAGAGTAGCTTCCATTAAGAAACTGGCTATTCAGATCTGGTCATCAAACATGGCTAAAGCCATTTCAAGCGACTTTTCAATTCTGAATGGTGATCTTACACGAGGGCGATACTGAGAGTAACTTCCACTGTGGAACGTGCCGCAAATATACATTATATAATTTTAAATGATTAAATTGTAAAAAAACACAAATAATCAAATAAAATTTACTTGCGCATGCCGGGATTCGAACCCGCAATCTTCCGATTACTAGTCAAGAGCCTCACCTTTTAGCCTCATAGGAGGTTGTCATACCCTTCTATTATTCGGGCTATTGACATGGCCCGGCACAAGTATTTAGTTCACTTGTTCGTACTGTGTCTTCCTCAGGCGTTTCTGACTTCTTCTACTGTCAATTTTTAAAAGAAAGTAACAAATTTGATTTAATTGTTTCTCCATGGCAAAATACGAATTCTGACAATTCATTTATTCTGGCAAGAGTTTTATCTATTTTTTTGAGCTGCAAATGAATGAATGATTTTACGAATGACAAATTAGTAATATGAATTTTACTATAATATATATTTTAAAACCTTTGTGTAAACTCCAAAAGTTAGGTCATCTGGTGCATCAGTTTCATATTTGGAAATCTCAAATTCGTAGTGCAGCTGGTCGATGGGTATTTTGTACTTCCTGGAGAAGTTCTGCAAAACCCCCGTCAGGAAGGATTGGGTGAAGTAGAATCCTGACAGCCAGTAAACAACCGGTGGCCCGTTTTCAATCCAATCTTGAAGGAACTTTAACCTATGCAAAAATAATACAAAAATCTCTAAATATATATAGTACAATCTCACTAATCCAGCACTATTAAAAACTAGTTATTGGAATGTTCGGATTACTGGATTATATAGAGAAAAAATCATAATAAATAAAACAAAGCATTTCATAAAGAGAATATAATGTATGTAATGTATGTACATATTTGTGTTCTTGTTTGATAGGTTTTATTGTAACTGTAACATAATATGTTACATTTTAAAACTATGTAATTTTGAGATATTATCTCAAAATTACATAGTTTTAAAATGTTCCTCAATTGAGGTCTGCTTTTGTGCAACTTGTAGTCCTTGTAAAAAACCTTTTCTCGCATGTTTCGAAGAATTATAATATCTTTGGCAGATATGCCGTTTTCTTCTGCCCATATTAGATAAGTGTTGAGGTTAGACTGCTAGATGACAACGCGGCGATGGAGCGCATAGGCGTAGAGGGGCGAGAGAGGCGCGGGCAGAGGGTGCCGGATTATTGGACGTATCGGTCTATTGAAGTGCCGAATTAGTGATATTGTACTGTATATATATTTTTTTAAACTGGAAGTTCTGTGAACCGGTAGACTTTTTTAAAAAGGTTGAAAAGTTGTTGTTGAAAAGTCTAGAACTGCCCCTGGTGGTGAGCCAGGTTTGGAATTCTCTGGTTTAGAGAGAAGAGAATACATGCAAAGTTTTATTGTCAAGAGAAAAGTTCAATACAGGTCGCAATTATTATCAAATAATGTGCATCGTTGCGCCTCTATTATCAGCAGCCGTTAAGTGACACCCTGTCCAAAATATATTTTTTGCAGAATAAATTGTATAAAAAAAATTGTAACATCTTTCAGTAATTTTTTTTATGTGTACTGTACATCACTAATTCCATTTTTTTGTAAAAAAATATTAAAATTTAAAAAATATTAACCACTTGGATCCACAAAAAAGTTATTTTCACGAAAATATAACATTACCAGACATATGTATGACTTATGAGGCGGTTCCATGCCAACTGAGAATATCAACACCTCTTTGCAAAGTCATTAAAAGCTATGAAAAA
Organism: Glyphotaelius pellucidus; assembly: GCA_936435175.1. Lineage (NCBI taxonomy): Eukaryota > Metazoa > Arthropoda > Insecta > Trichoptera > Limnephilidae > Glyphotaelius > Glyphotaelius pellucidus. Next base: position 11,322,852 of record OW386549.1, read on the forward strand.
AAATAATTTAAAAATTGCCCATAACCCTAACACCTAACTTAACCTATTTTAGCAATTTTTTTACTCTCTTTTAATGACTTTTCTGAGGTGGTTCTGAGTTTGTTTCATTCTGAGTTGTCCGGTTACCTGACTTATTAAAGAGATAGATTTTTTGTTACATCCTCAACAATTTTTATAATGTCACCAGATAATGCAAAGATAATAAGTTGTTATTAAAATCGAGAAAATAATATTTTATTACAAAGAAAAAAAATATTTGATCTTGATGTCTACTTTATAAAAGGTGTTCGGGGGTAAAGTATACAACTTCGGGAGGTAATTCTACAATCTTCGTGTACAAGTAAAAAACATAAATAACTTTTTTCGAAATTCCAACATTTTAAGGTAGTTTTTAAGTAAAAAAGATGAATTGTTTGTACGGAAAAAACAATGGAATTTAGGAAAGGCTTATTTATCTTTTTTTACTTCTACCACCATGTGGAATCATCTTTCGAAGTTAGTGCACTTTACCTTTGAACACCCTGTACGGAGAGATTTGTTGAGAGAGATATCAATATATTTATGTAAAAAAAAAAACTTTAATGACTCCCAGATCAAAACGAAGTCTGCATAATTTTACACACAAACTATTTTATTGACTCATTGCAGTTCTTCGACATGGATGAACCAGTGGAAAAAGAAGTCTCCGACAAAGAGCGTTGGGTTCGCGAAGCAGAGGCGGTGATCGCAGACATAATCCACCACGTCCACAGCGTAGAGATATCCACCGAGCTGCCCAACACTAACCGAACCATTTATCTCAACCTCAAGACGCTGGAGAAGAAAGAATACTGCATCGAGATGTCCTACTCCGGCTTTCAAGTCGTCGGGGAAAAGTTCGACGATCGGAGCCTGTCTTCCGACGAATACTGCGAAACTCCCTACAGCTTATTGAGCAGCCTTAGCGTCAACTACGACAAGTCTTTTGCCGGTGAATTGATGGAAAAACTGAATAAGCTTAATAATGCAAACAAGTAATTATAGGAAAGAGACTTGTATTAAAGGCTTGTGTTCATTTGGAAAACGTTGTTAGGTCACATTCATGCGCATTATCAGTAGCATACCAGTAGTGTCACATATTTATTCCACCTAAAAGTAGTAACTGCTCTCTCTGACCAAGTAAAATTATTAAATGAAAATTATAATAACAAATTCTAAATGTTGTTTGTTAACAAGTTATCGTCGATCGAAATCGATAACTTTGCAAGTCACTTCTGGCCATTTTCAGGGAGACACATAAAACCGCTGTGACTTCACACATTTGGAGTTCATTGGAGATAGTACATAACATTATGTACATATTATCAAAAATTTACAACACATGGAAATATTTTTACTACTGGACAATTTTACATTTATTAATAAAATTAATATTGTTTATTAATAAAATTACCTTAGGAAATTTTATCTCAAAGAAATTTTTATCTCAAAATAAAAAGATTTCTTTGTTGTAACCACTGTCATTTTTCAAGGGCAATGCTCCCTTCCTCAGGGTTTACCAAAAACTAATTATAAATAAACTTAATAGGGTCAATGGAAAGGTAGTAATGATTGTGGTTTCTTTTATATAGGTAAAACTGGGAGATACTTTGAAATAAGAATAAAGGAACATATGAAATGTTTAAACAATAGTAGTTTCTTTCTTGGAGTTTGCCAATCATTTGTTGGAGACTAGTCACACTTTTGACTTTAATAGTGGAATTGAATTATTACATTGTAATTTTAATGGCATTCAGTTGGATAAATTGGAAATATTAGAAATTAGAAAGAGCGTAATTTCAAATCTAAATATTATAAACAATCAGAAAATATTTTTTAATGACCCACTATTGAACTTGTCCCCTTTGTAAATTGTGCCTTCAATTACCCCCCTTTCCCCCTTCCCGCTCCAACATTTTCATTGACACTTATTTATTTATAATTAGTTTTTAGTAAACCCTGAGGAAGAGAGCATTGCTCTTGAAACATGTCAGTTTTAGACATTAAAAGTGGTTAAAACAAAGAAATCTTTTAATTTTGACTTAAATATGGTGCCACAAAATAAATTTGCTATATTTGAGAAGAAATTTTTATCTAATTTGGTAGCTTTGTAGGGTGCCGGGTCGTGTTGATCCAAAAGGAGGAAAAGAATGCGTAGCACGGCTAACCATTCTGAAGCGCCATTAATATTTTTTCATACCACGTCAAAGTTTACAACTAGGAACAAATTTCTTTTGTATACATTTCCAAAACAAGAATCCTGCCTTTACACACTCTCTTTTGAAAGCTTTAATAACAAAAGTTCAGCTTTATTTATAATTAAAATGTATCACTAATGTATGATGGTTCTAGAATGTAATGTTAGAAGGTAATTTGCAAGTTGTTGCCATTTTCAAATAAAAAAAAACATTAATCAACTAAAAAAAACTAGAACCAGGAAATGGGCTCACTGAAAAGTAGGGTGCGTTGTGTGTTGGTTGGTTGTGGTTAGATTTAATAAAATAAAGATAAGTCAGTGAGTGTGAGTGTTTGGTCGTTTTTGGTGCCGTTAGGTCCAATCTACGTTTTCTATATCTGTGACAATAAACTGATTGATCCTGAAATGCTGTTTTTAACAATTCAGATAATAATAGAAATGATGTATGTACTTATTTGCAGTTGAAAGGAATTGTGTTATTGATTTCAAAATGAATTGTTTTTTTAATCGGTACCAAAATTTATAACATACTTCCATTATGAAATAAATAATTTTATATTCATTTTACTTGGTGTTATTTCCTTATTCCCTTTCTTATGAAAAATGCATTTCTTATTTTTCATACCTTAGGCTTCAGCTAAAATACGGAATATGGATCAACTTCTTAAATTCAAGGAAACAAGCTTATTCTGATTCCTTGACCCGACAGGCTAATTTGTTTTGGGAACAGCTCATACAGGTCTCACAGTCTCATGGATCTGTTACACATAAGTACATACACAACCTGGATACGACCATATTGATATGAAGACCATATTGAAAGTACCCATTAGAACGCCTTTAATTGAAATTTTCAATAGCTTCAACCTACCAAATGTGCAACAAATATATGCCAAAAATATATTATTAAAGCTTTTCAAAATACTGAATCCTGTACTAGACCGTGTATACATAACACTAGATCGAATAAAAAATATATAAAAAACATTACAAGTTACAAAACCACATTTGGACAAAGAAACTACACATACTTTGCAACAAAACTTCATAACATCCCCCCCAAGACATAAAACTAATAAAACTGATAAAAAATTCTAATGAATACAATTCAAAAATAAAAGTATGGCTGAAAGAGGTCAATGAAAAAACCATAAAGGAGACACTAAAAACGACATAGAAAACAAATAAAATATATTTAAATAATTTTAGTCCGCCTCAGCACGACGGGACCCCCTAGTGAGGAGGACTAAGAAATACAATATTTTAAAATTAAATTCATCATTATATTTTGTACGTACAATTATTTTATGTAGTCGCTAAAAAAGAGAAGTTGTGTCTCCCTTTCTGTCATGGTGAGAAATATAGTCTAAACAGTGTGAAAAAGAGAAAGCACCAAGCTTTATTTTCAAATCTAAAAGTTAACCACAGAAGAAAAAAATGTAAACCTCCATAAAACCAAAGTTTCTGACCGCAATTTGAAAAATATTTATCATCTTCAAAGATGACATAATAGGCCCCGAGGGAAATAATTTTCCTGTGGAATTGCTGTAAAAAAAAAAAAAATTCCACAATTTTTTCTCTAACACTGATTCCGTAAAATCAAGCTTTGTCTTAATTTATATATTATGGTCTCCGGTTGTTTTGGTAAGTTGAGGTGAAACAATAAAACAGCATGTTAAATTTGCAGAACAACAAAATGAGTCGTAATCCATACCTGAGTAGAAAATCTGTCACATAGGACCCAAGTGGCTTCAGCGAAGGGTAAGATTTGGAGGACCAGACCACTGGGACAACACCCTTGACCATGGCGTCAAAGCAGCTCTCCAGCTCGGGGCTCATGATGGCCAGGCCCTGGGCCGCCAGGTGGACCCCGTGCAGAGTGCGCTTCACGATAGCCAGGAGTTTGTTGTAGCGAATCAGCTCCTAGAGTTACGGGAATAAATCATAATGGAGGATGAAGATGACAAAAGGCAATGACAAGCATAATTTCTCCAAGGCACAATAAAATCTTAAGTTACACATTGCCAATTTGGGGGACGGGTATGGGTACTGCCTCCTCGGGAACCATTTATTGGATAACCAACACCTCTGCCACAGCAAGTGGTTCGCTACGTTTGGTGATTTAGACTAAGTTCATGTTCAGTTAGACATGTTAGTTAGTTTTTTTAGTTCATGTTAGACAGGTTCATGACGTGAGGTTTGTCTGGGTTTTGGCGGCGGATACGTCTGCCCACTAACTACGTGGCAGGCCGGATAGGGAGAGACTGGTTGAGCGAGATCTTTTGATTTCTCCAGCAGGACTCTCGGAATATCACCCTGCACCGTAGGGTTGGATTCAAACATCTGTTACTCCTGGACACGCTTACCCTCAGTTTCCTACCGACCTACCTTTTTCCTTCCCAGAAATTCCTCTCCTTCCTTATCTAAAAATACCCTCCACAAGGCATCCCCAAAGATGACATAGGCCCTGAGGGGGATAATTTTCCTTAGGGCCTCTTGTGTGAGCTAATGTAAAAAAAAATCGAGTGCAATTCACACGTGGTACAAGTGAAACTTCACCCGCACAATCTCAACCAATAGGAGCCTTGAAAAGTGAGCTCATAATCAAAGCGGCCAATGCGGTAAGGTTTCATTCTATCTTATTCTCTTGCTGGCTAAATCCTATAGATGTATGTGTGTGTCACTTTTTAGTGTCATTTCCGTTTCATCGAGTTTCACATCACAACGGTGCTAAATCAAACGGTTGACTACAAAAAATATTGTATAGTCTGTAAATTAAGAGTAGAAAATATAAGAATGGAACTACGAATTTTGTAGGCTGGCAATACCAATTTAACTGTCAAAAATTCTTTTAAAGAGCAACGACACTGAACATATCGAACACTGTAAGTCACATTTTAAAAAACATTTTTTTTTTTTTTTTTTTTTTCAAAAGAAGCAAACACATTGTGACTTGACATTTTAAATAAATAAAAAGGAAACACTTTGTTTTACGTCACTTTATTGATATTTTTTCCGTCTACCGGTTTCGGTACCTCCGTACCATCATCAGGACTGAATATAAAATACTGACAAATACAGGGAAATATACATATATATATACAAATTGTAAAAGAAAGAGACAGTAAATTAGAGTGGGACAGTGTGTCAGTTGTGGGAGGGTAGTGGGGGAGGAGCGAGCGGGATAACGGGAAACATACTTATAATAGGGCTGAAAGTTAAATTAAGTTGATTATTAATGATTTCAGCCTTTGCATTAACCGATTTTTTTATTTCTAATGCTTCTAAGTTATTTAATCTTAAACCTATCCCATTTTTGTGCAGGACCTTAATACCCGTATCCCGGTTAAAAGTATGATCTTTATTAATTAGGTGCTCCGCGAATTCCGAAAACCCTGAACTGGTTAGGCACCTTACGTGTTCCTTTACTCTAGTTTCTACATTGCGTGACGTTTGTATACTACTTTTAGATCTGAATGGGTTAAATATTTTCAGATATAGAATTAAAGACATGATCTAAAGCCCGGGCAAAGCTAGGCGCCATCCATAAATTACGTCACACGAATTTCATAATTTGAACTCCCCCCCCTGTCACACATCGTCACATTTGTGAGACCTCCTCCCGCCTATTGTGACCTCACAAATTTACATTTAAAAATAATCAAAACAGTGGATTTTTACATGTTTTACAGAGCTGTTGATCTCCCCCATAACCATTGTCACACTTCTCTATTCCCCTCCCTTAAGGTGTGACGTAATTTATGGATGGCCCCCTAGGTACTTAACCCTTTATATGCCGGAAGGTATTTGTATGGCTGTACATGGCAGGCCACGATTTTTTTCGCAAATTTAAAAATTAATAAAATTACATTTTTTTCAAACATATTCAAAGGATTTTATGAAGACTTACCAAATATGTACACTGCGTGTTGTTAGTGCCGCCATTTACTCAGAAAAACTCAAATTAATTTTTTACAGAATGTCAGGGTTGTCACAACTTATCATATTATTATAATGTTACAGGAATTAATATTTGGATAAATAATTTATGTATGGAAATCACGAAAATATTATTTATTATAAGAAAAGAATTTAAAATGAATATTATATAAAATTAATAGTCTTCTTCCGTGTGGTAGTTTTCAAAACACGGTTCAATGCAGAGAGCCACTTTGCACTGTTTGCACCAATATCTCGATTCTTTTCTTTGTTTTTTTGATAAACACACCACACATCTTGCCATTGCTACAGCTTTTTTCCCAGTTGGGGGTAATTTTTCCATGAAATGCCTTTCTGTGAGACGTGATGGCAATTCCACATGCCTTTTCCTCGATGAACATTTTGGGGGTACATCACGTTTATGTTCATTTATCAGTTGGCGAATCACCTCCAACTGAAACTGTGCTAGGGGCACACGTTTTCCGGATTTTTGACGGTATAGTACATGGGCATTCAGTAGCGAAAGGTCCATTAGGTGAAAGAACATTTTTTTGTACCACCTCATTGTCTTCCGCGATGAGTGTACACTCGACAAAACCATATCGGATTGGTCAACTGCACCCATGTTTTTATTGTAATCCTGAATACATTCAGGTTTTATAATTGGTTCGTTTCGGTAAGTAACTTTTCCAGTATCAGTTAGAAGAGCTGGATGAAGAGTTGTTAGCATAAATACCTCCCTTTTATCCTTCCACATTTGTGCAGAGATAGTGTCTGTATGATAGGCTTTCATTTCCCCTTTCTTTAGTTTGATGGTTAGTTTTGGCATCTCTTTTCGGTTTCTTCTTACAGTACCACATGCATTTGTTTTTCGGTCATGGAGCTTTTGAAATAACAGTGGACTAGTATACCAATTATCAATGAACAATGTATGTCCCCGATCTAAATATGGCTCCATGAGTGTCATAACTAAGCTTCCTGAAATGCCCACATGTGGATGTGTAACATATTCTGTCGTTTGTCCAGTATAAACAATAAAATTCTGAACATATCCTGTAGCACAGTCACAAATCACAAAAAATTTAATTCCAAAGCGGCTAGCTTTCGATGGAATGTATTGACGAAATGACAGTCTTCCTTTGAACAGCAGCAAACTTTCATCAATACATATATTCATGTAAGCATACATGTATTCTCCAAATTTGATTTTGAAATAGTCAACAACGAATCTAATTTTGAACATCTTATCCCCCCCTATTTGTTGAGTATTGTCACAAAAGTGAAGCATACGAAGAATCATTTGAAACCTATTTCGTGACATTGTATCTGAATATATAGGTGAATGTAGTAGGATATCTGTAGACCAGTGATCTTGTATCTTATTCCTTGAATTGCAGGCCATCAAGAGACACAAAGCCAGGAAAAGGTATAATTCTTCCTCTGTTGTATCCTTCCATTGTTTCAGTCTCCAACTCAATTCATTGCTTTGATTTTTGACAAACTGGTATTGCTTATTTGTTTCATTTGTAATAAAAGTCATCAAAGTACTGCCCATAAAAAGTTTGAAGAAATCAACTTCCCTGTTTCCAACATTTTCAATATTAGCTCCTGACCTAGAACCATCGAACACGTTTATTTTGGGAACAAAATCATCAGTTTCCCATTTGAAAACAGGCATCGATTCGTCAGTAGTAGAAAAGTCAGGGAGATCTTGTTCTTCATCATCAATATCGAATTCAAGATCACTGTCATCCGATTCAGCAGTACGGCCAGTTTCATCCATCAAATCTTCGACCAGTTGGTCATGACCAGACGTACTTTGTCCACCTTCCATTGTGGGTCGAAAGAATACAGAAATTCTACCACAGGAATAAAAAATCTCATAAACCACACACTCTAAAATCTTATAAAAACACAGAGAACACAGTACAAACTAAAAACAATGACTTATTTGCAAAAGTAATAACAATCGTGTCACACAGAAATGAAATATTCAAAAATTTGCTTATTCAAACGGCGAAATAAGTAAATCAGCAATACGTCACGCGGAGCGCGCCGAAAATATTCCACAGATTGTGTGTATGTACTCGAGTATGTGTCAACCCTGCATTAGCGGCACATATTGAACGTCACACGAAGCTTTTTTTAGATCACTGTGAAATCGATAATATCTGTAAACTGTCGTGTCATAGTATCTCAACACCCTAACAATAGATGGCTCTGTGTGTTCCATATTTTAGATTGCTCCAAAGATTTGACTTTGGCGGGAAAAAATGGATTATAAAACAGCGCGTTTACGCGCTGATTTTGTATGGCCGGCCTTGCGAACACGGCTATACAGAGCGCGTAAACGCGCTTATGGCAGAGAAGCGGTTAAGCTTGATCAACAAAATACAGGCGCTTATTTGCAATATACGGAGCTTGTCTCACTGGAAATTTTGGGAACTCCTTATGAGAAGACGTGGAGTTTTATATTGTATTTTTTATTCCTGTTTATGTAGTTATGTGAGCCTGAAAGAACGAAATAGAAGCTGCGAGATTGAGAGGGCGAATGTGTGTGCTTCGTCTTTGCGATTCTGGGGTTACGTGTGAGAGGTTGGGTGTGTTCTTATTTTTTGTCAGTAACATTGTGAAATACCAATCGAAGCTAGGCTTTTTAATCTACTATCCCTGGCAATAAAGAGGATATTACAGTTTGCTTTAAACTAAAGTTTTTGGTCTTATTTTGTAGTTGTGTTATTCCTGCTCAAGCTTCCCTTTTATCAGTGGTTCAGGGCTTTTAAGAAAGCTAATCACCTCACGATTCGGACTTTTGCAAATCTATAAATCCACCACAGACAAACACCAACAATGGCAGTTAACATTATTAATATTTTTGGGAACAAACATTGTAAGGGATGTATGTATTGTCTACATCAGGACTTCCCAACCAGGGGGGCACGCCCCCCTGGGGGGGCGAAGAGAAATGTCAGGGGGGCCGTAATAGGTACATTTGCATTTCCGAAAAACTAAGAAATGTAAATTTAAAAGTAATTGATGATTAAAAGTGTATCTACTCTTCTATTAAAGATCCATAATATATAAATATATTGTATCTGTGTTGTACCTATTTGAAATTCAAATAAATAATTTAGTTAATATAAAAAAATATGTTTCTATTTTTTTTAAACTTAATTAAGGGGGGCATGAAAATATTTTTTTATGGTTAAATAAAGGTTGGGAAACCCTGGTCTACATAATAACAAACAAAGAGCTTTGTGTCCTCAATTATCCTGAAAAATACCAGCTGCCTGCGATTAGGAACTTTAAACTTTGCACCTACCTGCCTGAGCACCGTGTTCATGCTGTTCATGTACAGGACTGGGTACTTGGCTGATACTTCCTCAATGTCGTAAAGGGGCGGCATGCGGCCCATGATGTCCTTCACTAGCTCCACTATACCGCCCCCTTCCCCCTCTCCACCGCCCGCTCCGCCAGTTACGGTTGTCTGCGTTAAGAGGGTTCCGAAAAGCAACTGAAAAAAGGTGAAAACATTCATAAGGAAATTCATTGTAACTATTGTTACTACTAGATACGGCATACTGTACAAATTTGAAAGAGAAATATCAACCTATGAGTAACTTCATAACACAACTCCTTATCGAATTCCATTGCCTCGCTTTGAAAGAATCACAAAAGCTCACAAACCTATACATCAAAATACAATAACATTTATATCATTGAAGAAGAAGATAACACTTATAATCTAAATGAAAATATGAAAGAAAACAAGACACAGAAAAACAGAAAAAAAAAAAACAATGGTCGCAACTGGGACTCGAACCCAGACCTCTCGGGTTAAAAAAAAAAAAAATACAATAACATTTGTTAACTTCTGTTTGCTTGAAAAAAATTTAACACTTCGTAAATTGTTGATTTTTTGAGAACACTGGCTTAAAACGAATTGGTATGTATATACATTTTCAAAGTATTCATATAGCTAATTAAATTCTCAATGAAGTCAAGGTAGATCCTACCTAAAATATTTCCAATTGTGTAAATTTTGTGATTGAAAAATGATCTCAACTAAAATTTCACTTTGTTGCAGGACTTACTGGCTGGAAGCAAATTTGTAAAACAAAAGGTAAAAAACAACGCTTCATGCAATCTTTTCGGCTGTTGCTTCATGCAATGTTTTCAAAATTTCGAAATTTAAAAATTCTTTCCTTCATGTTCTTGGAGTGAATTTTCAGGTTCATAAGTCAAGTCTAGATACAGCTGGTCAATGATTGCACAGCATCAACTTTCTCACATTTTTCGGATTTCAGTTTTTTTTTTTTCGGTCTCAATTTTTCGGTTTTCAGCCATATCTCAAGTGGTAAGTACCTCTTGTCGGTGGTAGGCGGCATTATTACATGTCACATTAGAAGTGTGTCAAAAATCCGAACACAGAGTGCAGCACTGTACCCACCACGGTACTTACCTACCTTAGGTTTTTTATAAAAAGATAGGTAGGTACTCACAGCACCAGTTTCCTGGTTGTCTTTTGTTATATCGGCATTATCATGGAGTCCAAAAACTTCTGGCATTTGTATCAGCGGAAGAGCTTTGATGTGCTCCAGAATGGATGGCTGGTCAAGTTGTTGAGGCATCACATATGTGCCGCTTGGAGAAAATGAATAACTGAAACACAAAACACAAAATATATGAATGAATCATAAAATAGTGAAACGATATGATAATAAAAAATAAATTCAAGCAGCATCCATTTTGTCAGTAAAGCCGCTAATGTCACTATTCTTAATAGTTTTTATTACTGACTTTGGATCTTCGAGTACTTCATCGGTGTAGAAAATTGAAAGTAGAGACAGCAACAGTCGCCTGTCCTTGTCGTCTGTCACCCTTCCTCCGTAGTTACATTCGCCGGTCAAATAAGACAAAGCCTCAAATGGAGTCTCCTCGTAATCTGTCAGGAACATCTGTCAAAGAAAAGAAAAGTGTTATTAAAATTATATAATTATCATTGTTCTTTCAAACTTAAGCCTACCATGTTACTATGAATACATAAATAACAATATAAATTGATTCAGACCAAAGTTGGATGTACCATCTATTTTCTACGAGTACTCATCTTGATAAGATTCTTATCACCGTACATGTGTTTTGTTGTCTTTGCAAGGTTTAATTACTGGCACGACAAACAGTGGAACCTAAGCAATTCATTTTCGGTGTATTTGGCTACGATGCATGCATTTCTTTCAGAGATAAGTAGATACTGTTCACTTGTAGCCTAATAAATATGGAATGGCCCAATCAGTCAGTTGTCCGACGACATTCGTGAAGTCTGTGTTTCATTTGCAAATCCTTACCCAAGGTCTTCCCAAATCCTTACCCTCAAGAGGAAGCCGGCAATTTACAGACAATGTCACTGGCATGAGTATCCAGCACACATATTTAATGCAACTGCTAATTCTCGGCCTATTGCGCTAGATAAAATTTTTAAATTTTGAGTTTGATCAGACGCTAAGCACGACGGTCATCAAAATTAGATAAAATGTGGACAAGTCGATAAACAGCTATTAAAAGAGACCAGTTTTTGAAGTTGTCAAACAATTTTAAATGGCCCCGATTGCCAGTTTGATGACAATGTCAAATATAACGAAGATTTCACAAAGCGGTCTAAGTTCTCTGTCTTAGGTATTCCAGAGTGGTAGATTCTCCCAGTATTGTCCTGTCAATTGACCACCATTCAGAATCGAAAAGATGCTTGAAATGACTTAAGTCGGTGACTTCCGAACCTTGCTTCTCCACATTTCCTTCCCTTCCCCACTCCGTTCAGCCTCACAACATGCCCCGATTGGGAGATGCCATTATCCCACAGCCTCAGGACAGCTGGGAGCAGTCGAGCATGTGAATTAAAAATAAAACATTAAAAATATGAAAATACCTGCAGCTGCATAACGCATATCTTCAAATCTGACTCGTTGAACTCATAAGGGATATTCCATCCAAGAGGGCCAAATTTCTTCCTCTCCTGTATCAAGGCATGGAAGAAACACAGGGAGTAGAGCAGGCGCCGCCAGGTATCCGTTCGGGGGCACTTGTCATAGAATTCGGGATCGGAGATTGGGTCTGACGTATACGAGCGGTACAGATTGTTTTTGAGACCCTTGGGGGCCTCGTTTGTCATTTTTACACCTAGAATGAACAGTTTTTTTACTATCATGAATCCAAGCGTTTTAGAAAAAAAATAACATTTTATGGGCAATTTCCATCTATCTGCAGTAAACTTAAGTTTATTTAATATATCACTAAGTAAATGATACAATGTACTAATAAACCAAATAAACAACAATTTAAAAACATTTTGGATTGGTACCATGAAAAAATTAAGTTAGTATCTCAGGCATTGTTAGTTTTTGTGTTGTGTACGGATTTTCAAATTAAAAAAATATTCTTTGCGAGAGAAGAGCGGAGTTTTTTTTGTTTCTATGGCTATGTTAAAAGTTTGCGAACTTACAATGCCAAAAATCTACTGTGGAGACGGAATCATTCATAGCTATGCACACCTAATAAAATAAATCAGTGTTGGGTAGGCACTGTTGGTAGTAACCCCTAAAATTAAATTGCCGGTTTGAAAAACAAAATTAATGTATATTCATTCTCAAGTCTTCAGATTTGCAGGTAGTGGTCCAAATTTCAAACGTAAAATAGGAGAGGCGCAGTTATTAAGATTTGTTCTGGGTAGTAAAATGTTATGTGAAATATAAAATAATATTAAAATGAATTGAAACTTTACCATTCTGCAATATGGAGACAGGAAACGTAGTGGACGGATAGCTGGTCAGCCAGCACCTGAAGTTTACATGCGTGTTCATGGGAATGATGACCTCGGAGCAGAGGCGGTCCAGTTCACCCATCCAGCTGTCCACCAGGTGACAGTTCTGCAATACCACCCAGCCCCCTGATATGATCGCGCGGTGGATCATGGCCGATGCTATGGGTCCCTAGAATTTGATTGAAAAATTAATAAATAAGTCAGTAAGTAGGTGCAGGTAATAATAAACAGGCAAGAATTTAACCACTGAACCTCCAAGCCATTTATAAAAAAAAACAATTTGAGTGCCAGGAATTTCTGGGCATTGGGTTTGAGAATTTCACGCTCTCATTTGAAAAATCGTACTGACATAATATGTCTCCATATTAAAATTCACATTTTTAAGATTTTATATTTCTAAGATTCTAAATTTTTAATCTCCGGTATCTGGAATCTGAAAAGGCAGTGACAGTCCATTTTAGATTAGCCATCTCTGTTTCTGTGTCGGGAGAACCATACTTGAGATGCACGGTCTGCGCAATTTATACATCTGTGGTCTAACTTATGTCAAATTATGGCAGCAGGCAGCTGCATCTATCTATGGCATTTTTTCTATGGGCAAAAGTACCCAATCACTTTGCCAGTGAGTTGTGATTGTAACGAGTCGTGAAAAATGATCGACTGACCCAGGACAAGTTGAAATCTACTAAAAAAAACTTAAATTTTTAGACTAAGTTGTGAATCAAGAAAACTAATAAATTTTAGTACAAAATGATGGAATAATAAATTATTCCTGCTATAAAAGATTTAATGTGATTCTGGCATTGGATGTTGATTAAACAATTGATACTGTTTGGAATTAGAGCAGGATGGAAAGGACAGAGGGTAGGAGGTCAATGGCGAGGAACCGCAGCTAACGGAGTGTATTTGTAGAGGAGGCCAAATATCACGCCGGAATATGGCTCCTAATGATCATGATGACATTGTTTTAAATAAATATACAAAAACATATCAAATAAATTTACCTGTCCCTGTCCTAAAGAAATAGTCTCCATGCTGACGACTTCCTTCTCCGTGGCGAATTTGACCAGCCCTGCCATGGGATCGGAGCCGGCAGACAGTATGAATACCAGCGGCGAGCAACAGTTGCTGTCGTTGTAGGACTCCTCCAAGTTGAAGGGCGGCGGCTCAATGTAGGACTGGTCGAGCTCTGACACCACAAACTGCTGGACCATAGGGGTCATCTTGTCGGGCCGGATACACCTGGTTCAAAATAAATAATAATAATGAAAATTGGGATATTTGAGGGTTGTCACTATTGTCAACCACATGTTTATTTAGAATCATATTTGAAAAATTGCAAAATAATTTGTTTTCTTAATCTAACCTAACATAAACTCAAACCTAACCCTAAAAAAAATATGTGGAGGGCTATAATAACCACTGTAATTGGACTACTTTTATAGCGCCGTTTTCATGAAAACAGTCACCCAATGGGTCCATTGATTGCACCGTTAGATAACACTAATTTCCTGAGGGAATCCGAGACGTTCAAGCTGCTTGACGACAAGCACATAGTTTTGTTTGCTCAAGCAGCTTGATGCACATGGTACGTAGTTTGATGCACATAACAAGCAGGTTGATGCGCATGTCAAACAGCTTTATGCACAAGTGAAGCTGCTTGAGCAAAAACAAAAAAAAATAGTATCCATTCATCCTATTTGCTCAAGCAGCTTGATGCACATGGTTAGCAGCTTGATCCGCATTTTAAGCAAAAAAAAAACATTTAGTACTCATTTATCGATGCAGGTGGTCAAACTAAGTGAATTTTGTGTAGCTGTGCTAGAAATGAAATCTAACAGAGACAAAGCATTCTTTGATCTGGCTTTAAGTTTCAATAAAAATAAACGAATTTAGTGACAAGAATAATAGTACAAGTTAATATACCTCTTTACTCATGCTTGATCAAGCAGGACGCGAACACTGTCAAAATGTCACAGCGAGTCCCGTCAATAAAAAATAAATAAAATCGCATCAAGCGTGGTGCAGGCACGCAAGTGCTTGACTCAAGCATCACGCAAACATTGTAAATGATCGAACATGTTTGGCTCAAGCAAAAATCTATGTGCTCTAATCGCTTGACCGTCTCAGAACCTCTTTAGGGTGATTCATTTAAAAAATATATATATTAGGTTGTTTTCTATATCACAGAATTAAAATCCAACCTTCTTCCTGGTATAATAGATGCATAGGGACAGAAATGCTTCTGGCTGGGGTGGTTCATTTGTGTTGTATCGTAAGATCAACGAATTTTAATATTAAAGCTAACCTTAGTAGAACTAGTTTAAGCAGTCCTTGTGTGTTCTGGAATGGATCGGGCAGAGGTATAGTGTGAGGATTTGTGTTGTCATAGAAAGCCTTCCATTGCGCTATATTCTTTTCAAAAGTAGGTTTGAAGGACTCGAGGCTGCAAAAAAATAAACCAACAATTAGTTTTGACAATAATGAGTAACACATAATAAGAAACTATCGTCCAATATTGATCTTCTAACTAAAACACCTAAAAGTTCTAATAGTATTTAGTTTATTGTCTTTAAAAGTTGTTAAGAAACTACTTGACTTACTTTAACCAGTGATTCCGGACATTATTTGAAGTAAAAAATGTAAACGAAATTTTGGTTTATGGTGACTTTTTTTGATGTATTCTTATTTATTTTTATCTTTGGTCACTCAGCCAAGTTCCCGCCCAACCAAATCCCGCCTAACTGTCAAATACCTAGTGATTTTTTAATGTTTTTAGTTGATAAAAAATGTCACAGGAGAGAAAAATTTCATTTATATTTTTACTCCAAAGAACGTCAGTAATCACTGGTTAAAGTAAGTCAAGTACGACACTTAACAGCCTGTATAATTAAAGATAGTTACTATTCATAGTTAAAATAATATTCAAAGTTTTAATATTTCAAGGCCTGTCAAAACACAGCAAATTCAGAAACAACTCCAAGAATTTAATTAAATAAAGACACTATGAGTGAAACTCAATCGAAAATCTGGATTGAGTTTCGCTCATAGTGTCTTCATTTAATTAAATATTACAATTTGAGGTTTTACTCATAAAAGTTAAATAAGAAAAATGATTACTTCGAGATGTATAAATGACGGTAAAAATATTTACCCGTGTAAAGCCGAAGCTCTCACTACTTCTGACCAAGATTTCTCAGACAGCCATTCAGGTCCGGGATTAGGGAAAGGGTTTTCAAGCGCAACTCCTCCTGTTAGCAAGAACGCCAGCACATCTTCATTCACTTTTCCCTGAAAGACACAACATGATGTTTATTTATTTGCAGAAAGAAAATTTTCTAAAACCTAGTTATTCATAGTAATATGTGATACCTAATTGAGAATATGTCCAAAGACAATAAACGTTAGCAGTGGGATCAGATAAATATTAAAAGTTTTCAGTAAAGATGCAAAACTAATCATGGAAATGCAACTAAGTTCCAAAGGCAACTATGAAGTGATTCAAATGGAGAAACTTAAAAGCATAGATAATTTGTTTTCTTTGCTTACTTTTGCTCTCGAGATCCCCAACACAAGTACAAAGGAAAAAATCAACTTATCCTTTTCAAACAAGCTGCGACAGACATTGTTGTAAATGCTTTTGGTAAAGTAATTATTCAAACAACCCAATCTTGCTTCCAATGTGCTTGTTTTAGGAGCGTTTGTGATTGATTGGTTGTATAAGTTGATAAACCTGGAATATATTACATCAATTAAAAATATGTTGTTGATGATCCAAAGCATCGGGGTCACACTTGGCTTGTAGAGGATTGAACCCGCAACGGCTAAGTCAATAAGGAACTCCAGTCCAATTTTTAAAAATTTTTTTAAATGAATAATGACCCTCTAACTTAAATAACTGCATATTTATTTGTATTTTTATAGTTAGTTTTAATAGTTAAAATAAATGTCAAAGTTTTAATTTTTCAAGATCCCCCGAAAACCACCGAATCTAGTGTGACGTCATTATGACCAACCGAAGTATGAATTTTGTAGGTAACTGGAATCAGCTGATCATCGCCGGCCATTTTGAATTTCAGCATTGGAGCATTTTATGGACGCGGTGACGTCACGCCTCACAAATTCAATAATACCAACTTGACAGAGTGTTTTAATGAACTGTTTTAAAATGGACTTTTAAATATTTTTTTTAAAACTCTACGCTAAATTATTTAATACAACTTATATATTCAGAATCAGCGTTTATTGGTCTATATGAACATATTTTTTCAAAGCCACAATATTTTTCACTGGAGTTCCTTATTGTATAAGCAATAATTTCAAGGTTTTTTGGAGGCGGCTGTGGGTACCGGATGTATGGATGACATGAGGTTTGTCTAAGTCTTAGCGGCAGAGTCATCTGCCCACCTACTGGATCGAGAGAGACTGCTTGAGGGAGGTCCTTTGACCTCCCTAGCCGGACCCTCTCCACCAGGGCCGACCCTGAGCCAAACGTCGCCTGGCGCTAGTAAAAACCTCAAGAGTGCTGTATTAGGTGTTAAGTATTATCAACGCCTACGATTCTTGGCGCCTTGAAGGTCGGCGCTCCAATTGCGCACAGACAGGACCGTCACTACTCTTGAACCATCGCCTTGCACCGCTGTTGGAAGGATGGATTCATACGTCCGTCATTCCTGGACACGCTGACCCCCAGATTCCTATCCATTTTTCCTTCACAGAACTTCCCCTCCTTCCTTTTCTTAATAAGGCCCTCTACAGAGCATCACCTAAGATAACATTGGCAATAGAGAAGATATTTTCCTCAGGGCCTCCTGTGTGGAGCTAATGTAAAAAAATAGGAGAAAATCAAAAATTGTCAGGTTATTCGTAACCTGGAAAGGTTCGAGTTGCAAAAACAAAATTACAAGGGCTATTTGTCTAGCCAGGAGTTTTGGAAGATTGCTTTAAAAACATCACTTTTTTTAAACTAAGCTCATGTAACAAAACTCTTCAACATCATACAGATGTGGGTACAGCAATAAAGCGTCAACACAATTCAACAATCTGACAACGGGTACCTATCTTTTGCTGAACAAGCTTTGTGTGTACGTATATATGGACAAATAGATCAACAAGGTATTTGAAATGATTTTTCAAGATTTCATAAATAAAACATTACAGATGGCATGTACAACCTACCATGCAAGGGAATATTGATACATAGGATCAATAGAGGCCAGTTCTGAAATGCAGAAGAATAAGACAGAGCTGTGCTTTGAGACGGGTATATACTGCGAGCGAGCTTGGTCAATTTCCACTTCTGTGACGGCCGCCACTTTCTGCTTCTCCTGAATATCTTCCGATAACACTTTACTGGAAGACAGAATCCTGTTGGCAGATTCGTCCTCAAGGATATTTCCTTCTCCGGAGAGAACCTGTACACAGAGATAACAATATTAAAATTAAATAAACGGTCGTTTTTGTGCAATAATTTCTAATACATATTAATGTTTACCTCAAGAATTTGGTCTTCAATCATCTTTAAAGTCTTTTTATTATTGGCTCCTTCAACGATCAGCTGATTCTTCTTCTCCTCCAGCTCTGGCCTGTCTCTCGCTACCACTATTCCTAGCAATTGATCTTGCAAACCTTGCGGCGTGATCATGAAGTTGATCAGCGTCACCTGTGATGATTATAAGTCAACATGGATTAAATTTAAACAAAATTACACTAAGCAATAAATGAAAAGGAAAATGGAATTGAAAAAGACCTATTATTCACATTTTAACTGCTTAAATCAACTGTACCAACAATGTTCGATATGCAATTTGGTAACTTTGCATAAGAGGTGGTCAAAGTTGTCATAATTTTTTTATAAATTCGCTCTTGAAATTTTAGAAGATAGATAGTTGGGAAAAACTTTTTGTAACATCTTGGTTATAAAATAATTGACATTTTATGTCAAATATTTAAAAAATAATAGGTCGATTATTCTTTTGATATTTAGCGTAAAAATAATATATTTATTTTAAAAGTACCTACATAATATTACAAACACTTTTTCAGAATGTATCAAAACCAGCAAAAATTCAAGAGAGGGTTTTGCTATCAAAACAACGCTAATAAAGCGCAAGTAAGAAATAATCTTGACCACAGAAACAATAAAAAAGTTCACACAAAGCAAATTAAACAGCTCTAATGCAAAGTAACTGTTAGATGTATGAGTTAATTAAAAGCTTCACAGATTCGCACAAAGAGGGCAGTGCTGAGAACTTTCCTGAAAGTCCGCAAGATGGCGGCTGGATTAGTTATGTGTTAGTGCTCCAGAGGGCCGAGAGTCTAGGTGCAGGAGCTCCCACAAAACACGGCTGGAATCAGATCTATTTCAGCTAGCTCCTAGTTAGGTTGACTACTCGCAGTCACAATTTGTAATACGCGAAGTATTAATAAATCCAGATTAACATAAAGAACTCTATTCTTTCCCAAAGAAGTAATCTCCTTCCAAACGAGTTGGAGAACTGATTGTGGGAAACACAACAGTAACCAATTTGCCAATGACATTGTTCATTGAGACAGTCGAAATAACAGAACATATTATGCACTAACTTCTTTCATATTGAAAGATAGTCGTATCTGGTTGAGTTTAAATTATTTCATTATAGATTATTCACACAGACTGTAAAAACAGATTAGTAAAAATATGAGAAACCTACCTTCACAGCGACTTCTGGCAAATAGTGCGGATTCCTCAATCGGGTAGTGATATAGAATCTGAAATCTCTGGAGTATTCTATGACGTTATCGGCCAGCCGGATGCAGTCCATCCCCGCACTCTTGAAGATGTTTAGCACCAGAACGGGCTCCAGGATGGCATCCAACGTCTCCATGATATTCTCTAGCATGACCGGCAAGCCAAATCTGATGGCGGCTTCCAGTGTACGAAGGTAGTTGGGATCAGAGAGCTTGATTACTTTGAGGTTATTTTGTCGTTCCATGTTTTTTACCCACTTGTTTGCTTGTTCTGAAAATAATTACTTAAATTAGATTACATCACATCATCAGCACTACTACCCATGGAGTGTTGATCACCTCTAGAAAACTGTTGTAGCTCTGTTGGTTCCTTATAATTAAGATTGCCATGTTTGCATCCACACAATCCAGCTACCTATGGCCGCTCGTTACCCCACTGCAGTGACGTCCATGTACAATGTGTTAATTATGAGTTTGTTTACCTTGAGGATCAATCATCAGAGCCCAGCGCCTTGCCTTGTTGACAATGATGCCATTCTCAATGGAGAAGTTGTCAACTGGTAATCCGGCTATGTTCCAATCTCTTATCACCACAGGCTCGCCGAGAGTTGTGATCAGCGAAAAAACTTTAGAAGTTGGTAGCCCTAATAACAGAATAATCGGTTAGATTTGATTCACTATTTTTACAGCAGGTCTTTAAAAAAATGAATAGTGTTTTACCAAAAGAAATGCATTTCTTGTTCCAATCGAAAATAAGTTCATTTCGATAGTTAACTGTGAAAGCTCCGAGATATGCAATAAAGGCAGAAGAGAGTAGAACATCACCTGAAATAATTAAGCGATATAAAAAAGGGTGCTAATAAATAATTGCACTTTTGTTTGGATCATAATCAAGAGGAAATATTGTTATAATATATAAAATTACCCTGATTAATTGAATCTTGGAGTTTTTGCCACTGGCAACATTTCATTGCCAGACATCAGAACAGGACTTAGGTATTGGGACATTAGAATACACTTATGTCCATAACCTCACATTAAAAATTAACCTAACATAAATACTTTACAAATTAAATTTAATAGTATTAATTCAATCGATTTGCTAGCGTAATAAAGAAATGTACTAACCGATAACATTTGAAAGAGACTCGTGCAATAATTGTGCCAATTCAGACCATCTGCTTTTCTCTCCTCCCAGTCCTCCAATCAGCTTCTCTGCCCTTTCTAGCTTCTGGGTGCAGAGGACTATTTCATCTTCCAAGCCCTTCTTCTTCCTAGTATACTCTGCAAACTCGTCATTCAAAGCTTGGAGCTTATCTAACACCTGAAAAATTTTATAATGTTTAGCATTGTTTATAACAGCTGTTTTCTTAACCCCCTGAGCCTTTTAGGGTCATATATGACCGGGTGTTCAGATATTATAACAGCATTTAAATATTTTTTCTATCATTTCTATGGTGATATTTTCAACATAAAATACAAATAATTCTTCTCAGCTTGACTCAAATATGCACTCGATGCCTTGAATAAAATTGTAAAAAGAGAAAAAATGAATAATTCATAATTATAAGCACCATTTACAAAACAATCGGTATAACTATTACTTATTTTTAAAGTTATAGAGATAAAAGTTACAGTTACAACTTTCTTACATATTCCCTAAACAAAAGGAATGTGTTTTTGAATATCGAGTTGTGTTAATTTTTTCAACATTTGGAGTAAAAAATTAAGTAAAAATGCTTCTGACAACATTTTTCATGTTTGATATCAAATATATTTAGAAATAGCAGTGTTTATTTTAAATTAGTATGCCTTAGTTTTTTTTTTTTTTACATGAGCTCCACACAGGAGGCCCTGAGGAAAATAATTTCCCTCAGGGCCTATGTCATCTTTGGGGATGCTGTGTGGAGGGTTTTTTAAGGAAAGGAAGGGGATGAGAGTTCTGGGAAGGAAAAGGGTTTAAGGGGTGGGTAGAAATCTGGGGTTCAGTATGTCCTGGTCATCCGCCTCCAAGACCTAGACAAACCTCACCCCATGAACCAGGGCACCCCTGCTAAATCACCAAACGTAGCGAACCACTTGGGGTGACCTATGGCAGAGGTGTTGGCTAGTTACTTAGTTACATTAATTATTTGCAGTCAGTGTGTATATAAGCGAAACTTACCCCCTGCAACTGGGACCTCTTCAGGTTGAGCGTGTACATCTGCGCCTGCAATTCTTCCTCAGCCTCGAGCAGGGCCGCCTTCTTGGGCGCCACCACCTTGATAACGCGGTCGTACACCTCCA
The DNA here is from genome assembly GCA_936435175.1 of Glyphotaelius pellucidus. NCBI lineage: Eukaryota > Metazoa > Arthropoda > Insecta > Trichoptera > Limnephilidae > Glyphotaelius > Glyphotaelius pellucidus. The sequence goes on from OW386549.1 coordinate 11,344,838, forward strand.
TGGCGCGCACCCACTTGCACAGACCCTCGCACGCCGCCGATATCTTCATGATCACGACCGGGTCGAACTCACGGTCCGGAATGTATCTGGACATCGCAATGACCAACATTAATAACAAAATCACATTGACGATAAAAATTTATATTTAATTTCCAATTCAAAACGGTGTTTCATCGTCATGAAATTCAAATGGGATGGCTATATAAGATGACAGGTAAGTGTAGAGAGACAAAGCTCATGCTAAATGGGCCAAAACCAAAAGGTATTAAATGAGTGGCGACTTTGGTTTCCATTCAAACATGGAAGCCATTTAATTTTTAATTTTTCTATTTTTATGTAATTTTTATATCCTAATGTGAATACCGCACAAGAATCCCAACTGCTCCCAACCGCCTGGAGCCAGTGAGACTGTGGCATTTCCAATTGGGGTATATTGTGAGGCTGAAGGTGGGGAGTGGAAGGAGATGGGGAAGAGGCAAGTGGGGAAGCACCTGACTATTCAGATTTAGTCACCAAAAACAGATAAAGCCATTTCAAACAACGTTTCAATTCGGAATGGTGATCTTACACCAGGGCGATATTGATAGATCTTCCACTCTAGAATATGCTGCAAATTCACCTTATACTATTTTAAGTGATTAAATTGTTTAAACACAAATCAATTAAATAAAATTTACTTGCGCACTCCGCGATTTAAACCCACGACCTCCGGATCGCTAGTCGAAAGCCTTGCCCCTTGACCACAAAGGTCATCATTTCTGGTGTATATTACCTATTCAGTTTCGATAGCCCACTACGTTGATGGCTAAAATATGGATAAAATATGTTAAATACGTAGTGTTGTTTCTTACCTTTCTCTTATTCTTTTCATAATGACGGGATTGATGTTGTCTTTGTCATAGGCTTTTAGACTTTCCAGGAACTTCAGGTCGCCCAGCAACTTCAAGGAAGGGCCCCAAAAGTCTTCCACCATCTGACCTGTAAAGAACATCATTCCAATTCTTAACAATTAAACAATAGTCGAAACCTAAGCACAATATTCAATTTAGTAGGCGGGTGTGGATACCGCCGCCCCGGGAACTGTCTATTGGATAACCAACACTTCTGTCACAAGTCACTCCAAGTAGTTTGCTACGTTTGGTGACTTAACAGGGGTGCCTAGGTTTGTGGGGTGAGGTTTGTCCGGGTCTTCGCAGCGGATGCATCTGCCCGCCGACTGCGTGGCAGGCCGGATCGGGAGGGACTGGTCAAAGGAGACCTTTTGATCTCTCTAGCAAGACTCGATCGGAACATCACCTTGCACCTCAGTGGGAGGGTTGGATTTATATGTCTGTTACTCCTGGATACACTGAACCCAAGATTCCTACCCACCCCTCACACCTTTTCTTTCTTAGAACTTCCTCTCCTTCTTTTACTAAAAAAATCCTCCACACAGCATCCCCAAAGATGACACAGGCCCTGAGGGGCCTCCTGAGTAATATAAAAAAAAACTTAAGCCTACTGGTTAAAAAACTACAGTTCCCATGCATTTAAAAACAAGTCTTCCCACTTCAATGTTCTTCAAACCTTACGTTGAAAGTCTGTACGAGTGATAGACACTCTCAGTGACGACCTGCTAAAAGACCACCATTCGGAATCAAAAGATTCCTTCCCTCTCCACTCCTTTCAAACTCACAAGATACCCAACTGGGAATGCCATAGTCCCACTGTCTCCAGACGGTTGGGATCAGTTAGTTACTCTTAACAAAAAAAATAAAATAATAGTGCTCATGTGCCAAAATGTAACAGCTGTGTAGACCGCTTGCCTCCAACGTTTTTTGATTCAGTTAAAACTAAATGTTAGCAAGTTACCTTGTGCGTTGGGCTTGCGCTCGCTCTTGACCCCCTTCATGACGCAGACCGCCTCCATGACGAGCTTGACACCGGCGGGCGGGTTCTTCATGGACTTGACGAGCGTGATGTCGGCAGGCTTGAGCGTGTTGAGCGCGCCCACGGCGGCCTCTAGCGCCGGCACTGCTTCCGCCAGGTCACTCTCGCAGTCGTCCTTGATGGCCTGGGCAGCCGCTGCAGCCTCATTGGCCAAGGCTTCGTCTGCCCCCACTATCTAAACATTCAATATATTCAACACGCATTAGATTGAGAGAGATTTTATTACCGGTAATTTCCCCCAAGCGTTTTATATTTGCCTCATTCATGTATATATCTGTTATTCGCTTCACTACACATATGTTCTGAGAAGGATAGCAAATAAAATGTTACATATTTAGACAATTTTTTTTTTTATTACGAGTTGCAATTAATATTTCTGATCCTCAGGCAAACTGGTAGCATAATTTCAAAAAATAATAAATCTTTTGACTGTTGAATATTTTCATATGTGGTCATTAAATTTGTCTAATCAGCATTTAGGGAGGAATAGTTAAACATGGTTTAAGATTTTTTTCCAAGTACATACTCTTTTTTGGTTTTAGCTCATGTTATAGGACAAGTTATTTCACAGAATTTTAACAATTCATCAAATTTCAAAGATAAAATTAAAGTTCTGCGAAAATTTTATTCAAGTTTTGTAATTATTTCGTCATCATGAGCCGATTGTTTCCGAGTACTACAAATGAATATTAACTTTGAAATTTGATCAATTGTTCAAATTCTGAAAAAACCCGCCCTTTTACTCACGCAAACCTCGCAAGAATACCTTACAAGAGTCCCAACTGCTCCCTTATGGAGCCAGTGAGACTATAGCATCCTCAATTGGGGTATGTTGTGCGGCTGAGGATCCTTAGTATTGTGTTTGAAGGTTTTGTGCTATCTTTATATTTTTAAATCAAACTGTCAACTTTAACTGCGTTCCACTAGCGCCCTTCATTCATTCACCTACATATTATCAAACGCAACCGATGTACGCAACTGACATACACGTTGAACTATTTCCAACCTTAGCTACCAAAATTGGTGACTTGGTTGATTCCTATGCCAGGATTCCAAATATTAGTCTAATTCAATTTTGTCCCATGGATCACTTGGTTCGAACCAATTCTAGGCCGACATCTGTTCCATTTGAAATAAGATATATTTTAATATTCTGTCTAGTCTTACTTCTTTCTGAGCTTCCACAAGCACAGTGTCCTGCTCAATTTTGATCATCAGTTTCTCCACAAAGTCCGAAGTCTCCACCAGCTGTGGCTGCAAGGCTATCAGCTGTCCCTGCATGATGGCCACTTGACCTGCTGCAAACTGTAACTGATCCAAGCCATTGATGTACCTGGAAACATCATTCATTGTTCAAGTTGGAGACAGCATTCATAAGATCAGAGTTGAATATAGCATGCCTGAAAGATCAGACATATAAATCTAGAATCTTGATAGATTGTCATAGAGATTTATAAAATAGAGGAGTCAGCCAATACTCCCTTTGGTTTGGGGGAAGTATGTGGGGTGTCTGGCATTTGAAAGTGGAACGATGTTCACTAACCATGCCAAACCTTGCCAAATTTTTGCCCAAAATTTGTACACGGTCGACATTTGTTACATTGACTTGGTTGACGTTTTCTTGAGTTTAACAGTTTGCTGTGGAACAATTTGCCGGCCTGTGTGTTTCCTCACTCCTACAACAAGGGTGTCTTCAAGACCCGGGTTCACTCCTTCCTTTCCATCCCACAGCATCCCCGAAGATGACATAGGCCCTGAGGGAAATTATTTTCCTCAGGGCCACCTGTCTGGAGTTAACGTAATTTTTTTTTTTTAAAAATGAGGCAGAAGTGGCAAATCCAAATGAAAGTTATCTGTTTTGCATACTTAAGGCAAAGTGTTTATTCAATTTTTATAAGAAAAACTCTCTTTTTATAACTTTTGAAGGTTATTCCCATCAATGTTATATATCATTGAAGAAGAAGATAACGATAATAATCTAAACGAAAATATGAAAAAGAACAAGACACAGAAAAATACAAAAAGACAACGGTCGCAACTGGGACTCGAACCCAGACCTTTCGTCTAACCGGGATGTGCGCGTTAACCAATTTCGCCACCTTCTGTCAAACCGCCATATTTGTCAATCTCATATTTCAAATTTTAGAATTAACAATATTATCTCCAACTAATTCTTTTTTCCATAAGGTGACAGTAGCAAAATTGGTTAACGCGTACGTTCCGGTTAGACGAGAGGTCTGGGTTCGAGTCCCAGTCGCAACCATGATTTTTTCCTATTTTCTGTGTCTTGTTCACTTTCATATTTTCGTTTAAATTATTATTGTTATCTTCTTCTTCAATGATACACTTATTTTTATAAGCTTGTAAAACTTGCTTTTGTAATAAGCAGTCATCTTGAAATGAAATAAAACATACACTTTCCCGGAGAAAGTTACTTGATCTGTTTATTCAGAAGTTTTCGGAATAATTTTACCTTGGTTTTAGCAATCAATCAACAATTTAATGCGTAGTCGTTTGGCTTTTTTTTTTTTTACATGAGCTCCACACAGGAGTCATCTTTGGGGATGCTGTGTGGAGGGTTTTTTTAAGGAAAAGAAGGGAAGGAGAGTTCTGGGAAGGAAAAAGGTTTAAGGGGTGGGTAGGAATCTGGGGTTCAGTGTGTCCTGGTCATCCGCCTCCAAGACCTAGACAAACTTCACCCCATGGTAACATGTCTTGCATTGACAGCCGCTTGTAAACGACTGTGACTGTTTGGCCCGTTCAAGCTGTGTTTTCAGTTGGCTCTAATAAAATGGATATATCTGTGACTAGGTTTTTAAAAGTGTTTTTACCTGTATTTTGCATTCGTTATTTGATTGACTTTCATATTGTAGAGTCCTTGGAAAGCTTTGATGAGCTCCAGGTAAGAGGTGGGTGTAACATATATTTTACGCTTCTGTTCAGCATAAAACCTGAAAAGAATTAATGAAATGCATAAAAGGTTCTGAAAAGTATTAAAGGTTTTAAAAAGTATTTACGAAATGTGTTAAAGGTTCTGTAAAGCATTAATGAAATGCATTAGTTTTGGAAAAGTATTAATGAAATGTGTTAAAGGTTCTGAAAAGTATTAATGAAATGTTTTAAAGGCTCTGTAAAGCATTAATGAAATGCATCAGGTTCTGAAAAGTATTATTGAAATGTGTTAAAGGTTCTGTAAAGCGTTAATGAAATGCATTAGATTCTGAAAAGTGTATGCAATGCATCAAAGGTTCTGAAAAGTATTAATGAAGTGTGTTAAAGGTTTGTGCACAATAATTAATTTTGACAAGAACAAAAAAACATTATTTGAAAAAAAAAATATGATAATAAAATTAGCAATATTAATCTAGTACCTGAGTCCTGATTGAGTCACGCTTGTATGGAATAATTTGCACATTTGTACACAGGCTTCTCTTGATGGCTCGTCCACACTTTCCATTGCCTTCAAGAACACATTAGCGACCTTTTCCAACGCCTCCTCTGGCCATGATGTGTACCTGTTAATGTAGTTAATAATAGAACGTCCCACACATTAGAATGCATATAAAAGGTACTTTCGGAAACCTCGTTCGGGAGTGTTAGTTGGAAGTTAGCAAACTGATTTGGTATGAGTCGTTAAGCAGAAATTCACCAATGACAATCATCAAATGGCCACTCAGTGCCGTTTTGTTTTTTTGACAGTTGAAATGTTCCTGAAAAGTCGGGTCTCCAGCGAGCAAATTCCGACCGAAAACATGAACGTGAACATGAACAATCGCTTGAACACATTGCTAACTTTGAACAATTTGTGTTCAAAAACCCTGTGTTCCAGCTTACCGCAAACAATGGAAAACATTTCACTCCCGGGCGAAGCGGGAAGGCAGGCGGGGCCGGCAGGGGGGATTAGTTGATTTTTTCACAGGAGCCACACAGTCATTTATGAAACAAACCGAACAACTTTTTGAGGTTATGTGCAATGAGCGAGCACGTTCACGTTCTTGTTTTCAGTCGGATTTCGCTCGCTGGAGACCCGACTTTAATGTCAATTCTGGGTCCTTTTTAGCCTTTGAACAAATTGTGATCAGCAGAAGAGGACAACTATCAAATTGATAAGCTTGTCAGACACTACAATTTGATGAAAAGCTGAAAAGCACCTAGGATCAGCTTTTAACGGGGACTTTCAAATGCCAACAAAACAAAATAGCACTAAATGGCTATTTTTTTTTTTTTTTACATTAATTCCACACAGGAGGCCTTGAGGAAAATAATTCCCCTCAGGGCCTATGTCATCTGGGATGCTGTGTGGAGGGTCTTTTTGAGGAGAGGAAGGAATGAACATTGGTCTTGAAGAGACCCATGTTGTAGGAGGGAGGAAACACAGATGCCGGCAAATCGTTCCATAGCCGAGCTGTTGAACTCAAGAACGAGTCGAAAAAATGACCCGTTCTCATGTGACAAATGTCAACCGTGTACATATGTTGGGCGCGCGTTTGGCGTGTCTCCCGACTATGCACCGGTGCCGAAGGGATCAATGACGCTAGTTCCTCAGAGCATCTTCCATTGAAATACCGGTAGAACATGGATAGCATTCCCACCCGACGCCTGTGCTCTAAAGATTGCAACCCGTTCGTTAAGATGGGAGAATCTATCAAACGGACCGCCCGTTTCTGCACAGAGTCGAGGGTATTTTTCAAGTATTTTGGAGCTCCAGACCAGAGGTGGCTGCCAAATTCAACCGTGGGGCGCACTTGCGATTTGTACAGGGTAAGCAGTTGTGTACTATTAAAGTATCTGCGGGCCCTGTACAGTACGCCCAGTTTTTGAGAAGCTAACTTTACTCTGGCTTCGATGGAGCCCCCATACCTGAGCTGGTCACTTATAGTTACACCAAGCATATCAATGAAAGGTCTGTTCGGAAGATTGCTTCCGTTGAATGAGACTAGATTTTCATTTCGATCCCTTTTAGACGTAATCAGACATGATTGGGTCTTTGAAACATTGAATTCGACGAGGTTATTCTTACCCCAAGAGAAAACACTCTCGAGGTAACCATCCATTCTTTGCTTCAAAGCCCTCCGAGCCGTTGGAGTTTGTGTGCCCTTTGGGGGCTTGTCAAACGAAAAGCTGTCATGGACTGTACTGTCATCCGCGTAACAATGAATTGGTGCACATGACAAAAGGTCGTTGATGTGCAACAAAAACAAAGTCGGGGACAGAACCGATCCCTGTGGGACGCCAGCATTTATTGGATGCGAGGAAGAGGTGAAACCATCAGCAACCGTCTGAATTGACCTCTCCCTCAAAAAGTCGGCAATCCACGTACACAGGGATACGGGAAGTCTGTAAGATGGCAGTTTGTTGACAAGTCCTCGATGCCGAACCCGGTCAAAGGCCTTGGAAATGTCCAGTGCGACCGTTTGGGTCTCACCGAAACGTTCCAGACACCGCCCCCAAACATGCGTCACATATGCGAGAAGATCACCGCACGAGCGGTTCCGCCGGAATCCGTATTGACGGTCGTTAATGATTTTGTTCTTCTCGAGATATGTGAGCAGTTTGTCGTTGATCACACGTTCCATCACCTTGGACAAAACTGATGTGATCGCTATGGGGCGGTAGTTGGCCGGGTTGGAGCGATCACCCTTCTTTGGAATAGGATGGATGACCGCTTTTTTCCAACCAGAGGGCACAATACCAGACTTCAGGGACTATTTAATGACAATGTTAAATTTAAATTTCTCCGAAACAACTGGGGAAGTGTTCTTCTTTTAATTTATTTTCGATATTGCATGCAAACCTGTAAAATTTACTACATTTAATTTTTAAATTCTTACCAATCGATAGTACAGCAGTTAATAAGAGACGGGAACATTCTCAATCTGTTGCGGAAAGAGTCTCCAATAGGTGACATGGCAAATGCTATATGAAGGTTGGCCTTAATTCTCTCAACGAAAAAGCCAAACAGCGCAAACGGAGTTGTCTCAGTTAGACCCTGAAAATACGGAAGGTTACATTACTTATTTATTAACGACATATTGGATTTTTACTCCACATCATCCAGTCACCTAAGCTGCCCCCCAACAACAGAACAGATGTAACTAGAAGTGTGATCTACACCGATTTACAAGAGAAGTGACGCCCCCGATCAACACAAGACTTAAGGCCCTTAGACTGCAGACAAGCAAATGAAATTGATTATCTCTCCATGAAAGAATTTCGGTATTCGAAAAGGTATGATCAATTTCACAAGGCTTAACGAAAAACCGAGCTCACTTCGGGCACACAGACAAGTCCACAACATACTTATATAATGTTATCTTGTAGGAACTACTAGTAATTCGACTTTTAAATGCTGGCAATGTTTATAGAATTGCCACACTGCAGCGTATTTTCAATGACAGGACGGTAAAAAAACTAACCGTTATTCTGTTTCGAATGTTGTTTACAATAACTATATAGTTTCTACGTGTAATTTTAATTCCCATATTTCAAGCCTTTTCTGATAACTTCGCATTTGTGAATCTATTTGATTAATAAAATTAAACTGTTTTAAACATTAAACCTCTTAATTTAATCATCTGAACATAATTCTCATTGCATTAATTGGTGGTTCAAATACTCCCGCGTCCTGAAGGTTTATTAACTTTTTACTGGGAGTTGACGCACACATATGTGCTTTGGAAAGTCAAGCCCACATCGTGGCTGACGGACACGTGTGTGATCGAGCAGAACACAAGATTCACATAAAAAATTTCTCGGAATGCGTCGGAAGGTCAAACAGTACTCAACCTGGTTTTAAATGTGGTGTATTCTTTTTTCCATTGACATCAATTGAAATATTCAAGAAGAAATTATATTTTTACATCCAGATCGATAAAAACAAAGTCCCCGATTCTCGGCAGTAGGAATGCAATCTCCTGCCATTTTTGTTTATTTCATTTTATATTTTGTCTGTTTAATAAATTATGACTGATAATTTTAGTATGGGATGGTTCCGTGACTTACATATTTATGTTATTGTTACAAAAAAATTTAAGGTTTCCAAACAAGATAATTCTTTTAAATGATAAATAAATAAAAAGTCAACTTCGAGCTGCACACGGAGGATGTTTGAGCTGATTTTTTGAGCGGTGTATGAGTCAAATAGAAGCCGCTTTGGTGGAAAGTTTACTTTGATTCTTGTTGCAACCTTGTCCAACCCAACGGAGAAGTCCCAGTTTGATGACTTATCTAACAATCGATACAGCTCTCAGTTGCACCTATTCTTCATTCTCTTGTGGCTCCAAAGATTTGTGACAGGATCTTTCACGGTTGTTTAAAATAATTTGCTAAAATAAAAATACATATGTTAATGAATTACCCCTTCTCTGGCTGCGCCGAGCATCTTATCCAGTATCTCCACTTTGTCGTCTCCCCCGTAGAGGTTTGGGATGTCTCCCGTATTGAGGATCATGTTTATGTCCTCCACCATGCCCTCATACTGGATCTGGTTGTCGGCAAACAGGAACACCAGCGGCTTGCCCGTGGTGCCCGCCTTCATCAGCAGGCGCTTGATGTCGTCACGCCATTCCGGTTGGTTGTATGTGCGGGATATTGTTATCTTTAAACCAAACAAATTATTGATCAAATGGAATGCTGTAATAACACTTTATTACAATTATTATAATAACAAACTGACCATGGTCGGCATGACTATATCGAAAACGTTTACAGTGAAATTATCTTATGAGGTTTTCCAAGACACAGGAAAAAAACTTCTTTTGTGGGATTATTAGTGCCATTTTTGTCTCAAGGGACCGAAAAAACAAAACTTCTTAAGCATGAAAACTTCTTATGAGGGAACTTTATAAGAGGGTTTCACTGTATATGGGAATAATTCAAAAGAAATAATTTTGTAAAAATTAAGTTAACTTCTTAGAATATATTAATTATATTTATTTATTTAATTTTATTTTTTTTGTTATAAAACTACAAAGTATAAGGAAGCTCTTGACTGTCCAACTAGGACGGACTCTCGTTCTAGGACAGTCAAATAAGGGAAAGGAAATAACGTTTGGGAAACAAAAGAAATATAAGGCGCTTGTAAGACATAATTATCTACTGAACCAGTAACAATTTTGTTATTTTTGAATACTAAAAAAACAGTATACAAGAGAAATAGAAAAGGAAAATAAAATAAAAATTTTGGATACAAAGAAATACACACCATTAACCATTTTATTATTATTATTATTTATATTCATTAAAATATTTTGTCAGATAGTAAGTTCAGATTCAAATTTCCGATTCCTATAAAGAAAATTAATTCTTCTGGTGGACTAAACTAAAAATACATTTTTTTTTGTACTTCTTGGGTATAAACTATGCAACAATTTCTAGATATTTTGTTTTGAATAGTTTTATTTCAAAATATACATTTGTCACATAATTTTATTTGTTTGCTTACGGTTTCGACACATTTGTGTCATTCAACTAGTGTGTTCATAAAACTAATTTAAAAATTATACAAGTACAGAAATTATTGGATATTATTAAGTGAGAGTAGTGGAAGTGGTGATTTGGTTGGTTTGGTAGGGGGAATATTAAATTAATAAATATTTTAACTTTTGTGCCTTAGAAACCTTAGAAACAAATCAAAACTTAATCTAGTTAATACAATAATAGTACCCTCATAGCTAGTAATAGTATCTAACAGCACCCTGTAAGTCACCATTGTTGACCATGTTTCCTTGTTATGTTGACTCCTTCCACCGTACTCTTCCCCCCAAATCAACCTCACCTAATAATATCTAATAATTTTTGAATTTGTACAAATTTGAAGTTAGTTTTATAAACGCTAGTAAATGACACTAATGTGTCGAAACAAGTAGCAAATAAATAAAATTAAGTAACAAATGTACAACAAAATTAGAATCTTCAATATAAAAAAAATATTTTAACAGTCACACATTATTGGAAGACCACAATAGTAGCTCAGTGATTAGTCAGTGATATAGTCAGGCAATGTTCAGAAGGAAAAAGGCAATAATGTAATAGTTATTTAGATTGTACCTGGAAGCAACTCATTTCTAATATGCTGCCCGCCAGCTTGACTGCACTCCCCCGTCCACTGCCTCCCACTCCCACCATCAGAAGGTGTCCTATAATTACACAACAGATAATACGTACACTTCATATATAAAAGAGAAGATCATTTCACAACTAAATCAATTTGAGAGACGGGTATGGGTACTGCCGCCCCATTTATTGAATACCCACCGAAACCATTTATTGAATCCTTGCCATGGTCACCCCAATAATCGCTAAGTTGTGACAGCAGGGGTGCACGGGTTCATGGGGTGAGGTTTGTCTAGGTCTTGGCAGAAGATATGTTTGCCCACCCTCTAAGTGGTGGGCCAAATGGGTTGAGAGATCTCGGGACTTCTCCAACCAGACTATCTCGACCCATCGCTTTGCACCGCAGCAGAAGGGATGGATTCATATGTTCGCCACTCCTAGACACATTAACCCCCATATTCCTACCCACCTCTCGTATCTTTTTCGTTCCCAGAACTTCCTCTCCTTCCTTCAACTAAAAAAACCCTCCAAACAGCATCACCAAAGATTTTTTCTAGCTAATATAAAAAGTGAAAAAATCAAAGAGTAAAGAATATATGTAACACTAGAAGTGCCTTCAAGTACCATCCAAATTGAATTTTAAAAAGACAGTAAGTGTATGTAAATTATATGTAAATTACGTTGTATGTAAATACAGGCTCAAGTTGGGTAAACATGCCCCGAGGCACTTCTTGGAAAAATGACCAAATCATAATTGTGATTTTGGTATATTTCTTGAAAGAATTGAGTTTTATACAGAAAACTATTTACGCATATTAAAAGTAAGCCCACCAACAAACAACAAATTCTTCTTAAAATTTTAAAGTATTATGCGCAAAAATATATATTTTTCAAAGTATTAAATTTAGCGCCGTATACGAACAAGCAGTTTACGAATGATTATAAGTTTACCTCTAACTCCACACAGGAAAGCCTTTTCTTACCCCATCTTTGAAGATGCTGTGTGGAGGATCTTGAGAGAGGAAACAAAGAGGTCAGTAGATCGTTCCAGTTGAGCTGTTGAACTCAAGAAAGAGTTGTAGAAACTATCTACTCTCTTGTGACAAATGTCAACCACATACAAATATTCCATTGGAATACCGGAAGAATAAAGACAGCATTCCTTCCTGATACCTATACTCTAAAGGTTGCAATCCTTTTGTTAAGATAGGAGATCTATCAAAAGGACTGCCCGTTTTTGCACGAAGCCATCTTTTGGCCATTTAAGGTAACTAAAATTAATCTATTCAAAAAGTCGCAGAAAGACGATTGCTTGGTTTTACCAACAGATTGATTATTCAGTTTTACAAACCATTTGCTTGTAGCAGCACCCGACAAGCCCTGGAGATGTGATCTAGTGCGTATTTAAACATGACCATCTGCATGGTGGTGGTGGAGAGAAGGTTGTATTCTTCCAAGTAATATTCCATCTTCTCTGCCATGATATCTAGGTCCATTACCTAAAAAGAGTGAAATTTACCAATTAACATTTTTATTTTCATTTTTTTTCTTTATGGTGTAGATAATTATTGTGTAATAAGGGAGGTGGCAGGGTTTTCTCACTCTTTCAGAAAGCGTGGATAGTATTAAACCGCATCCGCTGTAGTCAGAGTTGTTGTGCATGAAGGAAGAATAAGATGTGAAGAAGGTTTGAGAAGGCACCTGATTTCGGATCTGCTCATTAAACACAGTCAAAACCATTTGAAGCAATATCTGAATTCTGAATGTTGGTTTCCCCTCAGATAAATCCCAACCTTCCTCTTCCCTATCTCCTTTCGCTCCCCTCTTCCTTCTGCCTCACAACATTTCACACGGCAGAATGGATGTTCTGGCCCGGCAATAGCAATGGCACGACAAGAGGTATGGTGCTGCTAAATGATATCTCTAGGTCTCTTGACATTTTCAACATTGGCCTTGAAGGTTCAAGAGACATTTTAGACAAGAACTGTTATAATTGTAAAATTATTTGTGTATTTATTTAAATTTATGCATACTGTTTTGTTTTGGAGGAAGGAACTTCGTAAATAATAAAGCATCTTCAGGAAACTTTTAAAGGACTCGTGACATTTATTTTGCTCTATTCCCAATTACATTGTGAATATTTCAGGAGACCCAAACTACCCAAGACAGACCAAGGATTTTACTTTTACTTATTAAGAAGGTAGGATGGTGAGACGAGAAGAGAGAGAAAAAACCTAAACATAGGCTTTTTATACTGCTACTAAGTCGAAGGGAGTTTGCATCTCCTGACATCTATGGATAATTTCTTCTATTAATTAATCAACTTTACATAAACTAAAAAATCGAAATATCTGGAGAGGTGTGAGTCCTAGCTAATTAGGCTAAATTTTATACACATACATCATGCATATTTTAATAGGATTACATCAATCTGTAAACATTACATATATTAAAAAAATCCTATTTTGGATGCTCCTGGTTCCGAAACTCCTGGTTGGGAGTGTAGTGCAGAATTCATATGAAAAGGGTGATACTGAAGGTATTGCCATTTTTAATTGAATTAATTGAACTAAAATAGCAGAGTAAATGTTATAAAAATACCTGGTCATATATTTTAGGATCAGCATCTGGCTCCATATAATTCCCAAAGAAGATATTTTTAAGATGTTCATTGGACAGTTTCTCATCTTCTGGTATGTAGGAGGCGGCCACCTTGTCCAGACCGATGCGGTAGTGGGAATACACACACTCATTTACTATCTTAAAAAGCTTCTGCCTAAAAGAAAACAAAATAATTATAACATCGACAAATAGTAAAAACGGATTGAATATCTACATACCAATATATCAAACAAAGCTTCTGCAAAGGAGTGAAAATTAGCTTTAAAACCTTTGAAATGCAGAACTCTGCAACCTAACATCTCTGTAGTGTGCCGAGGGTAAAAATCCCACAAACGGAAAGTGTATTTAGATAACCAATTGGAAATGCTAGCAAACAATGATTAAATTTTTTTCATATTAAATGGAAAAGTACACTTTGTAATACAGCACTTTTTTATTATTAATATTTAATAGCCGACCGGGTTTTGCACAGCTCAAGCTTCTTCAGGGCTTATTAAATTAACAAAAGCTATTTACATACAGACATGTATGTATAAGAATATAAAACAATGAGTGAAAGAGATGGAAACAGAAAAGAGACACTTTATAGGTAGCGGAAAGAGATTTTCCATTTTAAACATTAACTCCGCACAAGAGGTCCTGAACAAAATAACTTCCCTCAGGGCCTGTGTCATCTGAGTTGCTGTGTGGAGGGTCTTTTTGAGGAGAAGAAGGAATGAACATTGGTCTTGAAGAAAGCCATATTGTAGGAAGGAGGAAACACAGAGGCTGGCAAATCATTCCATAGCTGAGCTGTTGAACTCAAGAACGAGTCGAAGAAGCGACCCGTTCTCATGTAACAAATGTCAACCGTGTATTTACATATGTTGGACTTGCATTTGGCATGTTTCCCGACTATGCACCAAAGTCGAAGCGATCAACGAAGCTAGTTCCTCGGAGCATTTTCCATTGAAATACCGGTAGAACAACGATAGCATTCCCACCCGACGCCTGTGCTCTAAAGATTGCAATCCGTTTAAGAGTATATGATTTTTTTTAGGTATTTTGGAGCTCCAGACTAGAGGTGGCTGCCGAATTCAACCGTGGGGAGCACGTGCGATTTGTACGGGGTTAGCAGTCGTGTACTATTAAAGTATCTGCGGGCCCTGCAGTTAGTTTAGGGAGGCCTCGTTCGGGAGTATTTGGGAGGCTAATTTAACTCTGGCTTTGATGGAGCCCTCGTATCTGAGCTGGTCACTTATAGTTACACCAAGCTATCAATGGAGGGCCTGTTCGGAAGGTTGCTTCCATTGAAGGAGACTAGATTTTCATTTCGATCCCTTTTAGGAGTAATCAGACATGATTGGGTCTTTGAAACATTAAATTCAAAGAGATTTTTTTACCCCAAGAGAAAACACTCTCGAGGTAACTGTCCATTCTTTGCTTCAAAGCCCTCCGAACCGTTGGAGTTTGTGCGTCCTTTGGGGGCCTGTCAAACAAAAAGCTATCATGGACTGGATTTTGGAAATTAAATTACCTGTCATCATCATCAATGAGTCTATCATAAAATACCCTATAGGTCTCGTGCACCCAAAGCAGGATGAGCTTCTCGGGCTCCTTGAGGTGTGTGGCGGGCACCAGCAGGATGCCGCGGATGACACGCGCAAAGTCACGCAGGTTGAACAGATAGTGCGACTTGGTCGGCGTGGGCAGGAAGCTCGTCACTGTGGCCTTGTACACCTCCATTGTCGAACTCACCACCGCCTGCAATCAAATATTATTCAAAGTGAGCAGCGTTGCTCATTCAAAATCTATAGATGCATTATGAAATCAGCACCTGTGGGACATTCCATCATATTTATTAAGTTAACACAAAATGTGATAGTGGTGCCAGAGCGGTGACCTGTATACCGATATAAGCGGTGGTATGTATATATTGAGAATTTACTAACTGCCTGAGGGCACAGCACATGTGAGATTTTTTAATATCAAATTTGTAAGGAATATGTGATATTTTTCAAAAATCAATAGAGTTTTTTCTGTAATTATCGTGTTAAGTTGTTAATAAAATAAGTTAATTACTGAAGGTTTACTTTTTTTATATTAGAAAATGAACAGTTTCTTGCATAAATTAAAATTTTCGCATTTAAATCTTTTTTTGTAACTTTTTTATTTTTTATTAGTTCCACGTAGGAGGCTCTGAAGAAAATAATTCCCCTGAGGGCCTATGACATCTTTGGGGATGCTGTATGGAAGGTCTTTTTAGAAAAGGATAGAGAGGAAGTTCTGGGAAGGAAAAGATATGAGGGTAGGAATCTGAGTGTGAGTTGTGAATCCAACCCTCTCACTGCGGTGCAAGGCGATGTTCTGAGAGAGATCATCCTCAACCAGTCTCTCCCGATCCGGCCTGCTTCGTAGTTAGTTGATGGGCATCTGCCGCCAAGATCCTAAAAACCTCACCCCGCGAACCCGGGCATCCCTGCTAAGCCAAACATAGCAAACTACTTGGCATGACCTGTGGCAGAGGTGTTGGTTATCCAATTATTTTTCGGGGCGGCTTTATTCGTACCCGCCCCCCAAAATGATGAATTACCGAATTGTGTATTGTTGCTAGGTCGCTAATCTCTTGTGCAGTGATGTGAATGAAATTCCTTTAGATCTACGAAAAAACATGAATGTATAATATGAAAACATGAATGATAACATGATACATCTGAGGGAAGTTCTTTCTCCCTTTTTAATCTCCAATTGAACTTCCACGAACTGCCACTGGTCTCAATGTTGCACTCACCACTGCTAGCAATCAAATAGTATTGACAAAACCAAACCTTGCTCATTCTGTAAATGTTCTCAGTGAAGCCCTTGTTGAAGTGCCAGTCCAAGATGGAGGTGAAGATCTTGGTGAGCGTGGCATCCTCGAAGGAATCCACCGTGATGATGTGCATGTGGCGTGTCAAGCGGCTGGTGATCACGTTGGAGCCACCGCCAGGCGGCAGCATGGCTGACACAAATAGCTGGAAGAGAAAGCAAGCATAAGTGAATTTTTGATGCCTTCTTTGTCTTCTGAAGCGTAAATAACAAAGATCATACTTACAACATCGACAAGCTCCTGTTTGGTAGAGTCTTTAAGATCGTACCAATGTCCGTGGTCTATCCATTGGCGAATCAGCTCCAAGGGGGGCTGCGCTCCATAAGTCTCCTTCTGCGGCATGCTTAGGTCGTCCACAAAGAGAATGCACTGGAAAGAATCTCAATTGAAATGTTGAACGCGAATAATTAAACATACAAATATTGGTTGTCGGTGCACGGGTAATGTGAAATATTCCTCCATTCAATGAATTTTTAAATTCTAAGAATTGGAATGGATAAGTGTACAAATCATATCAGACTAGCAAAAAAAGTAGGCATTAAAATTATTTTATTAATAAATAATTCTAATCGAAATTGGTTCAAATGCTTGATAGATGCTGATTACTGACAGATTACTTTATTAGACGAACGTTAAGACTCACAAGAAAATATATCCGTTATATTTTTCTTGTAAGTGTTGTCAGTCATCAATGCAATATTGTATTTATATGCTTTCTTCAAAGAATTGGGATTTTATACAAACAAAACTATATATTCATGTTGCGTGTTTGGGCGCAAATAAAAAATTCATCTGAATATTTTGCAGCATAACTTGCAGAAAGGGTTTTTTCCTAAAATAATAAAATTTCCATCAGCCATCTATGGTGCAGTTTGAATTATTTTAAGTTTATCCTCAATATTCCTGGTGAATTTGGTGACTTTGCTGTAACTGGAACAGTCGATTACTGGTTATATTTGGAACTGGTTCCTTTTGGAGCTTTGATCAAAAATGAAAAATTGTAAAAATCATCTCTACCTATTGGTTTTAAATAAATATGAGTATTCATACCTGCTTCCCCATTGATGGACCAAAAATACCCTTCCTTCTCCTGTCTAGTTTTGACATTATGATATCCTGAGTCTGAAAAGATTATATTTTATTTATTTTAAGAATTTTGTACATTTGTGTGGATTTTTGTGTTATTTCAATCGCCATGCTAGGGATGTCCCTTTGTTACGGTGGGTGAAGTTTACAGATTGGAAATCATTCATATTGTGGTTGATAAATTAAATTATACAAATTAAATTAAATTGCAAATATTATATATCATGGTTTATAATATTAACTTTTTTTACATTAGCCTTGGAGGGATGCCTTGAGGAAAATAATTCCTATTAGGGCCTGCGTCGTCTTTTTAGGAAAGGAAGGAGAGGACGTTCTGGGAAGGAAAAAGGCATCAGGAGTCGGTAGGAATCTGGGCTCAGTGTGTCCTGAAGTAATGGAGTTGTGAATCTAACCCTCCCACTGTGGTGTAAAGCGATGTTCTAAGAGAGATCAAAAGGTCTCCCTCAACCAGTTTCTCCCGATCCAACCTGCCATACAGTTGATGGGCAGACGCATCCGCTGCCAAGATATGGACAAACCTCACCCCATGAACCTGGGCACCCTTGGTAAGTCACCATACGTAGTGAACCACTTGGGTGACTTGTGTTGGTAATCCAATAAATGGTTCCTGAGTGGCGGTACCCATACCTGCCTCCCAAATTAAAAAAACTATATAACAAATGATTTAAAAATGAAAAGAAAGTTTGCAGAAGTTTGGAGTATGTATATTTTTTTAAATACCTGGTTAGCGGTAGTTCTGGCTGAGAAATTGATTGTATTGGTGATATATTTGGTTCTCGGAAGTGATAAGAAGTGTCCGAGAATGACACAAGACTTCCCCGTGCCGGTCGGTCCAACAATCAGCAGGGGGATCCGCTTGGCAATCAAACGCTGGAGGAAGAATCTCAAGCAAGCATTCTCGTTAGTCTGAATGATGACCTCATTGATCTGAATATTTAAAAAAAAATCAAATTAAAACAGTAAGCGCCACACAAATAATAACTGAAAAAATGCATTGTTTGGTCAATGAGAGTGTAGAAAAACTTTAAACTGACTGAAATAGTCAGTAACGGCTTCTTAGGCTGGGCGTATGCTGAGACGCAGGTCGCGCAGGATGTGCAGAGCAGAAATGTTGCCTCAGGACAGACGACACAGAAACCGGTGACCGGCATATGCTGCATCGCAGCTTAATTCATCTTGTGCCTGCTTGGGCAATGGTTGTTTGGGAGAATGTCTTGTTCCAAGCCCGATTTTGGCTTTGAAATTAATAATTTACTGTTTATTTATAGTCTTTCAAAGTGCAAATACCTGAAAATGCAAGATCCCCTTGGGAAATACTGTCCACCTGCGCAAGTGTCGTGTAGAATTTGCGCCGCGGCCACAACTCGACGCAGAGCAGAGCGGATGCATTTCTGCGCGGTATGTGCCTGCCCCGCAGCGTATGTCGTTTCATACACGTCCATACATTACAAAATCTGCTCTTCTCTGCTCTGCACATTCTGCGTGGCCTGCGCCTTAGCATATGCCCATCCTTACTAGAGATAGATTTCTATAGATAGAATAGATAGATTTCTCTATCTTAATGAATGGATTGAAACATAAAATACAGGTGGAAATGCTGTGTTTTTTCTACCAGTATCTCACTAGAAGGTGCTACAAAGAAGTATCATTGATCACAACAGCACCAGTAGACAATCGTGAGAAGTGCCTAATGTGTGCCCAAAATTTGTACACGGTCGACATTTACCACAAGAGAACCGGATGTGCTTCACGCCTCCTGCAACATGAGTTTCTCCAAGAGATATGTTTACCACTTCCACTACAAAGAATCCCCGCACACATATGTTACTAACACAGGAACAATTTTTTTTTATTACCTTAGCATTTGCAGGCACCGGCGGATCTTTCTCCAGCTCCACCCAGCCGATCCAAGTTCCTCCATTCTTTTTGTCATACACATAGTCGTAACAGGACCCCTTCTCTGGGAAGACCTGGTTCTTGGCCAGCTTGAACGACTTTGGCCGGGGATGTTTATCGTCACCCCCATCCACCAATTTACTGAAAAACACGTCAAACTTCTTGCGGCTGTCACCTGTTCATTGATGGTACAGAAATATCACAAATGCATAACTTATTGTAACTGTTACCTGTTCATATCTGATACAGAAACACTGAGTCGAAAAGAAAAATAAAATGATTTAAATAATGTAAGTTAATGGAGGTAAACCATAAAGATATGTATAAAAATTAATGGGATAAACTTACCTGTTATTGTAGCGCACATGCCCCATACGATACAGAAAAGCATAATGCACTGAAGCCAAATGGTGCTCACTTGATGCTCTCCTTCCAGCATTGTCGAAAACAGCCGAGAGAAAGACTAGAATGAAATATACAGAAGACTCAATGATCCAATGTCTGATTACAACCAAAAAGGATTGATACAAAATCTAGTGTCCTTCAACAGAAGCAATCTTCTCATCAAGCCTTTCATTGGCACTCTCGGTGTAACCTTAATTGATTTAACACATATTTGATTATTTGAAATGATTTGATGGTCAATATTGTTTCAAAAACATATAAAATAGATAATAAATTGTTTACGTAAAATAGATGCAAGTCGCTGGTCTCCACAAAGAATTTACACTTCAGATTCAAAAAGTTGAACACGGCGGGGAAAAGCCACTCAATCAATTCAACCAGAAGTTCCATCTGCTCTGGGATGATCTTCAAAGAAATTATATTCTTGTAGGATTCAAACAATGGCTCCCAACCTAAAAACAAGGATTAATAAAAATATGTAACATTCTTGTAATCAGTGTCTTTCTTTGGTTATGGAAGTGTGATTAATTACTTATTAGTTATTGTAAAGAAAATATAAGTACCAAGTTGTTTGGATTCCAAGTAAATCATTCCGCATCTCGATACAGTAGCAGGAGAAGCTTGATCTAAGTCTGCAGGTTCGAATATCAAATTCATTTTGTTTGACATCTACAAACAACAAAATCACAGATCAGAAATACACACCCTTAATTAAAAATCTTCAAAAATCAATAATAATTTTGTAGATAGGTGATATTTTTTATTTTTTTTTTTTAACTTAAAACTGTAAATATCAATAGGTATTGGACAGGTAAGGGTAGGTGATGACATGTGGAAGAAATTATTTTTGGTTGGTTTTGAAGAAGAAAAAAAACACAAAAGAAAGTCACAGGGCACCAACATTTCATTTACATTTTTTACTCCAAATAATGTCAGGAATCACTTGTTAAAGTAAAGCAAGTACGTCCCTTAGCACCCTGTAAAAATAGGTACATAAAATTATAAAAACATATGTAAACATACGTAATAAAGATAGATCAACAATTGATACATATTTTTGAGCTATAGCAGGACATTATTACTGAATCTGTATAAATTATCAACGAAAATGTCTCCCTCAGCACAGTCTATCTTATTATATAATCGACACATTTGGGCAAAATGAAGGGTGGTGGTAAAAATAGCAATTTTCTTTTCATTGACAATATTTACCTGAATGATTTCTCCTGACATAAGACATAGCTTCTTGTTGTCGTCCAACACCGTGTTCATGTTTTCAATCCAAACTGCATCCACCGGGCCGTCAAACATGATCCACTTGCGCTCCTTTGTGATGGATGAAGCGTAATCTCGGAAAGTTATGGCCAATACTCCATCCGTCCTAGAATCGAGAAACAAGAGTTAAATACTGAGATACCATTTTAAGCATCACTTAAAAAATCTGGTTTTTTATTTACATAAAATCATTGTCATCATACTTATCATTGTGTTCATTATCACTAACAACATTGATTTGATGTTTCGTAGATAGAGGCAGAGATTGATATTTACAAATAAAGATTCACCATTCGTGGGATGCAGGGTCAAAGCATCCATACAGCTGCCCCATGGTGATAGCTTTGGGGTTGAGGATTTTGTAAATGGCCGCATATTCCTTGTGGCGTGCCGGAGGCTTCTGCAGCTGAAGACAGCGTAAGGCTTCAGCTAGCGTCTGGAGTCACAACAAAACAAGAATTTTATGGTCTTCTTCATAGTATTTGTCTAGCTGGCCATCGTAAAATAAAGATGCCTTCACACAAATAACAAAGATAATTTGTAAAAAGCATTAAATTTATGACAAAATTTACAATGAAAACATATAAATTTGTAATGGACCACTTTAATTATGGTATGTTTTAAGGTTTTCACGACCAAAAAGTATTTTTGTTATTGTTTTTGGGGTGTTATGCCGTGTTTCGCTACCTCCTTCTTTAGCCAACGTTTCGGACAGCGTTACAGTGTCCATCATCAGGGCAGATGAGTAAATGATATTGGTGAGAGTGTTTACTTATGTGTGTCGAAGCGATACCGTGCTGCCAGCTCCATTTCTCTACGAGCTGGTGTTAGAAAAAATTCAGCATGGTTTTTTGCCGGCTAATTGACGGCTACACCAAAGCTAAACGCAAAAAACCATGCTGAATTTTTTCTAACACCAGCTCGTACTGGATACCAAGAACTATTGAGCTCAATAGTTCTTGGTATCCAGTAATTGACGGCTACACCAAAGCTAAACGCAAAAAACCATGCTGAATTTTTTCTAACACCAGCTCGTAGAGAAATGGAGCTGGCAGCACGGTATCGCTTCGACACACATAAGTAAACACTCTCACCAATATCATTTACTCATCTGCCCTGATGATGGACACTGTAACGCTGTCCGAAACGTTGGCTAAAGAAGGAGGTAGCGAAACACTGCATAACACCCCAAAAACAATAACAAAAACACTTTAATTATATTTTATTCACACTCTACCAGTTTCGGAAGCACCCTTCCTTTGTCAGGAGAATATTAGAACTAACCTACGATATAGAATATTGACAGGCATGTACATAAATTTTAAGTTTTGAGTGGGAAGTGAACAAAGTGGAAGAGGTAATTAAGTGATTTCCGGGAAGAGCAGAGTGATTAATTGGAAATACGTCTATAGTCTATATAGACATACTAAGATAATATCTTTTATTCCCATTCTAGATATAGACATACTTTTAGTCTCATTATAGACATATTTCCAATTAATTGTTCTGTTCTTCTCGGAAATACCTTAATTACCCTGTCACCTTTGTTTACCTCCCACTCAAACACTTCAAATTTATGTATATGTCTGTCAATGTTCTATATAGTAGGTTAGTTCTAATATTTTCCTGACGAAGGAAGGGTGCATCTGAAACCGGTAGAGTGTGAATAAAATAAAATTTAAGTGGTCTATAACAAATTAGATAAAGATAATACATATTTGAGATAATAGTAGCTTCGTGATAAAACACTAACTTAAAGACTTAACTTAAGAATTGTGTACAATACTTTAATTTATAAAACATGTCAACCAGTTTTGAAGTAACCATTCCTTTGTTAGCGTCTGTTTAGATCTGCTCTGAAGAAAGCACGGCTGTGTCCAAACTATTTGGCGTATACTATGAATTGAAGTGATGCGCACAAAGTTAGAGTATATTTATTTCATTGTGATAAAGAATATTTGTCCAAAAACGTATTGTAGAATTTAAGAAAAGTACATAATTAATTGTGATATTCTTGTAAAAAAGCATTATTAGAAAAGCAGAAATGTATTTAGTAAGCAATGAATACCTTTTATTGTGATTAATTTTTGGGTTAAATATTTAATATCTTACCTGATAGGCACAGGTCTTTCCAGCCATTGGGTCTCCAACAATCATTAGTCCGTGTCGAACCAAAATCATTTCAAACACCTAGAAAATATATTAGTTACTAGTCATGACATAAACAATCCATTCTTATAATATAATAACTCTGACCAGAAGGAAAAATGCCTTCAGGAAAACCACAGCAGAGGTAGAGTGATGACTCAAAAGTTGCAGAGGGCTAAAATGGTAGTACTGATCCGATGATGGAAATTTTTGAAAAACGATAAGTAGGCCTTTATCCAGAAATGAGGGTCAAAGTTAGAGAAGATTAATAATTATTATAAGATAAGTAATACTTAAACAAATAACCTGAATAATCTTCTCCATGTACCAGTCAGTACCCTGCAGATTTCTCCTGCCCAGTTCTTCAGTGATGTGCCTGGTGAGTTCATCTCTGTCAGGCTGAGGAAGATCTATGCCGGGGAATAAGTCCTTGTAAATGCCAACAAATAGGGACACATCCTAGAAAAAAATGAAAGAATGAAACTTTGAAAGTGTTCAAACATTAAAACAACGAGAGAGATTTTTTGTATTATTATTTAAGTTTACAAATTAAAAGCAAAACAAAAATCCAAGGTTTGTACAATTGAAATGGAAAACACAGGGTCAAAGAAAAAACGAATTCCCTGTTTTTCTCCTTACCTGCATCAAGAACTTAGGTAGATTTACATCTATAATGGCTCTCAGCACTAATTGAGACTCGTTTCTATTTGGATAGTTCTTCTTCAGAGTACCCGCTGCTACTAGCACAGACTTTACGGCTCTCATTCCATAGTCGTAGTGGTTCTGGGAAGAAAGCTGCTCGGAACACAGCTTGTAGGTCTGTACTATCTTCTCTGCCAACCTGAACAAATTAACAGAGTAATTTGAAAGTTGAATTCTGCAGGGAACATTAAAAATATATACAGGTGTAACATGTGTTACAAACACCTCAAGATGATACAACACATCAAGATGATGCAAAAATCATAAATTTATTCACTGTGTGGTCATTTTAAATTTTTTTTTTTTTAATTTTATTTTTTAATTTTTAATTTATTTATTTATTTTATTTTTTTATTTTATTTCAACTCTTGAACAAACACTTTACAAATTATTCCTTTGGTTTACATAATAATTCATTTTATGATTCTACTACTCCATAAGTCCATTTATTTGACTAGCTATTCTCTCCAATACAATTGAAGCTTTACCCTGCGGGACGTCGCGTTGCCTGCCATCTGCATATCCAGAATTTATTATGAATCATTATATTATTACGTAATATGCTTTTTTTTAAAAGGCCATGGGGCTTTTGCATATAATACAGTAATTTTTTTTTTTTATAATATAATGAAAATAAAGAGTTATACAAAATACAGGTAACATAAAATAAAAGAAACAAAATACAGGTTACATAAAATATAAGAGTTGACAAAATACAGGTAACCTAGAATATAAGCGAAATAAAGATAGATAATCTGCCAATATCCTCCAAATCAATAAAAATATTAATTGATAACTAAATAAAATTTATAAAATTGTTGTTCAAAATAGTTTATAAAGTAGATGTAGAGATGTAGTTTATAGAGTTTATAGAGTAGTTTATAAAGTTTGCCAAGTTCAAATTGTTGTCAAATACATCCTATCGTTTAAGTATTTATTACCACGACTATGTAAACTTTGTATAGGGGAATGCAAACTATAGTTGGAAAGAAATGTATGTACATAAAATTTTAATGTTTGTATGGTTGTTTGTGCAGATTTATTTAGGACGGGTTGTTTCAAAAAATTTGATGAATTCATCAAATATTTGAAGTTGATTTTAACGTTTTGTGTAAGTTCTATTCAAGTTCTGTGATTATTTCAGTTTTGTGAAGCAACTGTCCTATAACGATGTAATATCAGAACTTGAATAGAACTTACACAGAACGTGAAAATCAACTTCAAATATTTGATGAATCCATCAAATTTTTTGAAACAACCCATCCTAAATGCAGGAGTTCACAATAATCAAAAAAAATAATAATATTAAGTTACGAAAGATCATAATATTAGATAATGTATAGTTATTATGCTCATTGTAGAATAATTTAACAAAGTAAAAGATAAAGAATATTGATGAATAGATAAACTTACGGTCCAGCATTCACAAATCCGTTAGAGTAGAGGGTGATTTCTCCAATCATGGCATAGTCTGGCACCATCATGGCGACGGTTCTGAACAACACCTTCAGGTTATCCGGCAACTCTTGTCGGCCAGCATAACTGAAAAGTCGGAATAAAGTTTGATAAATAACAGAGATAATAATAACAGTTCCAAAGTGGAAGGCAAGACTTACTATGGTGAAGTCTTTTGTAGACGTTAAGTAAATATTTCAAGCATATAATTTTCAGACACAACATTGATTTTTACCAAACCTGCTACAAATTTTGCCGAATGACCAAGATCAGTGGAGAAATGGTTCTCCTAATAAAGTGGAACCATCTGTGAGCTTTTTTCCTGAATGATTTCCAAATATCAATACTAGAGAACATATGTAAATACCCAGGATTCATGGTGATGAAGCAAGTGCAGGTGGGATTGAGAGAGATCTCGGTGCCCTCAAACACAAAGCGCTTGACCTTGCGCATGACGGCCAACTGGATGCTGAGGATCTGCTGCGCAACCACGGAGAGCACCTCCAGCTCGATTCGATTGAACTCGTCGAAGCAGGCCCACGCGCCTGACTGTGCTAGCCCCTGGAAACATATTAGCATGAAGATGTATATATTTTACATGAAATTATATTGATTTTCATCAAATAAAATGTTGAATTACAACATCAATAGGTATGTAAGTGATAAGAAAGTTTAGGTTTGGGTGTTTTAAACTCCATTACATTTGATGACCACCACATTTGATGACCATCACATTTGATAACCACCTCATTTGAAGACTGCCACATTTGATGACCGTCACATTTGATGACTGTCACATTTGACAACTGTCATATGTGAAGACTGCCACATTTGATGATCGTCACATTTGATAACCATCACATCTATTGAAGACTGCTACATTTGATGACCATCACATTTGATGACTGTCATATTTGACAACTGTCATATGTGAAGACTGCCATATTTGATGACAGTCACATTTGATAACCGTCACATCTGAAGATTGCCACATTTGATAACTTTCACATTTGATGACTTTCACATTTGATGACCGTCACATTTGATGACCAACACATTTGATGACTGACATTTTTGATGACCGTCACTTTTGTTGACCAACACATTTAACGACCGCCACATCTGAAGACTGCCAGATTGGATGACCGTCACATTGGATGACTGTCACATTTGATGACCATCACATTTAATGACCACCATATTTGATGACCATCACATTTGAAAACCACCTCATTTGAAGACTGCCACATTTGAAAACCATTCCAGAAGACTGTACCAATTGATGACCATCAGATTTGATGACCGTCACATTTGATGACCGACACATTTGATGATTATCACATTTGAAGACTGCGACATTTAAAGACTGCCATAATTGATGACCAGTCCCAGTTTACTGAGTTTTATATACTGTAACTATTACAGTTTGCTAGAATAAACAAACCTTGAAGAATTTTCCGAGTGCCTTGTAATCAAGTCCGTCGGAGCAGTTGAACACCACACACTTCTTGGCCACAGCCTTGGCGAGATCCTTGCAGGTCTCGGTCTTGCCGGTCCCCGCGGGACCCTCAGGGGCTCCTCCGAGGTTTAATTTGAAGGCCCCCATCAGAGTTCTGGAAGATAATACCAAGCCAAGAGATCCATATAGATCGAAGCAGAAATAAAATCATATGGAATGGTGCTATATGAAGTTTTTTGTAAGTAGTGTTGATTTAATGATATTTACATAGGTAATGATATTTACAATATGGAGAATACGTAATGATGTGTAAAATAAGTAATGATAGGTATAATATGTATATCATCGTTCGGTATGCAATACCGTGTAAGTGACAAGAAACTAATTGTTCAGGAGAGAGAAAAAGCATGACATGCAGTATTGTCCTTGGAAATCACATAATATGTGGTGTTACACATTATCCAAAAAAGCTAACATTTTAACAATTATTCGGCACTCTGCGAACTTGGACAGAATGATTGCGAATTGAATAGAAAAAAAAAGTATCACTTTTGGAAAAATTGTCACATTTGAGGTATTGAGATCTGAACAAAGATATATGTAGTTACTGTGATAATACGAACATTAACTAAATAACTTAATTACTTGCTAAAAGACAAATATCTTTATTTCCCTTGAGGATAATCTCATCGTTAGCTTCGTCCAGATAGTCCATACAATACAAAACACTTACAGCACTTACTAGCAAAAAAATGCAAGCTTCTTGTTTGCATTTGTTTAGCCCAAGCATCGCAAGCCTCTCGGAGTTTTGACTAAGCTTTTCAACATGGCATCGTACCCGAGTAATAAAAGCTACATAATTATTTACCGGAAGCATCTGTCTGTTAGTGGGGTGGCAACCAGTCGCCCGATGCTTCCCAAGTATTCGAATCCATATGCCACCTCCGTGGTGATCATGGAGCACGCGATGGCGTTGTCGCGCCAGTAATAGCGCAGCTGGGAAATCCATGTGAAGTCCAGAACACTCGAGATTTTGCGCTCTTCTATTATTCGGACAATGTCTCGTCCTGAAAAGTAAAATGATAAATATGATTATCAAAAACATTTCCTTTTGGGTGAGTGTGATCTAATAATATTTATGCAGTCTTCAAATGGAGGGTCTTAAGCCATAGTGAACTAACTCACTTTTTGCAGTTTCTGAGTTAGAGCTTGAAATCAGGACTCCAAATCATAATCTAGCTCTGCCAGAGAGAACTAATCAGAGAAATACTGTCTTGATCAATCTGTTTTTCTCTAATTGGTTCTTCTTTCTGGCAGAGCTAGAATATGATTTGGAGCCCTCAATGCAAGGTCTAACCCAAAAATTGCAAAGTGACTTAGTCCACTATGGTTTAAGACGATCCAAATGTGATTAGAATAACAGAGGTTGAAAGATTTCCTAACTTTTACAAAAACAGAGGCTGAAAGACTTTCTTAATTGCTTTGGTATTCAGTTTCTTTTGTATTTTGATATGTATTGGTGGATTTAACATTATTTATCAAAACAATTGAAAAATTTGTATACATATAAAAATCAAAATGTGTTTGCTTGGGTGTATATATGAGATGCCTATTCGTTGCTAAACCATTCATCCGATTGCGATGACACTTTGGGGATTTGATGTGCGCATGCCCAAAATGATTTCTATATACAATAATGAACTCTGGTGATGAAATTATGCATTGCTAAACCGTTCATCCGATTGCGATGAAACTTTGGTTGAAGAGCTGCTTGAAAACTGAATGCACCGGGACTGAATGTATGGAATACGGGAGGGGGGGGGGTAAGGGAAACTCAGGAAGGGGGTTCGCGGGACGGGGAAGTGGGAGCGGGGGGTGGGGAGAGGGAAGGCGGAGTTGGGACACGTGAGGGAAGGGGACGTGGGAGAGGAAGGGAAGGCGGAAGGAGAATGGGAAAGGACACATAGGAAGAAACAATTTCTTTATTAAGGGGGGCGATACATGTAAAAAATAAATAATCGATTTTTTTTGCATAAATAGTTAAAATAACATCTCAAACATATGCCTGTAAATGTTTAGAATGAAATTCTATTTATCGATTAAAAACTCATTTAAGTGCTTTGCCTCAACTCAAAGACAAAATCGATGACCAAAGGGTGAGTCGAGAAAATCTCCACAGCTCTTTGACGACCAAAAAACTTAAGAAGAAAAACGAGTACTAGGAACGCACCGAAGGACTTCTGTATGACCCTGGAATAGCTGACTAGTTGGGAGGTCGTTGTAATCATAGTGTGTGTCAAAACTTTACACATGTTTCTCTCCAAACTACTTTTTTTAAATTGGCGGGCAAGATAACTTAAAAAGTTCTCAACCGATTCTTATGAAATTTGGCAAGTCTTCCCTGTAGTATTAGCTTCTAGTTGAACCTCAAACATGCCAAAAAATTTACAAAAAATATCATTTTTGAGCCAAAAACGTTTAAAAAAAGGGTGAAAAATCGAACTTTTTTATTCTGAGGCGTGCCAATTTACGATTTTTTTTACTTTTTGTTGGTTCAACTAGAAGATACATGTTTTATGAACACGCTCAAGCCAAAATTTTAGATTTCAGATGGCTGTAAAAAAGCTAAAAATCCCGTCAATTGATGCCTTTCGCCAGGAGGGTCTCAGGAGATTAGTTACTACAGCGGCCATTTTGAAGAAAAAAAAAAAATTTTTGAGTTTTTGTATTTTAATATACAATAAATATACATACTGGTTTTAAAAACGATTAATTTTTTCTTCCCTTTTAAATAAGCCTCTGAAAAACGGTCAAAATACAGGCGGTTACATGTATCGCCCCCCTTAAGTGGTATAGCAACGCATGCCGGGAACTCGCTAGTATGCAATAAAAAATATGCAGTCTTGTTCATGTTTTTAAAGTTAAATGAACATTTCAAAACATCATAGTTTATGATATAAATGACACTTGCGAATACCTTGAAACTCAAACAAAAAAATGCTTGCTTTATATTTTGAGAGATTTATTGATTTAAGTGATTTGTAAATATGTAATAGCTTTAATTTTATGGAACATACATGTTGTAAAGTATCTCTCAAATCCTCTTAAGAGATGTTCTTATTTATTAGTACCGATACCAGTATTCTCCAGTACTAATGAAACAATTTAGATTTGTGATATCACAGTAATTGTTTATTGACATTTGGTTATTTAACCCATTGGCCACAAACCCCGGCAGACCGCCGGGTGTGCAACTCAGGTACTTAACCACAAACCCCAGCGCGCCGCCGGCCTAGAGTAGGTCCTCCAAAAAACGGAAAATCAGCACAACAGTGACTTTTTTGAAAAAAAATTTAAATGCCGAACGCTCTGTAGGTAATTTATCATTCATTTCGTAGAATTGACAATAATATGTTTCTTATGTTTTTTCCCTGATATTTGTGTTCCAAGTTTTGTATGCAGCCAGCCGCCATTAAATTTCTTCAAAATTGTGAATGGTTCTAGGCTTTTGGCATTGCTTTGAGGACTATCATACAAAACTACTTTATTAGTTATTAGTTACACATATTTAAAAAAACAAAAATTATTAATTTTTGATTTGTGAATATTATGTTTTTTTGTAACTTTATGAATAAAAATGTTAAAAAAATTGTTCGAAAAAAGAAAAGATTATATTTGTATCCTTATTTACACATATTTTAATATTTCAAAATTTTTTATTTTCACGTTTCTCTTTATCTTAATCTAATATGTAAACAAATTTAAAGAAATTTATTCATTTGAATATATGGTTCAAAAGTTACAATAGATTTAGTACATCAATGCAAGTTTTCATTTTTTGGTACAAGATTAATTCAGCGGTGAAGGCCAATTTTTTAGCTCATTAATTATGTGGCCAATGGGTTAAAAATAGAGGATGATGTCGGCAAATACACAAAAATAGACAGACTGATGTCCGTACTAACTGGAAGCCAGGTTTTGTCTGGCAGGCTCCCACAATAGAGAGAGCAGACCTGCTTTTGGTCCGAGAGGAGACGAAACAAGAACATGTGACCCGAAAGGCCCATAGACAACTAAAGCACTATGGGAACTGATCATAGACTACTTACGATACATTACACATATCAAAACATTTCACAAAGAAAAAGTACAAATATAGTCAAGTGAGGTTAGGTTGTGAGGTTTGACAGGTTGTGTTACATTAACTGTTATTACCGTGGACGTCAATGACGATGAGCGCCTCCACGGTGCACCTGTTCCCCGGATCCAGATCTCCTTGGACGAGGTACACAATTTCATTGATCTGCTCCGTGCACTTAGCCAGGTACTTGTCCACCTTCTTGTTCTCTATAGCCTCCGTCACCTGCTCAATATACAAGCAAATTTCATTTCAAGAAACTACCCAAGAACAATAAGATATGCACCACAGATCTTATTGTAATTCACATTTTTTCTTTAATAAATTATTAATAAACTACTCATTTAGATGGCGCTAATTCTATCCTAGGAAAAAACACTTTTTGCAAGTTGTAAAATATTAAAAGAATTGTATGTTTGCACCTCTACACACGGAGTATGAATCAAAGAATAAAGAATAATGATGAATCAAAATTTGTCTAATCAAGGCTTAAATTTCCAATACAAAACTGTTTACAAAATTGAAATAGGATAGAGATCTACGATGTCAGGCAAGTGTAAGTGAGACATGCTATTGGGCTAAATGTAACATTTGTTTCCATTCAAATTTGTATGGAAGGCATTCTAATTTCTTCTTTATTCTATGATAATAAAAAGTTTTGTCCATATTAAAACTCAATTCTCTCAACAAAGGCATACAAATATATTAACATTGATACAATATTCTCCATTCGCTCTGAAGCACATCTGTTAATCAGCTTTTTCAGAGAGACAAAACTCGATTAATAAAGATAGAAAATTGTGTTCATGATAAACTGAGGGTTAAATGCTACAAAATCAACACTTCATGATACATTAATGATTGTTAGGTGGGTTGTTATGTGAATAATGACCTCAGTAGTAAAATGTATGCAATTCGCAGCCTGGACAACTTGGCCCACCCACGAAATGACCCAGTCCGGCCTCTTGGCAGAGAAGTAGGCGTTGATGCACATCAGGGTGATGCTCTTCAGACTCTGGATCATCAACTCCTCTAGCTGCAGCAGCCAGCGCTCCACCATACCCTGGAAAACATAACATGTATCATGATTTTACGTTTAAATACTTAGTTATGGGTTTAAATCACCGTCACATTTGACCAAAGTTAATTCTGAATTTTTGACAGATCTGATAAATACTGATTAAGGAGGAAAAAAAATTCCAATCACATATGATATAATCACAAATCGGCAATCAGTGGCATTTATAATTATTTGACTTGCTCCATTACTCAACGTCGCCCCTTAACCGATCGATTTATGTACACGTGTTTAAATTTTTTACCTTGGCTTCGGCAGGGTTGATTTTATCATCGAGAGGAACGATTTCATTATCGCACGAAATTACGCCAGTGATATCATCATTTTCATCAAACACCAGCGAGTATATTCCCTCAAAGCACTTCTTGAGATGGGGCTGGACTCGCATGGGATCTTTGGTCTCAGAGAGAATCTCAAGAAGTTCATCGTTGGATAGGAAAAAGAATCTGGAAACAAGGAAATGTGATTGATTTAATGAACCAATAATCATCAGAAAATCAAACAACATTTAAAATAGACCAAGAAAGGATGATGTTTGATGCAATTAGAAAGAACTTGTACATACTAACTTATTCAATCAACTCAACTAAAGAAACACAATCATCTAACCTGACAATATTTAGAAGCTCCCCCATAAATAAAAGCTGAAATTGTTGCTTTGATTTGTTGTTCCATTGATGAAGGAATTATATTTATATAAATATTTAATATTTATTTATTTAATTTAATATATATTGTGTAAAGGATCGAACCCACAATGCCTGGGTGCAAACCAATGCTTTGAACCACTCTGCTACAATTTCAAGTATATTTTTAAAAAATTTCACTAAAGCCAAATTGAACAATTCGGTCTACTGCCTAGAATTCTGTGTGGAAACCAACTGACCTTATAAAGTTATATAATTCCCTCCAAGAAGATGGAGATAAACAAGTTCAAAAACAATATCAAAATATGGCTAAGTAAACATGAAGATAAAGAAATCATACATATTATTAAGTAACACCAACCACCACAACAACCTACAGTCAACAAATATGAAGATGAGGTCTACAAACATGAAGATGATGAAATCATAAAAAATATAAAGTAGCACTAACACAACAACTTGCAGTCAACAAATATGAAGATGAGGTCTACAAAAAATGAAGATGATGGAATCATAAAAATTATAAAGTAGCACTAACACAACAACCTACAGTCAACAAACATGAAGATGAGATGATGTAATCAGCATACATAGTGAACAAACATGAAGATAAGAAAAATGATGATTTAACACACAACAGGATCTGGAACAGGAATCCTGGTGAGGAGAACTGTGAATGTACTATTATACTATGTATCTTTTAGTCATTAATAATTTAAAAAATTGAAACTAATTCTCCAGTCCAAGGAAAAAACTATAAAGGTTGATAAGGGTTTAGGTTTAAGAGCTCTATCTCTGCTGACTTTATACATTATAAGGTAGGCTCCTGTAATTTGAAACCCGCATTTAATAAATGCAAAGTTTACCTCGGGAAGAAGAGTCTCTTCTTTTCCAAATAGTCATTCAATCCTTTCTGGATGTCTGACAGGAAAGCATTGGAAGATCTCAGAATGCTAAGCAGACCGGGGTAGTTGGTGGCCTCGATGACATCCGGGTTCTTGAAGGTGGCGGCCATGATGGCGCGCCATTGCTTGTCAACGTCCTTGAAGTTCCTGGCCTCGGTTGGCATCTGACGCATGATGTCCTCAGAGGAGAAGATGGGCTCTAAGTACATCCATACTCCTTGGACCTAAGCAGGAAAGGCAGAGCTCATTTTGATTAGACCATAATATTCACTTGAATGAAAATAATATTAACTAAAATCACATATAATATTGAACGTATATCTATTGTTATCTCTCCCTCCATCACATAACAAAATTATTGTGTTATTTCAATTTATATACATAAATAATGTTATACCTGAATCCATTGGTCTAATATATCCTGCATGGAGATGAGTTTTTCTTCCCAGGCCTGCATCTCTGCCTCAAACGGCTTGACAAAAGGTGACCCTCTCATGGTCTGCGATTTGAGGATGTGGTCATCCAGCATCAGCTGCACATCGTCCACACTGGACAGCACTCTGGTTCCAGTGTCCCTGTGAAATAAAAAGACATATCAATAACACCACCGACCAATTCGACCACCACAACACGGGCATGTGCCTAGCATGGTGGTCGAAAAATTCTAAATTAATGTAACAAACAATTTCAATGAATAAAGAAAACTTGAAAAAAAAAAAACTTATGGTTTTACACACTTAGCCGTGCAGGTACTCAAATAATATAAAGCGCAAATGTTGCAAGGAACAAATGGATACAGTCTGATAAGTAAAAGAAAAAAAAAAATAGGGCCAAGCAACCGTTTAAATTGCCTTAAAACACGAAGCACGGTAAAGCATGGTAAAGCACTTAAAGCACGGTAAAGCACTTAAAGCATGGTAAACATACGACAGCGACTTGCATGCGCAAACAGTTTGTACAAAAGTCGCAATCATTTGAAGTGTTCGCAAGCCATTTGTGCATTATACAGTTTTATCGTCTTAATGAATTTGATTACTTGTGTAAATTAGAGCAAATTAAGTTTGCCCAAATTAACATTTGTGCAAACCGTTTGCGCAGTGTACCGTTTTTCCATCTTAACATGCTTACTTGTGTAAATTAGAGTTGACACAAGTAAAATTGAGCATGTAGACCAACATCAATGTAGTAAAAAGGTTTTAGTTTAAAAAAGCACTATGGTACAAGTACATAATCGTGAGGTAATTATTACAACTAGGTATCTCTGAAAACAGCTTTGTTGGAAAATTGAATTATAAGATGGTAATCAATCTGATACATTGATTGTTGTATAGTGTTGGGAACCGTAATACTTATATTTTGGAAATGAGGAAATGGCTAATAATTTTTTTTGGATTTTTTATAAAAATGGAATAATTTGCCTAGTTGTTGGTTACACACAAAAATGCAACGAAAATAACTTAAGCCATTCCACATATTTTAGTGCTACAACTAGCTAAGTCTAGTTGCCTAATTGATACATGGAAAAAACATTTTAAATAATACCGTTTTTTGGAGATACCCACAAAAAACATATTCAAATAACTTGATGAATCCAACGCTTTACGACTTTTCTGTTTGTAGCATTCATAGATGAGGAAATAGAGTTATGCTTTTGTTGTGTAGCTCAAAAACACTGATTTCAGAATAACCTAGTTGTAGTAACTACCACATGATATGTTTCACATTGTGGAGTTCTGAAATTATTGTTAAATTGTAAGAAAACTATTTAAAAGAAAAATATATTAAAGAAAATTAATACAAATTAATTGCACGGCAAAACATTTTTTAATTTTTATTTTCTAAATGTTCATAATATTGTTTAGTTGATGTTAAATAATTTTATAAAAAAGCTATGTTTGTTGAAGAAAAGTTAACTTTAAAAAAAAATTTAAATAATTTTTTTAATAAAATAACAAAAAAACGTTGAGATATACTGTGCCATTTTTCTAGTTAAATGTCAAATTAGATAATTAAAAATAACCCTAAATCTGAATGCACTATAGTTTTTCCAAAATACAGGTTTCTTGGCAATTAATTTCTACATTTTATTGTCAACCTTGCATTGTCAATAAGGCAATGCGCAATGCAGAAAAAGTTCTGAATTACAACTGACCTGTACAAAACCACCTCAAACTTCATCCCGCCCCACTCCTCCTTCATCTTGGCGAGCGCCCGCTCTAAGGAGTACTCCTTGGAGGCAGCAGCGCTGATCTCTTCCAACTTCTCGATGTGCAGGTGCAAGCCCAGCTCTACCATATCAGCCAGGCTGGACTCGGGAGTCAGGATGATGGGCACCCCGATCAGCTCCGATATCTTATCCCAGTGACGTTGCTCCAGACCCTACCCACAAATATAATTATATGTACTGTGCTACAAGTATAAGTTGGCGAAAAAGGAGGGCACTGTTGTCTATGACATAACGATAGTAGGTGTGGTTGCCAAACTAAAATATAAAGATATAGCGTTAGTTCATGTTTACGCCACCGCCAACTTAATATGTAGTAGTACTAGCCGTTTTTCATTAATGTGGCAACACTGAGTAACACCAATTTCAGAATAACACCAATTAACAACGACTAACACGAATTAAAAAAAAAAAAAATATTAGAATCAAATGTTAGGTTATGATTATAAATACAATTTGAAAATTTGATATTGAACTGGGAAAATGCCATAACTAAGCTCATGATAGCATTAGCTCATAACAGCGATAGCTAATGACATCAATAGCTCATGAAAGCAATAGCTTACGGTGGCAATAACTTATGATAGCAAAGGTTCATTGTAGCAATAGTTCATGTTAGTAATGGCTCATGGTAGCAATGGTTCATAATCATTGTAGAAATAACTTATGTTAGCAATGGCTTATAGTAGCAATAGCTCATGGTAGCAATAGCTCATTGTAACAGTAGCTTATGACAGCTACAGCTCGCGGTCGCAATAGCTCACGAAGCTACATAAGTGAACATAAAAAAAAAATGAGTGTAAGTCGTCCTGAAATGCCATTTGACATAAGGGATTCACATGACAAAATTTAAATCTGACCGCACAATCAAGACTTACTCAAGGAAAGATTTGCACCAATGAGCTTTGAATTGTATCTTAGAAGCGATAAAAGGAAAAAATTAAAAAAAGTGAAACAACACAAGTATAATTTTTTAATCACTATAAAATTCTTACTTTATTGCAGATAGCTTGCAACACCGGTACCAAAAGTTTGAATTTATCAACTCTGGCCCGGACCATGTCGGCCACCCTCTTGGCTCCGGGGAACTCGTACAGCTGTTTGGACACCTTGTACAACATACGGAACATCCCATCCACTGCTTCCTTAATCTCGTCAGCCTCCAAACCTCTGAATGGTCCATAGTTCCTATATAAACAATATCACATTAGTAATACATATTACATCATACCGGCTGAACAACAACATTGACTCCCTGAACAACTTCAGCATCCCAATGAACGATCTCCACCAACTGTCCCCCACCATACGAAGAAGAAAAATCATACATCGATGAAAAAAAACCTTAATCACAGGTGAATAGCGAGGCAAACAAAATAAATAATCTACCAAAAAGATTGAATTAATTTATGTCCTAGATACAGTACTTTCCCAGTAACAACAAGTTATTTGCTACATTTGGTGACTTAGCAGGGATGCTCGAGTTCATGGGGTTAGGTTGGTCTAGGTTTTGGCGGCGAATGTTTTGTCCACCTATGTGAAACTAAAGTAAAAAAAAAACAAAATCCATACTCCGACGTGACTATACCACCATTAAGCTTGCTCTCGCTGACCATTTTACCAATTCACCAGGGTTCATTATTGTTGTTTTATGATATATCGGTTATTTCTTTGTCTATTCAAGCAACTGAGCATTTGTATTTCTGTTTGTTTCATTAATTTGAATATGTTTACAAAACAGATTCTTCTTGTAAGTGTAAATATGACTCCTCAAAATATACATTCATTGAAGACAATATTAGCGACTCGCAAATGAAAAATTTAAAAGAAAAATCAGAAAAAGATTCGGTCGCATCTAGGTTTTCACATGATTTTCTGATTTTTTTGTTTCAAATTTTCGTTCGAGAGTCATTAATATTGTCTTCAATGATTAAATATTACAATTTGAGATTTTACTCTTTGAGTTATTCCAAAAAGAACTAACTTTGAACCAAAAAATGGAATTTGGTGTTAGTTTGTTTTTACGATATATGTACCTGTTTTCCCTTTTTCGACATGGTTTTTATGGCAGCGATTAGTGAAAGAGTACTGCACTTCTATCCGATGACTTCACGAAAGAAACAATTGCTCGCTCTACCTACATAATATGTAGGCAATATATACATATTATGGTAGGCAAGCAAAAGAATATTCCCCGGTTAAGAAGTGCAGATCACTAACAATATTGTAAATAAAGAAAAGTGTTGTCAGAATGAAAAACTGCATTACATTGCAAGACCAAATAAATAAGTCACCTTGCCGAAGGAGTTTGTGACCTAACTTTTGTTTCATCAACAGTATTAAGATTTCACATAAAATAAAAGAATTGTTTATAATATAAGTAATTCTTCCAGAAGCCAATGATTACTTTGTGCACTTAAAATATGCAAGAAAAGTAGTTTAAAATATTACCATATTTCAAATCCTTCGGTGAAGTCAAGTGACGTATGCCATAATTTGTGGAAAGGCTCAACAGATGTGATCATAGTAGAAAGACTGAAGAATATAGAAACTTCCTGGTCCAATAACACTTCCTCGGTGTTTATTTCCTGTGCCTCTGCTTTGTCTTCCTACAAGTTGAAATAATACATGTATGTATATAAATTATATTCTAAATAAAGAACTACTAAGAATGACCTAATTCGCTTTCTGTCAATCCATAATCCAATATGGTACAATAGGGTGGTATAATGGGGTGGCGCTTATAAAACCCACACAATCTCTTTACATTGCGCAAAAACTAAAAATGAAAATAATTTTAAAGAAATCATTTTTATTTCTTCAAAATAGGCATATTTACTTTGGGGTGTCATCATTAATTTTATGAAAAACAAATACCTTTGTATAACACCACTATTTTATTAAAATATCAACAGTCAATATATTGACTTATTATCCTGACGAAGAAAACATAGTTTTCGAAACATGTTGATATTTTAATAAAATAGTGGTGTTATACAAAGGTATTTGTTTTTCATAAAATTAAATCATTTTTACTTATTATTTTAAAGAATTTAAGATAAGAAAATTAAATATTCTGTACTTAATCACTCAACTTTACAAGTTTACAAAGAAGATATTTTAAACAAAGCCGTACCATTCAAAAACAAAACAAATCTCAGGCAAAAATATATGTTACCGATTCCGATATATAGAAAACTTTGGGTTACTTGTGCTTTAATAAATTATCAGAAAATAAAAGATCCCTTAATAACAGTTTTAAAGAATTCAAAATACCAAAAAATGGAAATATTACGAAGCTTGTTAGTGTTGTTTGTTTGTTTTTATGAAACACCAATTTTAATTTTTAGCACATTTTGTATGTGTTTATTATAATCCACCGTTTTCACTAATTTGACACTCGTCTGGATTTAGGGTGGCAGATTAGTAAGAGAGTAATATAAAAAAACCTTGCCATAATTTTGTTGTATATTTCATCTATTTTCACGACAAACTCCTTCATAAGGTCGATGTTCACAAGCGGAGGATCCAGCTTCTTGAACGCCTCCAGCAACTTCTCGTGTCTCTTCAGTTTGTCTTCAAACACAATTTTCTTGTTCCTAAGGGACTCCTCGGCCATATTTCTCTTGATTTGGAGGGTTTTCAGCGCCAACTCGATCACAGTTTCCAAGTCGGACGGCCAGACAAATACACGACTATTTAATATAATGTCATCAGCTGGAAAAAAAAAAATCTGTTAATGCGGTGTTTTCAGTTTTTAAGCTCTTTTTATTGTTGGACGAGAACCACTTTCCATTGTTTTCGCCGTGATTTAGTCACATTTATTTATTATTTATTTAACGTTCACACAAATTTTCAGATAGGCGAAATGCAAGATGGTTGAGTTAAAACAGGACTTTACTACGCTCAGTCAATAAGTTAGAAAATAAAGTGAAGAAAATGTGTTGCAATTCGAATCTGGTTGAAAGTTATTTGGAGAGTACTCACGAGGAAGATCGGCATGCTCCATTAAGAACAGTACATATTCCGCTGTAGTTCTAGACTTCTCTCTCAAATCAAACATGGCCACGTCTCGACAGTCCACAATGTAATTTATCAGTTCAACAAGCTGGGCGGTTGTTTCAGGCATCTCTGAAGCTCTCTGGGCCATGATCTGGTATGCATCACAGATCCTAAAAATCACACGAAATTTGAAAACAGCTTAAAAAAAGGGACCTTTAAATTGAATATCAAAGTGAAACTTTAAGACGCGAGCAACTGTGAAAAAACAAATTATGTAGCAAACTTGACATTTCCTCACCTTTATGTTTTTTAATTTTATCAAATTATAAACCACTATTATGCAAGAAATTAATTTTTTGCAACCATTGTTCATAACTAACCCTTGTTTAAAAAATTGTAAACAGTTCAAAGTACCCACTGTAAAAACCGGTTGCACCGAACTGACTAATATTTTGGAGAGAAAATAAATAAAAGCAAAAAATATAAGTAAGCATCTCTAAAGCAGTAAAAATCAAAAGGTGAACTCTGGCATTATGAACTTGCAGTCTTTCCCGTCTGGAATGTAGGTCAACCCAGCTATTTTCAGTTCACAATCTCATTTCCATCATGGGCTATGAAGTTTTAAACTTACCTACGAATTTTCAAAATACGTAATTTATACTTACGCTCTGTTATGTTTCCTGTTAACGTTGGTGAAATAGTCGACAATGTACTGTCGCAGTCCTCTCACGGCATCCCAAAGGTATCCATTCAGTACGCTGCAGTCTAGCAAGAACATGTTGAGCGGTATAGAGTTCCTTATGTTCGTTATCTCGTCGCACAACGCTTCGTATTCGTAAATTTTTAGTGCAAATTCCTATAAAGAAAATTTTACAATTTAATATAATAATATGTAGTTATACTCTTTTGGGTTTGTTACGTAACTTACATTTTGCGGGGTTGGATTCAAAGATAATTTAAATAGGCATAACAAGAAGCTGAATATATGATGCAGAAAAAACTGGTACCATTTTTGGTACCAGTGAAAAATATTAGATAGTCGCCCAAGAAGACTGTTATTCTTGATGTCTGGCCAAAATTCGATCAAACGCTGGCACATGCCGAGAATCAGCGGTCAATGGAGGCCATTGTTTCAAGTGGCAAATGAAAAAATAATTCTTGCATCGTTAACCATTGGTGCTCGGGTTGTTCAATCGATCGTCAAGGACAAAATTTCACCAAAAGCTGATGGATGGAAAATCAACGTTTAAATGTTTGTTTAATATTTGATGTGACAAATGTATCATTTGTGTCTCTAATTGTGTCTCTCGTGTCTTTTGTGCCTCTTGTGTCTCTTGCCTCTCTTTATATTATTTGTCATTTGAGTGAACTTTTGTTTTTTATAATTTTCTTTTTTTAATTGTTTTGTTATTTAATCTTTTAGAAACAATTTGAAGATTTACAAATGTATAATTTGTCTGATTAGATTTTCTGTAATTGTGTAGTAATTTGCTACTTCTATCCCAATTTTACATGCAGTTCCTGCCTTCATTATTATAAAATTCCCGACGAGTACCAACGGTCACCTAGCCGCTCGTTGAATTGCAAGCTCGCAGAATTTGCCGCTGCCAGCTTCAGTTTGCTGGGAAGGGCTGATCGAGTCATTTGTGCGGGATGACAGAGG
Source organism: Glyphotaelius pellucidus (assembly GCA_936435175.1). Lineage (NCBI taxonomy): Eukaryota > Metazoa > Arthropoda > Insecta > Trichoptera > Limnephilidae > Glyphotaelius > Glyphotaelius pellucidus. Next base: position 11,386,395 of record OW386549.1, read on the forward strand.
AACTTCAAGATGGCGTCACTCTAGGAACATTCATATGCGATATCACATTATTAATCGAGATTTTATTCTTAGATATTTATGGTTTACTGTTTGTTTTTTTTTTATAAATTTCGTTTGTGTAAGTCCTGAACTGGTGCCCATTATAATGATTGATAGTTTACTTCAACATACTAGAAACATTAAAACGTTTTTCTTTTAACATGTGCTTATAATTGTAACTATGTGTTTAACCATATAAAATGCCTTCAGCAGGTTATACACCACTGAGTAAAACTAATTAAACATAGAGTCTCATGCTATTATTAGAATTTAATTATGGGTCTGTGAATTGTTATATTTTAGATGCATTAAATTACATGTTGCTTACCACAACTTCTTTCATTTCTAATGATTTAGTTTTATCTGCATATCTACACAATCATTACATACACAAATAGATCTAAGAAACATTGTTATCTCGTAAGATTTATGAGTAGCTTTTAATTGCCATTATGAGCTTTTAAATAAAATACTGCAAAACTTATTCTCACGAGGTACAAGTGTTATAATTGTTTGTACCTACTTGTGTATTAACTGAGTTTTTATAACTGGATTGTTCTCATGTGAGTGAGAACATCTGTCAAAACCCAGTATAAATAAATAAATTAGATTTAATGGTAGTTGGTAGATTTGATGCTAGTTGATAGATTTGATGGTAGTTGGTAGATTTAATGGTGGTTGGTAGATTTGATGGTAGTTGGTAGATTTAATGGTAGTTGGTAGATTTGATGATAGTTGGTAGATTTGATTGTAGTTGGTAGATTTGATGATAGTTGGTAGATTTGATGGTAGTTGGTAGATTTAGTAGTAGTTGGTAGATTTGATGATAGTTGGTAGATTTGATGGTAGTTGGTAGATTTAGTAGTAGTTGGTAGATTTATGGTAGTTGGTAGATTTGATGGTAGTTGGTAGATTTGATGGTAGTTGGTAGATTTGATGAAATGTAGTTGGTAGATTTAATGGTTGTTGGTAGATTTGATGGTATTTGGTAGATTTGATGGTAGTTGGTAGATTTGATGGTACAGTAGATTTGATGACAATATGGTGACGGGAGTTCAAACAACTAGGCTTTAGAAAAGTAAGACAAAAATAATAAAATAATGCATTCACCTTTAGGTAAGGAAATGGTTCGATTGCAAAAAATTCCATTAATTCTTGCCGTGCGGATCCGTTCAGGATGTAATTATACGGTAAGTATGAACTTAAAAATGTTGTTGGGCCAATAGTATTTGATTCAAAAGGTCTCAATATTGTATTGATATAATCCTGAATGTAGGCTTCATTCTCATCCACGGGCATTAGGTAAAGTTTCTTTTTGGCAAATTCTGAAAGCAAAGATGAAAATAGATACAGTACCTACAATCAATAAATATTTTTGAAGAATGTTGTTAATGGGGCAATTAAAGGTAGAGTTCCGAGCACAGCCATAGTTGCGTCAATGTCGCCGCGACAGAATGATAGTATTATGGACTAAAGAAATGCATGGGAGCATATTCGAGCACAGCAATACCGAAGCAGGGTCAGTAACAGAGAGCGATAGAGCCACATTTGCGCACAATGCAGCGATTGATTTAAAGGTTTTACTTGTTTTATAGGTGGGTCCTGGTGTCAAAGGTATTAATAACCCAGTGCCAAAGGGATCAGAGCACCTTCCATTGAATAACAGTAGAAAAAACAAAGCACTTGACATAAACTTTTACAATGCCGCCTTTTCAATGCAATCTATCCCATCATGCTACATGTTTTGACATGGTGTAATAATTCATTTTAGTGAAATTAGATCACATCACATGCAATTTCAGATGTAGCCGCCGACAGATCATACATGCGACAGCCGCATAGATCAGTTCGCAGTGCTGTTACGGTTATTCCTATAATACATATTAACATAATTGTATTAAACAAAAGTTAGGTGTATGTATATACTTTTGTGTTGCATCTGGTAACCACTTGACAGCCACAAGGTACTAAAAAAGATCGGGGAAGGCCACGCAAAGGGGAATTTGAGAATGCTTCTCTCAATATGGGTTTTAAATGAAGTTAGGTACATAATATAAGTTTTATTGGTGGGTAAAACTATTTTATTACCTATAAATAATCAATACCTGGAAACAGAAAGTTCTCCACTCTTGGAACCTCCTTGTTAACATTGATGATTAGCATAAACCAGTTGGTGACGTATTCCCTGATACACTCAAACGACGGAGAGAACAGAAGCATCTCACTGTCCGCCACTGGCTCCACCACCAATACCAGCAGAGGATGCTTGATCAAACAAAAGTCTTGATACTCCTCACCGAAATCATTGCCACTCTGAAAATAAAAGTTATTATAGTTGTTAAGTTATTATAGTTGTTGTGATTGTGCCTATAGATAACTCCGTCGTTTGACTGTCATGTCCTTAGTCAAGCTTGTTGTTCAATCCTTTTACACATGTTTACTTAAAAAATGGTGGATGTATAGGATTAGCACTGAAGTTTCAGCATCCTTCAACAGACGTCGTTAGTTATAATTTTACGTAGTTTTGTGATATCTCAACAGATGTCAGTTAAGTAATACCTTAGAAGAAAAACATCAGCCTGCGTGGTCTAGCGGTAAGGCTCTTGACTCGCAATCCGAAGGCTCGAGATCGAATCCCGGCGTGCAAAATAAGTTTTATTTGAATAATTTGTGTTATTTCACAATAAATTAATTTAAAATAATAAAAAGAGTATTTGAGGCATGTTCCAAAGTGGAAGATTCTCTCAGTATCGCCCTGGTGTAAGACCACCATTCAGCATTGAAACGTTGATTGAAATGGCTTTAGCTGTGTATGGTGACCAGATCTGAATAGCCAGGTACTTCCCCACCTTCCTTTTACCCATCTCCTTCCCCTCCCTACTATCTTCAGCCTCACAACTTACCCCAATTGGGGATGCCATAGTCTCACTGGCTCCAGATGGGAGCAGTTGCGACTCTTCTGCGGTATTAAAAAAAATAATCTATCATCGGTCTTGTCTAAGGTAATAGCCGAATGCACATTGTAAATGTCTTAAAGCAGAATATGTATCTTTTCTTAAAGCCCATGATTAGGACATCGTAAATAAACAAAACAAGGAACAAATAAAAAACATGATGTGAAAAACAGGTGACCATCAATAGAAATTTAAAACGTGTCACCTCTATGAAAGATCTTGGTACTGTGTTTGATAGAAGGTTGACTTTTCATGCTCATATTGTAATGACGTGTAGTACTTGACAGAGAATGCTGGGTTTTGTCTTACGCACTGTGAGAAATTTCAGAGACCCCGGGTTCTCACAGTACTATACAATGTTTTGGTTAGGAGGAGGCTTGGGAGTGGATCGGTGGTTTGGAGCCTACACCAAGTGAAGTATTACCTCATGTTTGAGAGAATACTTCAACTTTTTTTCAAGGTTCAAAAGAAATTTCTGAGATTTCTCTACCTGTACACTTCTGAGATTACTCTAGTATGTCTACTACCCGTGGCTCTACTCCAGTGACTTTCTCTCGGGCATGCTTGATATGAACCATCTACGGAACGTCCTCATTGTAATACATTTCTTTAGACTGATTCGTGGATGGTTCGAAAACTCAACTATCATGGAGAGCATTAGTTTCTATGTTCTCAATGGTTATCTCCGTCACCGACAGCATAGTCTGTTTTATCTCCTGGCTTGAGAACTAACTTGCCAATGGTCATGCTAGTCGGGAGAGCTATCTTGTTGTTAAATAGAATCACTTAGAATATCGATATGTTTAACATCAATGAAGCACTATTTAGATGGCAAGCTTTGTTGCTGTTAGTATGATTGTGCTTCATTGATGTTTAAATTGCTTAAATCTGCTTATCTAATCTTCATATTTTCTCCCTTTTAAAAACACTTTAAATTTTAACCTTGTAATATTTTTAAAGTGAATAAATTGAATTGAATTGAAAAATTGAATTGAACAAAGACTGATAATCTTAATTTTAAAGTAAAAATCCATGAAACAGTAAAACCCCTAAAATAGTGAGCTTGGCACCGATTTAGGTCCATAGAACTATTTTCAGCTCTCAACATCATTTGAATTATGAGACGAAATTTCGAAATATTTACTGTCTGAAAATAAGAAGACTATGATTACCTCATAAACCAAAAATTGTTCTTTAAAATGGTCCAAACTTCTCACAACCATGCTTCTAAGTTGCTTGGACATCTGGCTACAGATGGCCTTGAAGAATTTCTCCACCCTGAATGTGGAATCGCTTCTGATCCTGGGGGCGTAGCAGCCCCAGTTGTCTCGCATCCTCACCATCGTGTCGGCCACTTCACAGAGCCAGTCGCTGACGAGGATGGAATGGACGCGATGGCACATGTTGACCACTTGCTCCTCGAACTCTGAGCAGTTCAATGCACCCGAATACCGGTTGCGTATCTTTTGCATGTCACAAATGAGCATGTTGTCATACCTGAAAAAAAAAACAACTTTAATATCTCTTCTTCTCCAATAATTTTATTAATTTTTTATACCGCACAAGATTTTTATACCAACTCTCCTAACCGTCTGGAGCCAGGGAGACTATGGCATCCCCAATTGGGGTTTGTTGTGGGGCTGAGAGTATTGGGGAGAGGAAGGAGATGGAAGAGAAAGGTGGAGAAGTCCTGACTATTCAAATCTAGGTTAAAGCCATTTTAACCGCCCTACACATACAAACGTACGTGATACGTCCGCAATATTATCGCCCGAATGCAACAAACCGTATCACGTACGTTCAGGTAAAAAGATAACTATACCCGAAACCCACAAAACGTGCGCGATACGTTCGTATACATCAAGTCTGTTCCTGCGCTATTGCGAAGCTAAGGGACATGGGACGGGTATTTTCGTCTCTCCCGTACAAGTAACGCCGCTAGTCAGCAGTACTATCTACGAAAGTGATGCGGTTTATAAAACCCTTTAAAAAACCCGATGTTTTTGAACCTACTTTTTGAAAAATAACCCAGAGATAGTGCGGTTAAGCAACTTTTTAAATTCTGAATGGTGGTCTTACACCATGACAATATAGAGAATATCTTCCACTCTGGATTGTGTTGCGTGTATACTACATATTACTATAAATAAAAGAATTGTGAAATTAATCAAATAAATTTACTTGCGCGTGGCGGGATTTGAACCCACAACCTACGGATTGCTAGTTGAGAGCCTTGCCCCTCGACCATGGTACAATTCGCACCAATCAAGTAAGTATTGTAAAAATGTTAGTAAGAATTCAATTTATTTTTATTTTTAATTCTTACTTTTCCAGCCAAATGCGCCGAAGTTCTAACACAACACTATTCCCTTGAAAATAGTTGTAAAATATCTTTTCTTTAGCTATGATCACTGAGTTTCTCCAGGGAACTGGGGCCCTGACTATCAAAGGCGGCCATTGCGGAGGATATTGAGATATCTTCAGCCTCTCCCGTTCACAAGGGTCCTTGAGGATATAGCGGAGAATGGCTTCTTTCATGGCTTCCGTGAAACTCTGGAATATTTCGGCCTCCATCTGCTTTCTCATCTTGATGAGTTTGTAACTTCTGAGGAGTTCTTTGTACACGTCTTGAAGGCGCTGCTTTGCTTTGTCGAGGTACTTTATTGGAAATGGTGTAACAAACTTGTCTGTTAGATTCTGTAATATATCAATAAAGATATTTAAAAAATAAATAAATTATGGGACACCATAATACTTCTAATCGGGAAAAGTTGTGAGACATAAATATATGAGACAGGAGAAGGCAAACTGGAAAGAAGTTGTTTGGGAACTATGTGGCTTTTCAGATCTAATATTAACTTTAGCAAAAGTCATTTCAAGAAATGTTTCGATTGTGAAACAAAATTTTTATGATAATTTGAGTTAGCTCTTTACTTGAAAGCGATTTTCGCACAATTATTTTAAGGTCAAAACCAATAAAACCCAGTAAGTCAACGATTACTACTTGGCAGAGATGTTACCACTATTTGCAAAGTGCCACGAAAATGCCAAGGTGACAGAATAATATAAAATGTGTTTGTCATCTTCACAATATTTGATTAATTCATAGACATATGAATATTAGTAGACCTGCCCTAAGTGATAAAAGCGTATTATTTCCCCCTCCCCATACCGGTTCCGTTTGGAGCCGGCTGGGCTCGCGAGCTTCGAACGAATCTAGAAAATGTGACGTCATCATTCTTGTGCGAACCAGCGTCGAGCTCTCATCGGTACATTTTACGAAATAACATGGCAAAAATGGTGGCTTGTGCTATGAAAACGTGTAAAAATAGAAGTCAAAAAGAGAATAAACACAATTGTCGTATTACATTCCAAAGGTAAGCATTATTTTACTTTATTTAAAGCTTATTCAGATCATATAATATGATCAGTTTTAGTAACATATACATATGTAGGCGTTTCTCAAGTGTGCTCGTCGCTGTTTACTGTGGTTAGGAAATTATGAAGCATTTGTAAGAGTGTCTTAACTAAATATGGCAACAAAATATTCGACTCTGAAAACAGGCAAACTTTACTTTGCTGTTTTTGGACTTCGCAAATTTGTTCATAAAGTGACGAGCAATTCGCGCTCTCATGTAAAAAGGTCTATTCATTCAAAAGCAGATTTTACTTTTAAGAACTAAATGGTGATATTATAATGCAAGATGCCTACATACTGCCAGATTGATTTATTGACGAATCACATATCATCACAGTCATCTTGCATCTCTGCGTCCCGCTATAGTTGGTTTGTACCCCTCTCTTATCTGTTCTCTTTTAATAATATTCATATGTCTATAGATTAATTAAAAAATAAGTAACAGAATATTAAAATAAGCAATACAGTGAAACTCTCTTAAGAAGTTCTCTCTTAAGAAGTTTCGTGACTCAAGAAGTTTGTTTTTTTCGGTCCCTCGGCCCAAAAGTGGCCCAATTTTTTCCCACACATAAGGTTTTCCTGCTTGAGAAGTTTGTTTTTCCCGGTCCCTTGGACGGTTTCACTGTATCAAACTGTCAAAATGAAAGAGTTTTACCTTAAATTGTTAATTGTTTAAATTGTTCATTGATGTTTAAATTGCTTAAATATGCTAGAATCTTAATATTTCCTCTACTTTAAAAACGATTTGAAATTTAAATTTTGTTATGCTTTTAAAGTGAATACATTGAATTGAATAAATATCTACCTTACAATAAAACTAAAATTATGTACTTAGCTTTATTTAAAACCTATAAAGTGAGATAAACATGACTATTTTGCAGCCAAATCGACGATTCTTACCAATATTTATATGTAATTCTCAGTTTAAATCTCCCGCCGATGTCACCCGGCAGTCCCAAAACTATCCGTCAGGCGGCAAAACTAGTGGAGACGCCACTATTCACAATATTTGATTAATTCAAACAGTAAATAACAGAATATTAAAAAAGGAATATCTCACTGTTTTAATGTAATATTGAATCCTTTCAATGTCTTCAACATCCATTTCCACCAAACAGTCTTGATTCGCTCCTTTCAACAGTTCTTCCAACTGATCATCGGGAGAGTTAGGAAGTCCGGCTTGAAGACTTTCCAAATGTCTTTTGCAACAAACAAGGTTCAAATTAAAACATCTAAAAATTTCTTAGCAAATTTTGGTCAAATTGAAGAATTCTCACCTTTGCTCTTCTTCCAACGCCTTCAATTTGTTTAGCTTTTTTTTGTTCTTTAAATCTTCTATCTTTTTTAATTTTGCAATTTTAGCATCGTTCTTCCTTTTGAAATAACTTCCATCAAGCAAATCAATCAGTGGTACAAATCCTTAAAAAAGAGTTAAAACCCTTCATCAAAAAAATGTTTAATTTACAATATTCTTCTTTGTGTGCCTTATCAGGTCCCCCCGACGTTGGCGATCACTCTGGAAAATGTATCTCTATCTTGCGTTGCTCGGGATAGCTTCTCCACACTTCTAATACCGGTCCACCCTCAAGACATTTCTCTCCTACCAGGCCCTCGGCGACCCTCTATCTTACCTTTTAATATTGATTTTAATTTACAATAACTTAATTTTAATTTAATAATAAATTTTTAATTTATATAAGTAAATAAATTTGTATACCAAGGTAAAAAGTACTAACCTTCATTCATTTTCTTTTCTTTATCTCTTATTTTCTTTTCCGCTAGGTATCTATCTCTGTCTTCTTCTTCTTGAGTTTTTTTCAATGGCATTTGGAGTTCACCGTCCTTTCCAATTGGCCCGTAAGGTTTCTCCTTGGCTTTCTTCTTTGGAGGCAGATAGGCTAGCCGCAACATTCTTGACTCAGGTTTTAGTACACCTGGATAGAATAAAAACGTTCAGAAAGTTGAAACTGTATTCAGATTCAAATTTTCAGGTATTAAGTCCTAATAAGAATAAAATTAAAAGAATTTCTCAGTTAGTAAAACAGCACTAAATTTATTTTTCCATTGTGTCGGAACAATTGTTTCTTCATCAAGGTTAAATATATACTAACTTACTCCTGTTTCAACGCCTAATGTACTGACCATAATTTAAAAAAATGTAAAGTAAATGATGAAGGAAACAATGATTCCGAAACGGGTCGGAAAAATACTTTAAATGAAAGGGTGTTTTAACTTAGTGAAATTCTTTTATTTTGCAATGAATAACCACAAAGTTTTAATTGAATAGAATACTGCCTTGGTAAATAAAAACAGTGTCTTCTTTGAGAGTCTAAAGAAAGAAACCGTGTTTTGACTTACCACGGCAGAATAGTAGTATAAATATATTTTAAAATACAATAACTAATTATGTAGTAATAATAATTTCTACATAATTAGTTTTTGGATCTACAGAATAGACAAAAATTTGGTTGGGGAATTCAATGAAAATTATTTGATGCATGATTTTTTAACGTGACATCTCACAAAAGTACCCTGTCTGTACTGTGGCCTGTGGCTACTGTGTACTACCAGGAAATACATATATGTATGTTTGTTCCTTATGCGTTGCTAAACCATTCATCCGATTGTGATGAAACTTTGGGGATTTGATGTGCGTATGCCCACGATGGTTTCTATATATATAACAGTGAGATCTGGCATCATGAAATTATGTGTTGCTAAACCAAAAAAGATGAGATACTAGAACGTTGAATGACTTTAATCATATTCCTATGGACATTTCGCGAACATATATTTCTTTCGAATTTTAGAATCATTACGATATTGCCGATTATAAAAAACAAGCAAAATTAAATGCTTTATAATTAAATTTGCACACAATGATATTATCATCATAAATCATAAAATTTTTTGTTCGAGACGACTTATTTTTGATTCTTTGAATACTTTAAATTCAAATGTCACGTAATGAAATGGTAACACAATTTTAAATACATATTGGCATTCTTAGAAAACTTGAAAATTAATATACCTAAATACCTCTTGTTTTCTTTTTGTGACAATGTTTCTTAACATATTTTTGTTTACTATTTGTAAAATGTAAATAATAAAATTTTATTTCAATACATAATTATTTCTTATAAATGAATAAAATTCTTGTCCTAACTCACGTTTTTATTTTGATTCAAATGATGTAGGCATTTATCGATACTCTGACTAACTAACCATCATGCCGTTTCCGCAGGGGTAGGCAGAGAGGACGGACCACCAAACAACTCGGTCTTGGCACACACTCTTTGCCTCACTCACGTTCATACATACTCTTCTATTATTCTGACTTTTGACGAGGCCCGATTCAAATACCTGATTCACTTGATCGTGCCTTGTCTTCCTTGGGCATCCCCGACTTCTTCTCCCATTCACATTTGCGTCATATATTCGTCTCACACTATTTTATTTTTTTATTCGCTCTACTTGCCCAAATCATCTGAGGGTCCCTTTCTTACTCATTATGCTTAGGTACATTCTTTGCGAATATCTACATTTCTCACACGATCTTACATAGCTTTACAACACACCCGCCTCAAGGGTCTCATTTCAACAGCATTCAGTTTACTTTCAACCTTCCGCTGCCAGTGACACTACGTTATTTTATATTGTATTGTAAAGGTCCTGTCAATTATAGAAGAATAGTCATTGCCACCCAATGAAGTTATATATATACTGTAGACGTGGGGTAGAAATCTCAAAATGGGAAGCCAAAAGTAAGGTAACTGTACTAGTCTCGTTTTTTAGTACTTCAGTACTAAATTGCTGCGCGTCGAGTAAGGTCGTGTCTTACCAACAATCACCAGTAAGTAAATTGCATTTTAAAAAGCGCCAAAATGCCCTCCTGTATGATGAGAAAATGTTTTATTTACACGGCAAATAGTAGTAAGAGCGAAGGAATAACATTTTGTGTGTAAGTACACGCAAATTACTTATTATTATCGATTATTATAAAAATTACAATTAATTAATTTTCATGTTTCCCGCCCGCGGTTTTATGCGTAATTAGAGAAAATTCAAGGCCTACTAAAGTAAAGGGTTTGGACGCGCAACAGCCAAATTACAAAGTCAGTGCCGTCGCTAAGTAAAATTTACTATTAATAATAGTCTTAATGACTAAATACTTATATGAATGGGATAAAACAGCATACAAATCAGCAGTAAAAGAAATACAATAAAAATCAACGCCATCGGCAAACTATCGTTGTTCATTATAGCTTGAAAACTTGACACTTCAAAATTCGACTGGTGCCCAGGCCTCCTACTTTAGTCGACCTTGAGACAGTATTCGACAGAACTTTTGAATTTTGAATACGAAAATGCCACCCGCATGCTATCTTTTGTTTCGTTCATATGCACATATTCTTTGAACGTCTATCTCTATCGTAAATTAATAAGTTTTGAATTAAGAAATTATTGAAAATCGCTGAAAACAAAAGAGTGTTGCTTAATTGCCACATTAAATTTTGAGTTTGTGAGACTATGGCGCGGCTATTTATATGTTTAACGTCATTGTTGCCACCCATAAATTTTGTAACAAGCAAATTACCATGTAAGTTTCTTTCAATGAGCTCTGCCTGGTTTTACTTTACAAAGCGTTTTTACAATAATTTGTGCGAATTAACCATGTTCAGTAATTGTAGATATTTACCTATATATTTTTTTTATTTTCACAGGTATCTGGAAGATTTAAGATTTTAATCAGTTATTATTTATTACCTTGGCTGTCAACACACTTCAGCTCCAGAGTATCACCAAATGGGACACTCTTAATGGTGTTTTTCTCTGGCATCAACGGAGGAAGTTGGTAAGAGCTTTCTGCATCGCTATCGACTGAATGTTGCCTTTTTGTTCCTTTCGTAGTAGCCGAAGTAGCTTCTTTATCATTCTTACCAACAGAATAACCTTTTCCCGGGATCCAAGGCAGGTCTATCCCTTTCTTGTTGGCCTGCCGAGCCTTCATTTGGGTGCTCTTCATCTGCCTCATGATGTGGTCGTAATGAGCCATTTTCTAATTAAACTTTGAATATGGTTTAAGTATAAAATATAATGTAAGTTTGTTATAAAAGTTGTAGAGGTTTTGAAAGAGTATGTTGCCAATTGAATGACAACTGATAAAGTAAACAAACTCCCTAGTGACCGAAAAACATAAATCGGTTGTTGTTGGTGACAGGATAATGATTGTTTTAGATGTTGACATGGTTACTTTTAAGTTGACAGGAATGCTTCAACAGGTAAAGATAATATTCAATTATTATTATAATAAAAAACACTAATTTCCGTTGTTTAAACATTAGTCGATTAGTCCTCTGTGAAATTTAGTTCAATGAACTCAAATTTGATTTGAATTTAAGTATCATTTTCAAAATTGGAAATAATTGTGAAGAATTCAAATACATCAAATCAGATTTAATAAAGTACTTAGTTTTAACCAATGACGTTATAAACTGTAGACACGTGGTAGAAATCTCAAAGTGGGGAGCTAAAAGCAAGGCAATTGCACTACTCGATTTCTAATACTTTAGTTCTAAACTGCCATGCGTTGAGTAAGGTTGTGTCTTACCAGTAGATAGTTGCATTTAAAAAGCGCCAAAATGTGCTCCTGTGTGATGAGAAAATGTTTCGATTACATGGCAAACAGTAGTAAAAGCGAAGGAATGACATTTTATTTGTAAATACATGCAAAGTACTTATTATTATCGATTGTTATAAATAATACAATTGCTTTCCGTCCGAAGATTTCATGCATCATAAAACTTATTATTATTATTATTATAAGAGAATTGAAGGCCTACTAAAGTACAGATCTGGATGCGCAACAGCCAAATTACAAAGTCAGTGCCTTTGCTAAGTAAAATTTACTGTATATATTAATCTAATGACTCTTTATTTATATGCTTGAGGTATGTCTAATGACTCTTTATTTATATGCTTGCGGTATAATAGTCTAATGACTAGTTATTTATAAGCTTGCGGTAAAACATACAAATCAGTAGTAACACTACATTTTTCACACGCCTGCACTAGTTTATAATAAAATAGAATGGGTTATTGAGAGGAACATTGTGACAATTAGGACCTCTTCACACAAGCAACTTTAGTTGCAATAATTCATGAAAATTCAAAATGTCTCCTAGTTTTGCATGCCTCGTGTGCACACCTCCATTTACCGTTACGAATTTTAAAACACGCAATTGCCTGCAACTAAAATTTCTTGTGCGTCTGGATTTATTAATATTATAAGTTGTCTAATATGTACATGTCATTGGAGTTGTCAAGTTTCTTTATTCAAGTTAAAGAAGGCCAGAGGAAATATGCACAAAACTGAAATACGTAAAACTTTATTAATTGCACATACATAGTTTTTATGGTACTGAAGTGAAGTATTATCAAATAATAGATAGTAAGCAGTTTTTATCATGCAATGTTTGTGTCAGCTTGTGTTTGTTTTGCCCAACATCCTAAATCTCTTTTGACCTTGCTTTAAACACATTTTGATTGGTTTCTGGCATTTGTATTGTGCGATAATATTCTGTATAACTTCGTAATAATGATTTCAACAAGTGAACCCTGAATACATTCATAAAATTGATTGCTTTCCTTTGGTGGTACATACTGTTGTTCACAATGTGCAAATGTGTCCTACATGTCAGCAAAACCTCTTCTGTGGCATGATACTACTATGTACAAAGTTATAAAGTTTAACGATACTGGTTCAGTCATCACACATTCGCTGTATTTACTATTTGCAGATGACTTGAAACTATATCGCTCAATAAAAAATATTCTTGACTGTATTCTCCTGCAACGTGACATTGAATGCGTCTCAAACTGGGCCAAAATAAATGGCTTGAACTTCAGTACACCCAAGTGCAATATCGTCTCTTATACAAGATCAAAGAAACCGCATGTATTGGAATATACAATTAATGAAATTAATCTCCAACACCTAAACCAAATCAAAGATCTAGGAGTTATTTACGACAGCAAACTAACTTTTCACCAACACATCGATGATTTAATAAGCAGAGCATACAGGCTTCTCGGCTTCGTAATTAGAAACTCATATCCGTTTCGTAACACAAAAACACTAACGTTATTATATAACACACTAGTCCTGAGTGTACTTGAGTCAAATTCGATCATCTGGGCCCCACACGAATTAACATACACATTACGCGTTGAAAGAGTCCATAAGAAATTTTTAAGGTTTTTATTCTCGCGGCTCTATGGACGTTACCCTTGGCTTTACCCATCCATTTATATATTAGGCATGACCAATTACCACTCCCTAGAGACACGTAGAGGTATTGCTTTGCTTAAATATTTTTTTCAATTAATGAACGGTCACTTATCTAATAATGAGATACTGGCCCAATAAAATTTTTTTGTACCAGAGTCTCACTCTCGAGGAAGTCATCACAACCTCCTATATAGTAGAGCAAGCCGCACTAATTTATTTATGAACTCACCTCTGGGGAGAGCTACGTGCTTTTTGAATGCGGTGGATAAAAAAATAGATTTATTTTTTGTGTCCTATAGCGCATTTGTAAAATTTTTGGCATTGCATATACACTGCATAAATGGTACAATTATAACGTCTTAGGCTATATTGCCTGTAATTGTTATAAATAAAATGTACAACTTATATATATAAATAAATACCAGGCCTTTGTACAGGCAAAAATAAAGAGTTCCTTGATTGTGCAGTGGTGCAAAGCCTCGATTACATTGAGCTAGTTTACAAGCTACTAGTCGGCAAATTTAAAAGCGGGTAAATCGGCTAGTGCGATTGTGATATGATACATAAAACATTCCACTCGCTCAGTAGCAAACTAGCTAGCAAAAAGCTGAGCTAAAATAACGACTCCCGCGCGAACTAATTCTGTCGACATTTTGTAGAAAACTGAGACATTCGCGGCTAGCCACTGCTAGTAGCTATTTGCCAGCTACTTAACAGATTGTTCAGCGAATAATCCAGATCAAGCAGTAGTTTGACAGTAACCGAATCAGCTGTTCGCGGGCTGCCATCTTGCCATCCGCCGTACATGCTAGTGAGTAGCGAGCAAAGTTGTCCCACTTTCAACTTTTTTCGTAGATTATTCACAATCTGCTAATTAGCTAGTAATACGATTACACTGAGCGAGTTTACTAGCAGATAGTGAATTCGCCGGCTAGTAGCTTGTAAAATCGCTCAATCGAGGCTTCAGGGATGTATCAAAAAATAATATAATTATATAATAATTTTGTTATTGTTCCGAAGCTGAAAAATGAAACATAAGTACCTATATAAAAAAACAACAGGAATTGAATCACCAGTTTAAATTTAAAAAGATTTGATATTAGTTGCTATGCACCAAGGTTTGTAGAAAATGTGTTTAACAAGGTTAGCTCAAATGGGCCTTTTTCGAAAAAGAACCTCATCGGGCAGCTTTTGAAATTTTGAACGTAAGAGTGGCTGCGAACGGGTGGTCCATACTAGTTTGAAAAACTTTTTTTAAACTTTCATACTATCGGTTTGCACAAATACATTAAAATTACCTGTGCCTGTAACTGGTGCCTGTAACCATAAAGCACGTTGTACTAAACAATTTGAATTCTTCAGTGGGTTTCTTTAGTGAGAGTGGAAAAGATAGGAAGGGAAGAGTCAAGGTCTGCAAGTACTGCAAAGTTTATTATTAAAATAATTGCTATTTTTATGGACAAAAGAATAGTGTAAATAATTTGATAATTGTAAATAAATAAACATGAGTAAAAAATAAGTATATTATTTATATTAAAAAATACAATCTAAAGCTTTTATTTGGCAAGCCAAGGAGAACAATCTTCATTCATTAGTTCAAAATATTAAAATTAATTCACACCTATAGTCTGTCAAATAAGAGTAGAAAATATTAAAAATGGAACTACAAAATTAGTAGGCCGGCAACACCAATTTAATTGTCAAATATTTTTTTAAAGTGCAATGATACTGAATGTATAGAACACAGCAAACCATATTTTAAAAAACATTTTTGTTCTTAAAGAAAAAAAAAACTAAAATCGAAGAAGCACTCTTGTCAAGGTACCTACTTAATGAAATAAATTTGATTAAATGGTGTTTTACAAAGTGATTTGCTTTCATTTAATTTAACATAAATTTGAATTTAAAAGTAGATAGAAAGAAAGAATCACTGATTGTGAGTTTAGTTACATTACTTTTAGATCTGAAAGTAAAATATATTCAGCTTGAGTAAAATATATTCAGATCTAAAATTAGAGACATGATCTAAAGCCCGGGCAACGCTAGGTACTTAAGCTAGTATTAAATAAATATGAGCAATTTCTAAACTGTGCTTTATATTTTATTACAATATTGTTATTCTTCCTTATCTTAACAAAAAAATGGCCTTTTTAATTTTTTATAAAAATGTAGGTTACATAGCTTTACAAAAACCATGAGTTATATGTTTAGTATTGCCATTTCAACAACAGTGGCACCCTCCCACGTTTTCTACTCTTATTGGACAAACTGTACCTTAAATCACAGAAGATTGGCAGAATTAAAACAATACAAGCATAATATTGTTTAAATATTTGATGATTTCTGCAGATTTAGAATAATTTTTTAGAGTTAAATGATGAAATTTGAGATAATTTTTATAGAATATTTTATTACAAATCCAGCAATCTGTTCATTTGAGTTAAAAACATAACTATTAAAAAAAATAAGTTATAGTTCTTTGGTAAACATACAATGGAAGATATAAATTTTATTACTAATTTAGTGAAATTGGACTATTAAAATATTCATAGCTAAAACATAGAGTTGAGCCTTTATGCTTAGAATTAATAAATACGTATAAATATTTTTTTGTACGAGAAAACAATAATTGATATTACATAATTTGTAGATTTAACAATAGTCTTATTGGAATTCAGTTCAGTGCCAACATTGGCCTTCATTTTTGATTTATGCAGTCAATATGTCAAGGACGATGCCAAAAACATTTCTTTTTACGTTTTAAAATGTCGGCAAATGTATTATTAAAAAAAATTGCCTATTACATAAATAAAAATTATTGCACCATTTTCCAATGTTTAAATCACTTGATAAATAATTATAAATATGATTTCATTGATTATAAAAAATATTTTAAGAAAGAGATCTAAAAAAGATAATAATTATTGCAAAATATTAAAAATTTCACCTTCTGAAGAGCTGTTCTCTATCTTTCGTGAGAACGAGATCGTTCTCCCGCGAGATCTCCTGTCAGATTGGTGTGATTTTCTACAGCTGTTATTTGCTTTTTCTATCGACCGATGTCAAAATTTCAGCTGTGAGCTGTCACGTATTTTAGTTTGGGTCGTTATAAACACGAATTCCTGCAAGTATGCATGATAATTTATTCATTTAACAGCTGTAGAAAATCACACAAATCTGACAGGACATCTCGTGTGAGAATGATCTCGTTCTCACAATAGATAGAGAATAGCTCTTCTGATTATATGATACAATCTATACACAACCTTTAAAAAACTTTGTAAATAAAAATAAAAAATCTACATTTTTTATACAATAAAATTCTACTTTTTTTGATCCATTGAAAACAGAATTACTAAAATTGACTTAATTTGGAGACTAAATATATTTTTAGACTACAAATGGATTAAATTTGATGACTTGTAAGTCTAAATTAGTTGAACTTTTAAGTGTTTAATTAAGTGGCCGGCAAGAAATTTTAAAATTGAAAAGAATTTTTGATAAAGCCAACACGTAGATAATAAATAATAACCATACATGATAAACTGACATCTTTATGGTGACGTCCATAACCTAGTAGAGGTAATATCCGAAAGCAAAATGGTACAAGGTCTACACTGCAATCACAGTGCTTCGTACCATATATCGGCAAAATTCTTCAACACTGCAATTTCAGGGCTCCGGCCCCTAGGGTTAAATGCAAACACAAAATATAATATATAGTGTTCAAATACCGTTAAAGCTGCTAAGATAATGTGAAATTGGGAAGTATTGTTAGCTACATCAATATCGCTAAGGATAACAGAGTAAAGTTACATTATGAAAAATAATTCTAAAGCTTTATATAATCAGAAGGTTCCTTCAATAAATATGTACTCAATACTGACGCGGCGGAGTGTTTTTCCCAACAATACTGATATTTTCATAATCTCTTCTGAGACCTGGCGGCCTCAATGGTGACTGGGGTTCAGAAGGAGGAGCTCGCGAATTATCAAACAGATTCTTTCTCGATCTGTTCTCAAAGTTTTGCCTAAGTCCCGACGCATTCGCAGGAGAATCTGCAGATGTTGGAGGACCGGCAGACCTGTTCTCAAAATTTTGTCTAAGAAGAGACAGATTTGCGGAAGAATCTGCAGATGTTAAGGGGCCGAGAGACCTGTTCTCAAAGTTTTGTCTAAGACCCGATGAATTTGCAGGAGAATCTGCGGTTGTTTGGAGACCAAGAGACCTATTCTCAAAATTTTGTCTAAGTCCCGATGGATTTGCAGGAGAATCTGCGGGACCGGTAGACCTAGGAGAATCAACTTGGAACCTTCTGCTGTTGTCTCTTTGTAGGCCGGAAGAGGTGGGACGGCCAGAGGGAGAGTTTGGCCCGACGGAAGCTCGGGGCGAGTCAAATGGGTTTTTCTTGGCGCTGCCGGCAACCTCGAACTGGAAACCAGCATTGGACGGTTTCCGTATTTTGTCAGCGTCTCTCAGATACTTCCAAGTGCTACTCATCTCAACCAGTTCATTTTCTCCCTCTTTTTGACTGTAGATCCACTCTGAAAAACACAATATTGGAGGTTAGTAAAGTTTATCACAAAACTTTAGTGTTCAACAAAATATAGTGTGGAATAATAAAGTGACTAAAATTGCAAACTCATGACACTTATTTGTAAATAAAATTATTGAAAATAGAATATTTAAAGACATTGTGATAAATATCATTTGCTACAAATAATCACGCCTGGGAAATAGTCAGAAATAGTAAAGCACATTCACTTTGGCCGTAAAAATATCTGACTCTGGGGATCCAGAAAAGTTAGCGCCTGGCTTATTTAACCAAAAGAATCCCTATGAAAACAGGGCATCAAAATATAAATACACCAAGCAATATCTACTACCTAATTTTTCTTTTAGATTAAGGTGCATTACTTAAATGTACTTACGCCCTTTGGTGACTTTGGCAATAGCATCCAAAAGGAATTCTTTATCCTTTGACTCCAACACAAGCATGTCTCGGAGAATGTCCACCATGCTTTTTTGGGCTAGTGATTTGGCGCGGAGGTAATATGCGGCAACACTGAAAGGAAGAGAAACAATAATTAACTAATCATCACGTCATTTCTCTTCAACAGTAGACAGAGAGGATGGGATGCCAAATAACTCTGTTTTTTCTAACTAAAATTAAGGATAAAAAAAAGCCCACACGTTTTATTAGACATATCGACCCATAAAAGGCAGAACAGCGTAACCGCCGAAAAGTAAATTGTTCAGGAGAAGGTTTTTTTTAAATAACTTTCTTCGTTGATTCCAAAAAGGATTTTGGTTAATTAGGATTATTAATCTTTGGTTGCTGCCTATATAACACTGATAAAACAAATATCTAAATGCCTTCAGTTTTTGAGATAGTGGCTGTAACGCTGTTTTGCCTATGACCCTGACAGATTTTTTCCTTAGGAAATGTTGCATACGCTGTTTGAACCACAACATTATTTTTGAAATATTTATCACGAAATCATGATAGGTAAACAAATAACTAAATAAAATGGTTCCATGATAGTTGATCCTAAAGTTGACTAAATACAATGATTTGCAAGTAAGTATGCAAAGAGGATATAGGGCCGTATAACCAAAGTCAATATACTTGTATCTAAAGGCATCTTGATTGAAAATCCGCTGTAAAGATATTTTTACTAACAATAATTTCGACTCTCCGAAGGTGCATGCGGTAATAACAAAATACGACATACTTATACGTGCAGTTGGCTTAGCAAAAAACCGCTGTACAACATTTTAAATCTGAATACAACACCAGAGGCCCAACTTCTCCCAACCGTCTGGAGCCAGTGAGACTATGGCCTCCCCAATGTTAGTATGTTATGAGGCTGAAGGTAGTGAGGAGGGGAAGGAGATATGGAAAATGTACCTGGCTATTCAGATCTAGTTACCAACAACGCTAAAGCAATTTCAAGTAATAAGTCTAATACCTACACACCACACCAGCTTAGAAAAACAAAAAAATCAAATATAACTTTTTATCCGAAAACAACACTAAAGTCCCAACTGCTCCTAGCCGTCTGGAGTAAGTGAGACTATGGGATCCTCAATTTTAGTATGTTCTGAGGCTGAAGTTAGTGGAGAGGGGAAGGAGATATGGAAAATGTACTTGGGTATTCAGATCTAGTCACCAAATACGGCTAAATACGGGTACATCTTCCACAACTCCTTCTCCTCCTCACTACCTTTAGCCTCACAACATACTTAAATTGGGGATGGCATGGTCTCACTGGCTCCAGACGGTTGAGAGAAGTTGGGCCTCTTGCGTAGTATTCGGATAAAAAGTTATATTATATATTATTTTGTTATTTTGCGTTGGTGTATAGTGTATAATTAGACTTATTACTTGAAATGGCTTTAGCCGTGTTTGGTGACTAGATCTGAACAGCTAGTTACATTTTTCATACCCTTCCCCTCCCCAATACCTTCAGCCTCACAACATACCAAAATTTTTATAACCATAGTTTCACTGGCTCCAGACGGTTGGGAAAAATGCAATAATTTAAGGAGGTAAATGTTAAGGAGGGTAAAAGTCTTGCAGTTTTTTGTAGATTATTTATCAATGTTGTGAAGTTCAAATTTCAATATTATAGTAGTTTAAGATTAGATTATATTAGATATAAAATTTAAGTTTTATAGCTAAATAAAATATAATTAAAACAAAAAACATTGGACGCAAACTGACTAAACTGAAACATTCTCGACCGACAGCGTAACCGACCATAGTCGCTTACGCTAAAAACTACAGCTTCAAAAAAGTGTCAGGCGTATAAGATAGAGCTGCAATATTTTTGTCACTGATGTATTAGGCTGCACTGAACAGTTTTCGTTAAAAATCGTAATTTGACAAAAATGTCGTGTACGCTGTTCTGCCTATTTTGGGTCGATATGTATTATTATAAACATTATCGCCACGTTACTTATTTGTTAAAAAAAGTAATTAGTAAAAAAAATTTCATAAAATTTCATAAAATTTTCTCATATCGCTTTCAGAAACTTTGGCTTTAACATTTTAATTTTTCTGTGGTTAATGATTTATCTAGATTCTAATATATAATGTGCATTTTTTCTTTCTAACACCGTTTAGATCATATTTCTCACCATATAGTTTGGGAGATACAACGGATTTCTATGAGACGTAAGTGAGCTGTTCCGAAAAGCAAACCAATTAGTTTAACGGGTTAAATAACCCAAACTAAGAACCTAATAACCTATTTTATGCATGCTTTTCCAACTATCCCCAATAAAAAACAAATGTTTTTTATACTAATTAAGTTACAACAAAGTGTTTTTTAAATAATTTGGGCGTATTTAGTAGTATGGAAATTTTAAGAAGTTTTAAAAAAATTCAATTTGCTTTCAAACATAAAGGTAAATAAATTTTATTTTTTTATCGAACCAGTACGCCATAAAACAAGCAAGGGTCTCTTCAACCCCTAGGGGTTGGAGCCCTGCAATAAGGAACTCCAGTGAAAAATATTATGGCTTTAAAAAAATATGTTTATATAGACCAATAAACGCTGATTCTGAATATATAAGTTTTATTAAATAATATTTAACGTAGAGTTTTAAAAAATATATTAAAAAGTCCATTTTAAAACAGTTCATTAAAACACCCTGTCAGGTTGGTATTATTGAATTTGTGAGGCGTGACGTCACCGCTTCCATAATTCTCCTGTCACCCTCAAATTTGTATTGAAGATACGGCAAGCCATCCAACATTCCGTATTATTGGTTTATAGAGATTTGGACATATTTTGTTTTTGTTTTCATTGAAACATTATTTAGGCCTAAATAATTCAGTATCAAAAATAAAGTTTCTCTATTAGTTTATCTATATTATTTAAAATATTCAAAAACTCTAACTGTACAAAAAACGATCATAATGCCCAGTAAACCGCTCCAATGCTGAAATTCAAAATGGCGGGCGTCGAACAGCTGATTCCAGTTCCCTACAAAATTCATGCTTCGATTTCCTTAATATTGATTTCGATTCGTAAAGCTAAAAAAATAATAATTTCAAACAATTTTTATACCACTCTCCCGTAATAACATTGAAAAATATAATAATATAATAAATATAATAAATAAATAATATAAATATAAATATAATAAATAAATAATTACACCTAAATAAAGTTTTACTTATTGAATAGTTTCATTACTTCTTCCATACAAAATGACAACATCTGTTGAAAATAACTAAAACTTTTGGGCAGATGACGTCATAGGGGCAGATGACGTCACGGTGGTTTTCGGGATCTTGAAAAATTAAAACTTTGACATTTATACTAAAAACTATTAAAACTAACTATAAAATAAAAATAAATATGCAGTTATTTAAGTTAGAAGGTCATTATTCATTTAAAAAAATAAAAAATTGGACTGGAGTTCTTTATTGCAGTGTTGAAGAATCGTGCCCACGCATGGTACGATGCACTGTAATTGCAGTGTCAACCTTAAACATTCATTTTGCCTTTGAATATAACTTCTACTGGGTTAGTCAAAGACAAAAATACAAATGTCGCTTCAAATATCAATTATGGTATTACGGCTTTTACAAAATTGTCATTTTTTAATTGAAGTTTCTAACCAGTTCACCTATGCATGGATTCAAAATAGGTTGTTGTGGTTGATATCGTACAAACTTACACCTCAGGGAGCTCCTTTCTACTACATTCAAGGTGTTTTCTTCCCACTAATCTATTTATATGAAAAATAGGGATTGTGGCGGGCGATGTGGATTTGATTTTTATACAAATCTACAGTTTTATTCCGAGATTGATGAAATTTTGAATATTTTAACTTCAAAACAAGAGGAAGGTCAAATGAGATTTCGAAAAAACACTTTCATCCCTTTTTCCACCCCTTAACTTGTTGAATGCCGGGCGTATTTCCAAAAACTGCGCAGATTTTACCTTGTTGCTTTCTGGTCAAATATCTGTATAAAAACAAAGGAATTGATTTTTTTTGCAATTGTTTACCAGATAATATACCTTATTATTCATGTATATTACGTGATAATATCGTAAGAGGTTTTCCAGAATAGCTAACTAAATAAAAAAAAGATTAAAAAATCTCCTATTTTGGAAATAATTGTCAAAAAATATAATCACACCAATATAAACTGATTTTATTATTTCTACACAACATGAAAAAAACACAATTCAAAGGAGTTTGCATATTAATAAAGATCTTCATACGCATTTGAAAAAGTAAAACTTTGATTTTTTGCCTTTGACAATTGCAAAAAATAACCCGCCAAGTCATAGAAAATTCATATAAAAATATTCTAGAGTAGCTAGATTAATGAAACCATCGGTTACGTCATCAATGATATTGGCGCAAGCGATTCTGACCATGTCCTTCATACAGTTTCTTTATACCTTAGGGTTAAAATCGCATTTAAAAAAAAAGCAATTTTTTTTTTCATGTCCGCCGGCGGACTCCCGGCAAATGACAGGTTAAAGTAGAATTTTGATACTTCTTGATGAAATTTTGCACACTTGACGTTTAAAATAAGACAAAAATTATTGTCTACAACTGATTTTGAATTATTCTGTATAAAGGCAGGACAATGTCGGGGACTTCCAACTATTTTAAAATAAATAAAATGGTTAGTTTGATGCAGTTTAAGAATGAAAACATAGTTACCACATGGCGATCAAGATAAATGCGACAACTCCTGGTTTGGAGATGTACATAATGATTGAAAAGAAAGTGTTTCCTTGCTTCAAGTTGAGAATTCCCTCCACAAACATCATGTACACATAATCAAAGTTGACAAATGGTCCACAGCCTCCGGTGAGGACCCTAAAAGGAAAAACAATATTTTTTTGTATTTTTACAGTTTTAAATTAAGCATGCACATATTAGTACATACCTGTTGAATGCCGGGCGTATTTCGAAAAACCGCGCAGATTTTATCTTGTTGCTTTCTGGTCACATATCCATATAAAAATACAGGAATTGCTTTTTTTGCAATTGCTTTCCGTTATATCCATATAAAAATACAGGAATTGCTTTTTTTGCAATTGCTTTCCGTTATATCCATATAAAAATAAAGGAATTGCTTTTTTTGCAATTGCTTTCCGTTTACCAGATAATAAATCTTATTATTCACAGATATTATGTGATAATATTGTAAAAAGTTTTCCAGAAAAGCCAACTAACTAAAAACAGACTAAAAAATCTCCCATTTTGAAAATATTTGTCAAAAAATATAAGCACACAAATATAAACTGATTTTTACTATTTCTACATAAATCTGATTACTTAACCAAAATGAAAAAACACAATTCAAAGGAGTGTGCAAATAAAGACCTTTATACGCATTTGAAAATGTAAAACTTAGAAATTTCGCCTTTGACAGTTGCAAAAAATGACGCGCCAAGTTATAGAAAATTAATTTTAAAATATTCTAGTGTTGCTAGATTAATGAAATCATTGACTACGTCAAGAATGATATTGGATCAAGCGATTCTGACCTTGTCCTACGTACAGTTTTTTTATACATAAGGGTTAAAATTGCATTAAAAAAAAAAAGATTTTTTTTTTCGTGGCCGCCGGCTGCCTTTCGGCAAACGACAGGTTAACAAACTTAACAATTTGGGAGGCGAGTATGAGTACCGCCGCCCAGGAAACCATTTATTGGATAGCGAGCACCTCTACCTAGGTCACCGTAAGTGGTTCAGGTGATTTAGCAGAGGTGCCTGGTTTCATGGGTCAAAGTTTGTCCAGGTCTTGGCGATGGATGCGTCTTCCCACCTAGTGCGTCGGATTGGAAGACTGGTTACGGGAGACCTTTTAACCTCTCCAAACGGACTCTCTCGACTAGTCGTTGTCACTCCTGGACACACTAACACCCTGATTCCTACCCATCCATCATATCTTTTTCCAGGCGGACATAGCATCCACCGCAAAAACCTGGACAAACCTTACTCCATGAACCTAGGTCACCAAACGTAGCTAACCACTTGGGTTGACCTACGGCAGAGGTATTGGTTATCCAATAAATGGTTCCCGGGGTGGCGGTACCCATACCCGCCTCTCAAATAGAGTCAGCCGCAACAATCGGGTTGAAAAACTCACCCTGTAAATGTGTACCCCATAGTAAGCAGCACGCCGAGAAGTGACATGAAAATGAGCACCAAGAAGAAAGTCTGTGTCTGCGCCGCCCGCCACGACTTGGTTGATGGCTGACATGTGTACTGCACGCATATGCGCTTCACATAGAACGTGATGAACATCTTTATGGCCACCATCGGGCACAGCAGCGGGGAGTAGAAGAGGCCCATCCACATCAGGGTCTGGTTATAAATGAGGCCGAGAGTGTTGCGGGCTATGTCGAATTCAGGTATGCCTAGTTTCTTCCATACGAATCTGAAACGGTCAAAGTTATTGTTAGAAACTGTTGGTATTTTACGGTAATATTAATTTCTTATAAGGTTTATCAAATAACTGGAAAAACTTTTTGTGAGAGAAAACCTTGACTTAACAGAAAACCTCGACTTAACAGGTGGGTCTCTAATACGAAATATTTTTTTTTTAAATACTGAAAAACCAAATGTTTTAAGAATGATAATTATTTTTTTATTTAGGAACTTTAAACGAGGATTTTAATGTACAAAAAAATCCCATTTATATGACAGAAATTTAAAAAAGCCCAATTCAATCCTTGGAAAGAGTCCAACATGGAAGAGGGTTTTGCTATTAATCAATGGGAGGTTTTACTAACTAACAAAGTTATTGTGTATGTAAATTCAATACGCTTTAAAGCCAATACATAAATTACTATACATTTCTAAATACGTTTTTTTGACACTTTCAGTTGAACAGCACGAGCCGCATTGTTTGGTGCTTTCAAATTGTGAAATTGACCAATGGACTGCCTGTACTTAATTAAAGTCAATACCTTGAATGAACCATCCCCATTACATAAGCAAGAGCGCGTATATCCCCAGATGATGAATAAACTAAATATTTTTTCAATTTTAAATGACATAGTCCGGAATTGCTTGCGTTGATAATTTTCGGATTCCACTACGTAATACTTGAAGTCGAGATTTATTTCAATACAGAAATTCTAGGACTAACTGCCATATGTATTCCTCTTTGTCCAGAATACTAATGGAGGGAAATAATTATACCTGGTCAGTGGACATCTTTAATTTAGGCAGTTCAGTAGTGTACAATAAAAAACCGTATAACCGTAAAAGCTCCTAAAAAAGGCATTAATCTACACTAATATCATAATATGTAAATGCGAAAAAATGTGTGTTTGTTTGTTACACTTTCACGCATAAACCAATAAACCGATTTTAAAAATTCTTTCACCAGTAGAAAGCTACATTATATGCAAGTAATATAGACTGTATATAATGGTAAGCTCTGGTGTTATGAAATCATAAATATTAACATATTATCGCTAGCAAAAGCGTGTTATTGCTAATTTCAGAAAACAAATCGTTGCCGTGGAAGGGATGTTGCTATATTTGCGGGGAATTTTATTTCAGGCGTCGTAGTTAGTATCTATCTATATAAATAAAAATGAATCTCCGAAATTTTTGTACGCAAATAACTTCAGAACGACTGCACCGAATTGGTGCAGTCGTTCTGTTTTTAACTCCTGGTGAGCTCTGGCATTATGAAATTTAGGTCGCGAGCTGTTTGAAAACTGAATGTACCGGGAATGAATGTATGGAATGCGGAAGGGGGAGGGGGAGGGGGAGACGAGGGAGAGGGGGAGACGAGGGAGAGGGGGGGGGGGGGAGGGGGATAATTGATAAGTGTACTACAGTAATTTCCCCCTAATACCATGCGAGCAAAACCGCGGGCAAAAGCTAGTAAACAATAAATGGAATTTATTTTTAACTTAATGAGTAAAACCTCAAATTGTAATATTTAATTAAATGAAGACAATATTAGCGAAACTGATTCAAAAATCTAGAAACAGAAAATGATGCATGAAAATGAAAAATCAGAAAAAGATGTGCTCATATAGTGGGTTCGAGTCCCAGATGTGCTCATATCTTTTTCTGATTTTTCTGTTTCCGGATTTTCGATTGAGTTTCGCTAATATAGTCTCCATTTAATTAAATAACTAAAGAAAAGTAATTTTTTTTTTCGCAAAATGGCATCTGTTTGAAATAAAAAACACATTTTTTTTAAGACATTCCAAATTTTTTAAAAATAGTAAAAATTGAAATTTTGTTATAGTTTTAGTAGCTTGATAGAGTAATGTATAGAGAAGGCTCACACCAAATTTCAAGTAAATTGGTTTAGTAGAACCTGAGATATCATGTCAACCGTCTAAAAAAAAGTAGTTTTGAGAAAAATCCGTTTAAAATTTTGTTCAATTTAGATTCTGGTTAGATTCCATCTAAACTGAAACATAAAAATGGTTATAACTTTTAAAATGTAGTACTATTGCATAAGTGTATAAACAGAAAGAATGCGGGTCTCGGCTTTCTGATAAG
This sequence comes from Glyphotaelius pellucidus, assembly GCA_936435175.1. Lineage (NCBI taxonomy): Eukaryota > Metazoa > Arthropoda > Insecta > Trichoptera > Limnephilidae > Glyphotaelius > Glyphotaelius pellucidus. The sequence goes on from OW386549.1 coordinate 11,413,617, forward strand.
TCAGCGCATGGGCGGCCGACTGGCACAGGTGCGCCGACAAGAATAATTTTATGTAAACGTACAAAACCGCACACTGTGAAGCCAGGTTTAGATGTCCACAACTCGGTGCCAGCTGCCACCGGCGGACTCGGGTACTGAGCGCAGGTAATTTGAAAGCCGAAACTCGCATTCTTTCTGTTTGTGCACTAAGACAGAATATGGATGACTGGAGAATATGATTTAAATATTATTTCCTTACTTTGATATCAAGGATCGTAGTAACTCGATAATGGGAAGTCCAATTATTGAAAAAAGAAAATCAAAAATGATGAGCCGGTATACTTCTTGCCCTAGAGAAGTTTCCCAACACTGAAAGAAAGAGTAATCATAAACAAATTGAAATTCTTTGCGACAATATTGAAAACCCTTCTGCAGGAAGAGAAAACATTGTTTTTAACAATAAAACTGTCTTTGAACATGTCTTCATAACATGTATGTAAGTTAAATAAAACTATGTCTTTGAATATGACTTCATAAGATGTATGTAAGTTAACTAAAACTGTGTCTTTGAATATGACTTCATAACATGTGTGTAAGTTAAATAAAATTATGTCTTTGAATATGACTTCTTAACATGTATGTAAGTTAACTAAAACTGTGTCTTTGAACATGACTTCATAACATGTATGAAAGTTAACTAAAACTGTGTCTTTGAATATGACTTCATAACATGTTGGTAAGTTAAATAAAACTATGTCTTTGAATATGACTTCATAACATGTATGAAAGTTAACTAAAACTGTGTCTTTGAATATGACTTCATAACATGTTGGTAAGTTAACTAAAACTATGGCTTTGAATATGACTTCATAACATGTAAGTAAGTTAACTAAAACTATGTCTTTGAACATGACTTCACAATATAATATGTATGTAAGTTAACTCACTTTATCGTTAGATCTCAGCCAAAATATGACAAGAATGGCTACCACAACAACTTCCAAAGCAAATGTTCTTATAAGAGTTATGAATATTGCTGTGCGAGGATCGCTGTACTGTTCAAATCTGAAATAAAAAAAATGTGCAGTCAGGTAAAGGTTAAATATTGTTGAAGAAGAAGATAATATGTACTAATAAAACTAAACTAAAATATAAAAAAAAAACAAGACAGAAAAATAAAAAGGTAACGGTCGCAATTGGGACTCGAACCCACGATCTCTCGTCTCAGGAAAAGCGCCTTATGGTGAGCGTTCATCAGTCCGCGCTGGCCGCAACGCACGTACGGCACGCAACAGATTGAACGGATTTGCCGATGGCGTGCGTCCACTGAATCCGGAACGCCGCGAACTAATCCGTGTGACGTCACCGGCACAAAATGCATTTTTTGCTCACAAATGCCGGCGGTCCTGAATCCGTGTGACATCACCGGCACGAAACGCAGTTTTTGCTCATAAATGCCGGCGGTTGGTGCGGGCGGTACCGATAGTGGACACAGTGCTGTACTAATTCATATAAAGAAAAAGAAAATCTGTTGCGGTCAGTGCGTGCGTTGCGGCCGGTGCGGACAGATGGACGCCCACCATTAACCAACTCAGCCATTGAGACTTCTTATTTTTAAGTCATTTTGGTCAATCTCATACTCCAAATTCAGAATTAACAATATTATCTTCGACTAATTTTTTTCCCATATTTTTGGCAGCTATCTTTTTAAATGATCACAATGCTGAAAGAACCGGTTTGTAACTTTGATAGTATTTAGGAAAAACATTTCCGATTTTACTTGTATATGGGAAATATGTTTGTTTATTTGTTTATTTACGCCTTTGGAGCATTTACAACAATCGTGTAACATAGTAATAATAGAAATAGAAACAATAAAATAACAATTATAACAATAAAATAACAATATTATTATTTCTCTTCCTTTACACTAATATTATTTATAAATGGGTAAAATACGATGTATTTAAATTATTTTTAGATGGGAAAAAGCCATTTTACGCTTCCTCCTCACCAGTGACGGATTTATTCTTTTCATAAGTATAGGCCACTTCAATTGCGCCACTCCTTCCTCCTTCTTAGAAGTTGTCACCTATCATAATCACTCACTTGTAGGCTGCCGCCCCCAGGCCGCTGCCTACACGGCCTATTGACAAATTCAGGACTTCTCCTCACTTCAGACAGCCTTGCAATGTCCATTATCAATAATTATAATACTTTTGGATGTGATAATTTTAACCTTTAAAACACTGCCAAGCAAACTAGCCTATCATGTGCCACGTTTTGATACAGTATTTGTGTTTTACTGAAATTTCATGGATCATTTTATATATGTATGCACAAGAGGAGTTCGTTAAACAACGTCAGTGTTTCAATAATTAATATTGTTTTGATAATTACTAATGACACGCCCGAGGAAGATATGGCACGAAAAAGTGGATCCAATCTGTGGAGGCTTTCGACTAGCAATCCGGTGGTTACTGGTTTAAATCCCGATGCTTGCAAGTAAATTTTATTTGATTAATTCGTATTTCACAATTTATTCAATTAAAATAATACACAAGGTGTCCGGAGGAAAAGTGCACAGACTTGGGGAGGTGATTCTACATGATAGTACAAGTAAAAAGAAAACTAAAGTTTTTCGGAATTCCGACGTTTTAAGGTAGTTTTCAAGTAAAAAAGTTTAATCATTTTTATGGAAAAAATAATATTCACCTACGGAAAAATATTTTTGTATGGGAAAAAAAAACATTGGAATTTTGAAAAACAAGTTATTTTCTTTTTACTTCTACCATCATGTAGAATCACCTCCCGAAGTTTGTGCACTATACCCCTGGATACCCTGTATAGTATATTTGCAGCACTTTTAGTATCATCCTGGTGTAAGACCACCATTCAGAATTGAAATGTTGCTTGAAATGGCTTTAGCCGCGTTTGGTGACCAGATCTGAATAGCCAGTTACTTCCCGACCTCTCTCTTCTCCATCTCATTCCCTCCCTTCTACCTCCAGCTTCACAACATAGGTCAATTGAGGATGAGTCTAGTTTTTGCACTGTTAATTCGTGGTGGAATTCCATTGTATTATAATTTGAAATTAAAACACTTTTGCACTTTTTTCCACGGAAAAGGTCCGTAGTAGGATGAAACCGGTCCTGGTGTAAATAAATTAGTGGAAAAAAGTGCAAAAGTGTTTTAATTTCAAATTATAATCAATTGAGGATGTTATAGTCTCACTGGCTCCAGATGGTTGGGAGCAATTGGGACTTTTGTGCGGTATTCACATTTAAAAAAATACTTGAGTTGAGTCATATCGAGAGTAAGAAAACAGAAGGGTTTGAATGAGACGAAATATGACTAATGAAGCAAGGAGTGTGAGCCAAGATCGAGTTGTTTGGCGGTTTATCCTCTGCCTTGGAAGAAATGGTATGATGATTAGTTAATAAATAAATAATACCTGGCAATAAAGCTGAAGATGATTGGCACGACAACCATGATGAGAGTAACAATGACCGCCAGGAGACTTGAGGATCTGATGGCTGTGAGGACGTCCGGTTCGTCGAGGATGGTGTCATCTAGCAGCGTGACCATGAGCACCCCGGTCAGGCAGAGCAGGGCCACAGCGAAACCATGGACCAGCATCTTGATAAACAGCCGACGCATACGCATAGACGAGGTCTGCTCGTATTTCACTTTGTAACTGTCACTCAGCAACTCCTGAAAGAAATTATTTTAATGAATTAAGTTTACACTAAACGTTTGGCGTGATTTTTGATGTGCACACGACTGCGAAAGAACCATTGACGTCAGTTCATTGGAGCATCTTAACATGACCGTTACACTTGAGAGCTGAACTTAATTTGACCAAAAGCTGAAACGAGTCGAGAATGGGCGATTAACGAGGACCGTTCAAAAGTAAAAAAAAATTAAATGGTGCTGATTATCAATGTTGTCAAATGTGATTGAGTTGGAAGCTTTTTTATGAGAATACTGGACAAGAGTCCAAAATACTCCCAACCGTCTGGAGCCAGTGGGACTATGGCATCCCCAACTGAGATATGTTGTGAGACTGAAAATAGCGAAAAGGGAAAGGAGATGGGGAAGGAATGGGAAAGGAGATGGAAAGAGGAAGGTGCGGAAGTACCCGGCAATCAAATCTGTTCATCAAACACGACTAAAGCCATTTCAAGCAACGTTTCAATTCTGAATGATGGTCTTTTACCGGGGCGATACAAGAATTACTACTATCCTGGAACGTGCCACAAAAATATATTATATATTATGATAAACTGAGAAATAACACAAATTAAGTTAAATCTAATATATAAAATTCTCGTGTCACGGTGTTTGTTATCATACCCCTCCGAAACGGCTGGACCGATTTTGATGAAATTTTGTGTGCTTATTGAGTAGGTTTGAGAATCGGCCAACATCTATTTTTCGTACCCCTAAAAGTTAAGGGTTGTCCACCCCGAATTTTTTAATTTTATTTTTTGGACAAATGTTTTGATTTTTATTTTTTTATGATGAGGCATTAAAAAATACATACAGCCCTAAATTTCACCTTTTTACCATCAACCCCTATTTTTCTAGAAATAATGTATATGGCAAAACAACATTTGCCGGGTCAGCTAGTATAATTTATAAAAATATTTTATAAATAAAATTTATTTGTACGCGCTGGAATTTGAAACTGCGGCCTTTCAATCTCTATTTTCCCCTCATGCAAATTTTTTTGTTTCGGGAACAACTCACATAAGTTTCATAGAACTCTTTGTGTCTCCCTTACTGTCATAGTGAGAAATATGATCTAAATGGTGTTAGAAAGAGAAAAGAACACGCTTTGTATTCAAATCTAAAAGTTAACTACAAAAGAATTAAAATGTACACCTTTATGAAACCAAAGTTTCCGACCGCTATTTGAAGAAGATTTCTGAAATTTTGTGAATTTTTTATTAATCATTTTTACATGAATTGACAAAAAACTGAAGTGAGATTTATACTACAGTAGTTTTTTTACCTGCGGCTTCGCTCGCATGGTATTAGGGGGAAATTACTGTAGCTCTTAGCTCACCAGTAGTAAAAAAAAGAAATTTGGTGCAGTCGTTCGGAAGTTATGCGCGTACCAACATTTCGAAGATTAATTTTTATTTATATAGATAGATAGATATTAACTACGATGCCTGAAGTAAAAATATATCAACATCGTTTCCACAGCAACGATTTGTTTTCTGACGTTAGCAATAACTCTCTTTTGTTAGAGACAGAAAACATATAATAAATATAACATATTAATATTTATAATTTCACAACGGCAGAGCTTACCATTGTAAACAGCTTATATTACTCGCGTATAGTGTAGCTTTCTATTGGTGAAATAATTTTTAAAATCGGTTTATTGGTTTATGCGTGAAAGCGTAATAAACAAAAACACACAGTTTTGCATTTATAATATTAGTACGTATGGATCTGTCTAATAGGATGTTTTTTTTCTTGATCAGTAATTTTAGTCTGAAAAAGGGTGAGCCATTTTTAAAACTTTTTATTTTCAAAATTTGTAAATTTGAGAAATTACAAGTTTATTTCTAATGATAAAATTTGAAAGCGTATTTCATAACCTTTCAAAAACAGATTTTAGTTTTCGGATACATTCAGAAATATTCCATTTATTTAGATTTTATTGCAAAGCGGAAATATTTTGACCTTCTGAAAAAATTTGCTCGAGGCCTGAAAGTTTAACACATCAGTTGTGTTAAACTTTGAACAATTTCTACAGGAATCAGGGTAGTTTTGTAAGATTCTCCCCTACTTTCGTTCTCTAGACTTTATGTCCGGATTAAATCTTCCCCACAGGAAAAATTTAACCCTTCCACACACTTTTCCACAAATGATCATCTAGTCAATCCACGCGATGTAATTGCATTGTACAAGTATAATAAATTCAAAACTATACAAGAACAACACGTCAACCTACCAGAGACCATATGGGAAAATACTTCACCGACTCCAGATATTTTCATATCGGAGGGTTCGGCTCAATAGAACTCCTAACTGGACCGATAAATCCTACTGATCCCTCAATATAAATATTTAAAAAATCTTTGGTAATCCTACATGTGTTTAATATGACTGATTTTTGCATCTTTATATAATGATTCTTTGATAAATCTAATAAGCCTAAATTTTGAATGAGAGAGCTAGGTATAATGCCAGTAGCCGAAATAACAAATGGTAATATTTTTATTGTCCGAGAATGCCAAATTCTTTTAATCTCATTTCCTAAATCTGTATATTTTCTAATTTTTTCAGAAACAGATTTTTGAATATTACAGGAATTTGGAATAGCGACATCAGTGATATAAGTTATTTTTTTAAATTTGTCATGTAAAACTATATCGGGTCTATTATGACGAATCGTTCTGTCTGTTAGTATAGTTTTATCATAATATATTTTATAAAATTCATTTTCTAAAAACAAATAAATTCATTTTATTATCATTATTATTATCTTACTATTATTATAATTATCTTTGATTTTCAAGTCGTCTACGACTTGGGTAGACTGAACTAATTAATGTATGATAAATCAATCATTTTTGTTCATCTTACATTCTTATCAATAATTATTCACTTATTGCCACTTCACTTTAACTGCTGATTTCAGCATTAACCACTCGGACCCATAAGCTTGTTATCACGATAATATAACATTACCAGACATATGTATGACGTGTGAGGCATACCGGCCTGATCTGTAATGATAAGAATCACAAAACATTGTGTATTAGTGTGATAATTTTTAAAGATTTGAGGGAAGTCATTTACATCAATTTTAAACAGGAAGATCTTTTTTTTTTTTATTGATAGAAGATAGTGTCAAACCAGTTTTTAGAGTATTTATATCTTCGGAATTGTATTGACATTATTAGAGTGTCAGTAGGTAGTTATTGATTTATTGATAATGTATTATTATTCGAGTATTGATTATGTTATCATTATATATATGTAAATATTGATTGTATTGATTATGATTACTACATATTATGTAAATTTTATTGTATTGATTACACATATTACATATGTTTTATGTAAATATTATTGTAGTGATTATGTATATGTATTACATATTATGTTATGGTTAAGGTTTTCACGGGTGTAAGATGTAAAACAATTTTCTCGGTTTACCGGCGTGACGTAGTCCTTAAAAGGACTTTTAATCTCCTGACGTTTCGGACAGATCTCACTGTCCATCTTCAGAGGCCTTATTTTTTTTTTTTTTTTTTTTTATGTTAACTCCACACAGGAGGCCCTGAGGGAAATAATTTCCCTCAGGGCCTATGTCATCTTTGAAGATGCTGTGTGGAGGGTGCTGTTGAGGAGAGGAAGGAGTGAACATGGGTCTTGAAGAGACCCATATTGTAGGAGGGAGGAAACACAGAAGCCGGCAAATCGTTCCACAGCCGGGCTGTTGAACTCAAGAACGAGTCGTAGAAACGACCCGTTCTCATGTGACTAATGTCAACCGTGTACAAATGTTGAGCGCGTGTTTGGCGTGTTTCCCGACTATGCACCGGTGCCGAGGGGATCAGTGACGCTAGTTCCTCGGAGCATCTTCCATTGTAATACCGGTAGAACAAGGACAGCATTCCCACCTGACGCCTGTGCTCTAAAGATTGCAGTCCATTTGTTAAGTTAGGAGAATCTATCAAACGGACCGCCCGTTTCTGCACAGAGTCGAGGGTTTTTTTCAGGTATTTTGGGACTCCAGACCAGAGGTGGCTGCCAAATTCAACCGTGGGGCGCACTTGCGATTTGTACAGGGTTAGCAGTTGTGTACTATTAAAGTATCTGCGGGCCCTGTACAGTACGCTCAGTTTCTGAGAGGCTAACTTAACTCTGGCCTCGATGGAGCCCCCGTACCTGAGCTGGTCACTTAGAGTTACACCAAGCATATCAATGGAAGGCCTGTTCGGGAGATTGCTTCTGTTGAAGGAGACTAGATTATCATTCCGATCCCTTTTAGACGTAATCAGACATGATTGGGTCTTTGAAACATTAAATTCGACGAGGTTATTCTTACCCCCAAGAGAAAACACTCTCGAGGTAACCGTCCATTCTTTGTTTCAAAGCCCTCCGAGCCATTGGGATTTGTGAGCCCTTTGGAGGCTTGTCAAACAAAAAGCTATCATGGACTGTACTGTCATCCGCGTAACAATGAATCGGTGCACATGTCAAGAGGTCATTGATGTGCAACAGAAACAAAGTCGGAGACAGAACCGATCCCTGTGGGACGCCAGCATTTATCGAATGCGAGGAAGAGGTGAAACCATCAGCAACCGCCTGAATCGACCTCTCCCTCAAAAAGTCGGCAATCCACGTACACAAGGAAGCGGGAAGTCCGTAAGAAGGCAGTTTGTTGACAAGCCCTCGGTGCCAAACCCAGTCAAAGGCCTTGGAAATATCCAGTGCAACGGTTTGGGTCTCACCAAAGCGTTCCAGGCACCGCCCCCAAACATGTGTCACATACGCGAGAAGATCACCGCACGAGCGGTTCCGCCGGAATCCGTATTGACGGTCGTTAATAATTTTGTTCTTCTCGAGGTATGTGAGTAGTTTGTCGTTGACCACACGTTCCATCACTTTTGACAGAACAGATGTGATCGCTATGGGGCGGTAGTTGGCCGGATTAGAGCGGTCACCTTTCTTTGGAATAGGGTGAATGATCGCTTTTTTCCAACCAGAGGGCACATACCCAGACTTCAGGGACATTTTGAAAAGCTTCGTCAAAATTGGAGCTATTTCTGCAGCGCACCTCTTCAATACCAGGGCAGGTATTCCGTCACGCCCACTAGCTTTATTAACATCAAGCCCTCGTAAGACTTGGAGTACATCCCGATGCCGAATCCTCAGCTTTTTCATACGAAATTATGTCTTGGCTTTTGTCTCAAACTGTTCGCTTTCGCGTGTCCGTTCGGTTCAAAAGTCAAAACCTTAGTGAGTGCTTGTCAATTTTTATGTCTCGATCGAAGTACGTGAGTAGAAGGTGATTTGACGGTAGAGGGGGTGGGGGCGGGGCCGGCAATATCAGGCGGATTACGTGTAGAGATTTGATTGGATTGCTTTAAATTAATTGGATGTATTATTTCTGAGGATTTTGGAAATGTCGTTTTTTTTGGGGAATTTGATCAATTATGACTTTCCAGGTGTTGGGAATTCTAATTGAGTCATTTCTGGTGTTCATATAATTTTTGTGTTTATAAATTTCTATGGCTTCGCGGTAAATTCTTTTCGATTCATTGTTTATGCTAGCTATTGTTGTGGCGTTGTTAAAATCTATTTTATGACCTTCATTAAGGACATGTTGAACTATGAATGAAGTTAAGCGTTTGTTAGTGACATCTACTTTATGTTCTGAAACGTCAGGAGATAAAAAGTCCTTTTAAGGACTACGTTACGCGGGTAAACCGAGAAAATTGTTTTACATTACATATTATGTAAATATATTTGTATTGATTATGTATATTACGTATTACGTAAATATTATTGTATTGATTATGTACATTACATATTATGTACATATTATTGTTTTGATTATGTATGTTACATATTATGGAAATATTATTGTACTTTGTTTATTACATAATACTTAAAAATTATTGCATTGATTATGTTGAATATGTAAATATTATTATTGAATTGATATGTTTAAGTAAATATTAATTGTTTTGATATTGTATGTAATAATTGTTAAGTGGTGGGCAAAAGCCGTAGGCATTGACACTTGGCTAGCAGTCGGACAGGCCGAGTTTGATATTGACAGAGGGTAACCAACTTTCTCCCGTTTCAACACAAGTTTTAGTGAAAAAGAATGAACTTTAAAATTAAGAGTCTTACAGCGTTAAAAGATTGTTATTATTGTTGGTTATTACCCCGGTCTTTTACCGAGGCGATACTGAGAGTATCCAGTACTGCGGAATATAGAATACTTAAACCAATTGGACTAAAGTCGAGATTTTCCACAAAATAAAGTGGGTTCGTATTCCTCAACACCATCTACTGAAAATTTAGTTTCGGATCGATTTTGAACCATTACTTACAAAACAAAGTTGAAAAAACATGAAAAAATATTGACGATTTAAAAAAATACACAATAGAGAAATACCACAATCATGATGGTGAAATTGGTTCCACACTATCTGCCCAGCAAGCAAACGTTTCTAATAGAAATCCTGGGGGCATTTGCAATCTCTTTTCTTTACCGTGTGGGTTTTTTAATTTGTGCTTTTCGAATATTGCTCAGTAATAATATCATGACGCGAGTTTTTGTGAATTAAAAAAGATAATTTTAATTAAGAAATACCTTAAGTTCGTTGAAAAGACTACTAGATTTAAGGGTTGCAGCTTGCGGCGATGAAATACCAAAATCCCAGCCACAGAATATTTTGTTTGCGTAGACGTTTTTGAATCCTCCGGCTGTCTCTATGAAACTAACTCTGTAAGATCGGGCCATTCTGAAAAAAGAAGAAAAGTACTTATATCATAAAATTTTGTACATATGTAATAAACTTGGTATATGCCTGGTTTTAAACTAAGTCAAAGAGGTTTTTTTTTTAATATGAATACCGCACAAGAGTCCCAACTGCTCCCGTCTGGAGCCAGTGAGACTATGGCATCCCCAATTGGGGTATGTTATGAGGCTGAAGGTAATGGGGAGGAGAAGGAGATGGGGAAGAGGAAGGTGGGAAGTACATGGCTATTCAGATCGTTTCAAGAAACGTTTCGATTCTGAATGGTGGTCTTACACCAGGGCGATACGGAGAGTATCTCCCACTTTGGAACGTGCCGCAAATATACTATACATTATTTTAAATGAATAAATTGTGAAATAACACAAATTAATCAAATAAAATTTATTTGCCACGCCGGGATTCAATCCCGCGACCTTCGGAATGCGAGTCGAGAGCTTTACCGCTGGACTACGCCGGCCGTCAGAGGTTACCAAAATAAAACGATTGTAAATTATTTTTTCGAAATTCAACTAGTAGCTAGCTGCCGACTAGTAGCTTGTAAACTCGCTCAACGTAATCGAGGCTTTACACCACTGCACAAACAAGGAACTCTTTATTTTTGCCTGTACAAAGGCCTGGTATACAGTTTGTCAAATAAGAGTAGAAAACATAGGAGGACGCCACTGTTGTTCAAATGACAATACTAAAAATATAACTTATGGCGGTAATGTAAAGCTGTGTACATTTTTATAAAAAATTAAAAAGGCATAAAAGTGAAATATTTTTTTTTTAAAGCGATATAGATACCCACTGATCTAAAAATTTGAATTGCATATGTAGGTATATTATACCTATGCAATTTTATGTTAACAAAATTAAGAATAAAGATATTGTAATAAAATATAAAACACAGTTTAGAAATTGTTCACATTTATAAAATACTAGCTTAAGTACCTAGCGTTGCCCGGGCTTTAGATCATGTCTCTAATTTTAGATCTGAATACATTTAACTCATTCAGATCTAAAATTAATGTAACTAAACTCACCATTAGTGATTCTTCTTTTGTACCTATTGTTAAATTCAAATTTATATTAAATTAAATGATAGCTAATCAATTTGAAAAACACCTTAATAAAATTTATGTCATAAGTAGGTACCTTACCCTCTCCGCGAGTAAGTTTTGGCGAACAAAACTGTATGTGGGGAGTGAGTTTTTTTTTGGTTCATTTTTTAAATATTTTTTTATAAACTATCATAGATTAACTAAAAAAGTATTATATTTTGAATTAAAACGTCGTCGACATCGATCCATTAAAATAAACCAACATCGAAAAAAAACATGTCCATACAAAAAAACTGCTTCCTTTCTCTGACGACCGCTAAATGACACAAAAATAATTTTTAAACTAAAACTGTGAAGTTGGTATTGTAGGTATGTCTTCCAAAACTTCAACTACGCGCAGATGTCAATAGAAGCCACTTCAAGTCTAATAGTTTCATTAAATATGACGGCATTCGAATATGTAATAGCCGCGGATGAAAAGTTTCGTCTATACTCTTCTGAGCATTTTTTCGCTTCGACGAACCGTTTCGTCCATACTCGTGGAGAGGTTAACAACAATGCTTCTTCGATTTTAATTTTTTTTCTTCAAGAAAAAAGTTTTTTTAAATGTGTTCTGTGTCATTGCGCTTTAAAATAATATTTGACATTTAAATCGGTGTTGCCAGCCTACAAAATTCGTAATTCCGTTTTTTATAATTTCTACTCTTAATTGACAAATTATGCTTAGGTTTATTGGTCCTAAGAACTTAAATGAAAAAAAAATAATAACCCATAAATAATGCAAAACAAATCCTATTCCATACGTACCTAATGGATAGTACAATGAACATGGTAAAGTACATAATCAGCATTGTGAAGAAGTAGGCATATGGAATATTGTAGTAGTAATTTGCCGAACTGCTGAACTCAACTGGCGAATAGAATCCATAGTACAAAGTTGTATTTGTGAAAGAACCCTGGAAGTAGAAAAATATAATATTAATTACAATTTGGGAGGCGGGTATGGTTACCGCTGCCCCGGGAACTATTTAATATTTTGCCACAGGTAACCCCAAGTGGTTCGCTATGTTTTGTGACTTAGCAGGGTTATCTGGGTTCATGGGGTGAGGTTTGTCCGGGTCTTGGCAGCAGTTGCGCCTGCCCACCTGCTGAGAGACTAGTTGAAGGAGACCTTTTGACCTTTCCAGCAGGACTTTTTCAGAACATCGCCTTGCACCGCAGAGAGGGATGGATTCATATGTCTGTCACTCCTTGACACACTGACCCCCAGATTCATACCCATCCCTTTTTCTTTTTCCTTCCAAACCTTCCTTTCCTAAAAAGACCCTCCACACGCATTTCCAAACTTTAACTCAGTAGAACTTACCTTTTTGTTTCCTGTTATTGAAAGACATGTAACAAATTATACTCTGTTACATAAATTTTATTTTAAGTTCTTTACGACAATGTGAAGACATTTTTGCAAGTTTCATCAATGAAAAACCAAAAGTTTTCATGAAAATCTAAGGAAAGATGCTGAATATCATGAAGACAATATCAGCGATTCTGAAATGAAAATTTGAAACAGAAAAATCAGAAAAAGATTCGGTCAATCTAGGATTATTTTTCTGATTTTTCAGTTTCAAATTTTCATTTGTCTTCAGTTACATATTACACATTTACAATTAAATATAACAATTTGGGGTTTTAATAAATAAAAAATCATATTCTATTGATTCTAAAGGAATTAACTCTAAAATTAATGTACCTCAAAAACTTGCATTGGACTACTTCAATGATATTTATGTGATTATTAAAGACAAGTGACCAAATTGTTGAGTTATATTCTAGAATGCATCTAATGACAGATGTTGACAGAATATTCGAATATTTTTGAAATCGTTGGATATTCTTTGGAATTTGGCAGCCACCTCCGGTGTGGAGCCCCAAAATACCTGAAAAAAACCCACGATTCTGTACAGAAACGGGCGGTCCGTTTGATTGATTCTCCCACCTTAACAAATGGATTTCAGTCTTTAAAGCACAGGCATAGGGTGCTGTTCTTGTTCTACGGCATTTCGAAGGAAGATGCTCCGAGGAACTAGCGTCATTGATACCCTAGGCGCCGGTGCATAGCCGAAAAACATGCAAAACGCACGCCCAACATATGTACACGGTTGACATTTGTTACATGAGAACGGGTCGCTTCTACGACTCGTTCCCGAGTTCAATAGCTTGGCTGTGGAATGATTTGCCAGCTTCCTTGTTTCCTCCTTTCTATAACATAGGTCTCTTCAAGACCCATGTTCACTCCATCCTCTCCTCAAAAAGACCTTCCACAGCATTTTAAAAAAGGACAAAGGCCCTGAGGGAAATAGATAGTTACATCTTAACAAAAAGTAATCTATTGAATAAGCAAAAAATCAATCACGTCAATAAATTGTCACTCATCCCTAATTTTCCGTTCTAATTGATTAGTATTTTGTGGCAGACCATATCGAATGCCTTTGAAATAGCCTTACAGTATTCTTGTTTCCTATTAGTCAATGGTGTCTACATAGTTTTCATATAAGTACCCTTTACACACAGAGTTCGGAGCGGGACGTGCCCCGCGCAACTTCAGGCCGCCGCGCAGAAAAGTCTCACAGTGAACTGCGCTTTAAACCGTTATCTTACTTTCGGTCTTTACTTTTCTGCGCGGCGGCCTGAAGTGGCGCGGGGCACGTCCCGCTCCGAACTCTGTGTGTAAAGGGTACTATACTGTAAGGTTTGTGAGAGTAGATCTAGATGAGACAAATCCATCTTGGAAATTAGTAATAACATGCTTAATATTAGAGGATGTTTTGCTAAGAATGATTTTTTCAGAGCTTAGGAATACCACATAGAATTCAAATAGTTCTGTAATTGCTAATAATTTTTTAAAACCGTTTTTGAATACAGAGGTGAGACAGTTAGATTTTCAGCTATTGGGGATGTGACTTATAATATTATTGTGTCAAAAAGGTCTAATTTTTAATAATCTTTCAGAAACCTGCGTTACTTTGGTCTAGATCAGAACCCAACCCAAAAGCTTCTTCAAAATACCAATAGAGGGGACTACAGATACTTTTTATTTTAGCATAAACAACAATACTCTTATCATTTATCTATTCAAACATGACTATTATCAGGCAACAGAGAAAGCATGTTTATGATTCATAAAAAAATTATAAATATCTGATAAATAAATATCTGAATTGTAAACATTGAACATAAATATTTGCTTACACATTACTATAAATATTGGCAATGGGGGCGTGGCCTTACTGCAAAAAATGAGCAAGGCCACGCCCCCATTGCCAATGTTTATAGTAATGTGTAAGCAAATGTCGATGTCGGAGGTCACAGATCGGACTTCAAATACACAATGAAATTATAATATCCATACTAGAGATGCCACGAATAGTGATTTTGCTGAATACCGAATATTCAGCAAGGCTCTCGGCCGAAGTGCCAAATATTTGGTGACATTTCGCAAACAGTTTTCATGTAAAAATTACATTTCGCAAATGAAATTGATTTTTACATGAAAACTGTTCACCTAGATCGGACAACAGACCCCTACAAGTGGTGGTCGTCCAACACAAAACAGTATCCAAGTCTAACAAAATTTACTAAGATTTATTTACATATCATCTCCCGGTAGCAGTGTATACAATGAGTGGCTATTTTCGGAAGCAGATATAATTTATGAGGAAAAGCGTAATCGTTTCCTATCAACAAATGCAGAAAAAAATGTTTTCATTCATCATAACTTACCACTGATAGATTTTAAGTATTAAATATGCTGATTTTTTGTTAAAATAAAAAATTTTGCGTGTAATTTTTTATTTATTATATGTTTTTTTTTCATATTTGGTTTTCGGTATTCGGCCGAATATTTTGAACCATTCGGCCGAATGTAAAAAAAGTAGCCGAATAGAAAGTTGTTTGAAATTTTTCGATCTCATATTTTTATATAAAACTAGCTGACCCGGCCACGGGTTGCTGTGACGTGAATCGAAACACAACGCCATCTACTGGATGGTTACCCAACCTAGATAACCAAGTTTCGATAAATTAACTCACACCGCCATCCGTTAGAAACTTATGGAACTTACAAATAATTACAAAGCATTGCCCTATAACAAACATTTAATTCGCAAGATAATAAATATTGAGGTCAATAATCGAGATAAAAACTGTCCTAACTTTTAAGTTTGACCAAATTACTCACAGTAAGCCAAATTTCATCAAAATCGGTTAAGTAGTTTCGGAGTTTATCTCAAAAAAAAACATTGTGACGCGAGATTGTTATATATATATATCTAAAGATTATAAATTATCAGTTGAACATCCTTGATATATTAATGTTGATTCTCTTTTACGTTCTTACTATTAGATCAAGGTTCCCTAGCTGGTAAGTATTATTGCGATAATTACACTAGTTTCAGGCTACAATGCTTTTGAAAATAGATTATACACTGTTGGTAACTCTTTTGCTAATGCCGCTGAAGTTTTTAATATGCCTATATTGAATTATAAAGCTATACTAGTATAACACTTTGGCAGTGCATATTTTAACGAGGTCACTGCATAAAAGGTTTTTTGTTTTTCTCCTTCATTGATATCGTCCATGAAGGGGACGCGGGAGGGGAACAGAAGCGGGAACAGGGACGGGAAAGGACACACAGGGGAGGGGTGGGTGAGGGAGGGATTGCAAAGGAGACATAGTAGCGGTATGCGATAACTTTCTTTGAGTGGCATTGCAACCCATGCTAGTACTTAATAAATGAAATAAGGCAATAATGTATAAGTAATAAAAAAATTACGTGTCCGGTGAAGATGTCCGAGAAGCTGAAAGAAGTCATCTGCATTGTTTCATTCCCGTTGGCGGCGTACAAGGCTTGCGGTATCACGACGAATGAAACAAGCATCAGGCTGACACAGCTGTTCATGATGAAGAGCCAGCGGAGAAACCTGAAGTACGTGGCCACACCGGAGCCGTAGAGACCCTCGATGGACTTGATGATTCCGTACCACAACTCAAAGGAGAAGATTAGATTGCGGAAGTTTTGCTTGACCTGGAAATAATGCATAATCGTGAGCAACAGTTGGTGGTAATCCGAGTTCTCGAAACTGTAATGTGCAATCTAATGAAACCTTTACACCAAAGATATTGAAATATAAGAGATGTGCTATCGGCAGTTTTTACTGGGTGGGACTGTGTTTTCTGGCATCGCCGATATTGTTAACCAATACTACTGCACACCTTCAAAAAATCAACTAAATGAACAAATTTTTTCCGTATTCAAAGTAAATTGTTAACCAGCACACCTTAAAAAAATTAACTAAATGAACAAATTCTCTCCGTATTCAAACTACGCCCATTAGACGGTGGTCCTCTGACGGTCGGGCGGCCATCATAGCATATCTCTTGTATTTCTATATCTTTGCTTTACACTATTGTGCGCGTTTAGGGCCGGATTAGCCTTATGTTAAAAAATGTGCAAAAAACCTGCTAACTTCGAAAGGGCGCCGAGCAAAAATAAAGGTTTTATTAAAATTTACTCAAAATATTCCCTGAATCATTTGAAAATTACCCGTAGTATGGAAACTAACAACGGTTCCTTGCCAACTTGGAATCAATTCGAATCAACACCTCCGAAAAGTCATTAAAAATTATAATTTTTTTTTTAAATAACTCATACACTAACCGAACCTAACCTATTTAACAATTTTTAATATTTTTTTTTTACATCACTCTGACTTTTCAAAGGATGTTCTGAGTTATTACATTCTGAATTGTCCGGTCACCAGATAAAAAACAGAGAAGAAGTGAAAATATTATAATTAGAGATTATGCAATTGCGAATATGGAGTATGTTATTTCTCCCGTCTCCAGAGGGCCATCAGGGGGGACTCCATCCCGGCAACCATGGCAGTGATGAAAGTATTCTTGGATTGGCATACTCTGCACCATAAGCTTCTCAAGCGGTGAGGAGAAGTGCTCTGAAAGAGTGCACACATCCCTCCAGGAACATTTCCATAGCACTCACTATTCGCAAATAGGCGATGTTGGCAAAATGCATTATTGTGGGTGATTTTTAGCTTATGCCATATACAGTGATGTGAAGAATGCATTGAACAGTATTCTTTTGACGTTTGTGTTGCAAATGAAAACACTTTGACAGCATACATACTCTAACGGATATCGCTCTTACTTCTCTCCATATCCTCCACATTCAGGTTATCTGTGATAATATGACCCTAGCATTTTATGCTAGGACCAACATCCATTTTCCTTCCATCTAGCTATACTGAGGGTGTGTTTGTTGGAGTTTGTTTCTGCATTTGAAAACCATAACGATTGATTTAAACCATAGGTTCTCAACGTGGGCTATAACGCCCCCTTGGGGGCATTTCAGACCTTCTAGGGGGCGGTAGAAGACCAATAGAAAATTGGGGGGAAAATATTTTCCCCATCCCATTACACCCCTCCGTTGTGGCAAATGTAACCCCATCGTGATATCCCATTACGCCTTCTTCATCGTGGTACCCCATTACACCCCCCTCGTCGTGACAAGTTAGGGGGCGCTAGAAATAAAATAGTTCACAAAGTGAGCAGTGGGCAAGAAAAAAATGAAGAAAAAAAAAAGAGGGTTGAGAATCTATGATTTAGACGTATGATTTACAATGCAATTCTAAAAAAAAATTTACAAGATTTATTTTACATACAGCAAAATACTTAAAAGCAATTTTCAGGTGAGTCTGCTAAAGATTCTTTAATAAATTTACCTTCTTCCTCCAGAAGCTAAGCCTGTATTTGGTCCTGCGGAAGAAGCCGATTGCTCGGTGTTTGGACTTGCGACTGACAGAAGCGGTGATCTTTGCCCGGATGTTTCTCTTTACGGTGAGGCACTGCGGCAAATCACGGAGTGTTTCTCTATGAAAAATAATATGTATCAAACATCAAAAGAAGAATATTTAATATATAATAGACTATCTTTAACGCTTTTGGCCTCAAACAGATTTTAGAAAATCAAAAAAATGGATATTTAGGAGTAATGTCCCACAATTAGATTAATTTGGATGTCAAAGAGTTACCTTTTACGGACATTTTCACAGTCACAGTCATCCACTGGATCTTCAGATGGGTATTTTTGCATTCGTTGGCCTTCACAATGTGAGATAGGAAGTTATGAGCTATGGTGAACTAATGATCCACGGTGCTCTCACTGGTAATCTCGCTTTTTGTTACATGCATCATTTGAGGGATAGGTTAGGCTAGAGCAGTGATTCCCAAAGTGGTCCAGGTGGACCCCCAGGGGTCCACGGAAGACTCGAAGGCGTGATAAAAAAAATGGGGGTCCACAAGTTGTAAGTGGGGGTCCACGAAAATTTATCGGGTTTCGATAGTAAAGAACAAAATGTTGGCTTGGCTTTACCTGTCAAAAGCAGGCAGATAGTACACTAGTATTTCGGTAAAAAATATTCATATTGAGGCCCATATCCCATCCTGCCCCCGTCATATCACCTCCCCATTGTAACAGACCACAACTTCAGCGTTTTATTCAATATTCAATACAACGCGTGTCGATTTTTGGGAATATGGTAGAAATGTTGCAGCAGGGGGTCCACCGAAACCAGTAAAATTTTGAAAGTGGTCTACGAGAAAAAAAGTTTGGGAACCTCTTTGGGCTAGAGGCTCTGTTATAATTTATGAGAAAACGAAAGAGGTTACAACGGAGACTATAGCCTCACCAATCCCTTAATTTCTTAAATGATACACGAAGAGTGATTAAAATGGAGTTCAACAGTGGTAATAATTAGCAGAGATATGTTATATGAATTACAATCGCATTTCTTCAGCGTCAGGACTGTCCTCCATAAGGTCGTCCACCAACTCCATCTGATGGACAATCTGCTGCACCTGGTGCTCCTGCGTTTCTGGGCCCCCATCTGCCAGTAGGGGCACGTCTATGCCCGGGATCTTGGTGCCCACGGCGCCTGAACACACACATAAATAATATAATATATGGCAAAACACGACATATAAATAATAAAATGTACATATTATTATAGACTCTCGTATGTTCTAGAGTCCAAGCTGCTGAAATAAGATTTTTGAGAGAAGTGGTAGGAGTCACAAAATCCTCAAGTAAGTTCGATGAAAAAAAAAACCAGGACAAGATTAAGCTTAGTCAACAAACTAGCTAGGGATGCAATGCCAACATGCTCAGAATGGCATTCATGCCCTGGTTTTCTCAACAGCTGAATATTGTGTTCCAGTGCAGGCTAGAAGCGCCCACACTTCCATGGTCGACGTACAGCTTAATGCCACAATGCAAACCATCAGCAGGACTTTAAAATCTACTTCTCTCCCTTGGTTCCCAGTACTTGCAAACATAACCCCGCCAAATATCTGCAACACTGAGGGAATATAAGAAGGCGCTGCAAAAAAGCACAAAACCTTTGCATGATCATGTCGTCTCTCAACTGGCATGCCGCTTGAGTCCCGAAAACCCTTCTGGATGGAAAGAGAAAGGCTCTTCCGATTACCTCTCACCCCAGAAGACCCCACTGAGAGAGTCTGGATTCTCATTGCCTCGTTAAGTCTGTCCGCCATCAATAGGAAAAGTGCTCCCATAGCTGATGTGCCCACATGATGCGTAGTGGGGTCTTAAAGAGTAGGCAATGTGTGAATGCGATGCGGTGCAGATCCCCAAACATATGGACAACGAATGCCCACTTCATTCTTTTCTTGCCGGATCGATGAGATCCACAGGGCGACATCTGAAGATCTAAACTGGCTCCCAGATCTAGATGTCCCTCTCTGACCCCCTACCATATGAAGAAGAAGAAGCTCAATGATCTGAGATTCACTGAATCCCTGCTACTCTTCATAGAAAAGTCGATAGAAGAGATGGCTTGGAAAAGCACTCAGAAATACGGAAGACTGATGAAATGCTGGCTGTAATTCCAGAGGGAAGACGTCTACGCGACAAAATTGGGGAAAGAAATATGAGAAGACCCGCAATGGATTAGGCACCTGGACCGGACACTGGAGGCGTCTTGTCGAAGCAACGGGTCCCCGACCCGATTAGGAAAATGTGAAGAAGCTGGTGATCTGATTAACAAATCAAAATTTTCCAGTTCAAATTAACTAAGATGTTTTAAATTTGCAATACTTTTATCAAAGTAATTTTATTTTCCTGCATCAGGGCAAAACACATCTGGGTAAAATTTCTGTACTCCGCTAACTTCCTAATATGCACAAATTATTTTAATAACACTTCGATTCAACTTAATCACTAGAAGAAATGACTATTCGTGTCCGGGAAGATGGGAAAAGAAGCATCAAATTTAATTTTTTTTCAATCATAGTTCTAACTTCCCTTGCTTTGAAGCCATTTTTGATCTTTTTGGTATGGTGTGATGTTTGCCGGAAGGTTGAAGGTTGAATCTAATTCGCACATATTATTTAAATAACCCAAACTATGAACGTAATAATGTATGTTGTTCATGTTTTCTATCTCCCCTATAAGTAGTTGTTTTTTTTAAATTTTTTTATATTACATTAGCTCCACACAGAAGGCCTTGAGGAAAATAATTCCCCTCAGGGCCTAGTCATCTTTGGGGATGCTGTGTGGAGGATCTTTTTAGAAAAGGAAGTTCTGTGAAGGAAAGGGTATGACGGGTGGGTAGGAATCTGGGGATCAGTGTTTCCAGGAGAAACGGACGTATGAATCCGTATGAATCCAACTCTCCTACTGCGGTGCAAGGAGATGTTCCGAGAGAGTCCTGCTGAAGAGATCAAAAGGTCTCTTTCAGTCTCTCCCGATCTGGCCTGGCCAGCAGTTTTGTAGGCAGACGCATCTGCCGCGAAGATCTGGACAAACCTCATCCTATCAACCCGGGCATCTCTGTTAAGTCACTAAACGTAGCAAACCACCTGGGGTGACCTGTGGCAGTGGTGTTGGTTATCCAATAAATGACTCCCGGGGCATAAGAAGGCGGTACCCATACCCAAATTAGGTTCTTTGTACTAATTAGGTTGAAACGAAGTGTTGTTTTAATAAATTGGGCGTATTTAGAAGTAAGCGGAGTGAGGAAATTTTACCAACATCTGGTCACGTAAAGCAAGTTGCATGGTTAAAATCACCACAACATATAGTTCACTCACCAACGTTTGTTACGTGTCGCGACGGCAGAAAGTTGATTGCGTTTTGATGTGCATTTTTATGCAAAGATCTCGCCCTTCTCACGGTCTGGGCCGCGTGGGACCACTGTTGCTCCCCGTCTGCCATGTTGTCCACATGCATACTCCGGCTTCTTCCGTAGGTTCCAACATCGTGCGTATCGCTTCCCATGTCTCCCAGTTCGAAGGAGTGGCGAGGTTCCACTCCATCATCAGTCGCCTCCACTCGATTCGTGTTGAAACGACGCATTATGACGATGAATTCTAAAAATTCTTATCAGCACTAATCCTTAACAACTAATCCTTAGCATGTTGAAATTTGTTTGAATAAGGGAACACTTTTAATTTAGCACTTTACAGAAGAAATATTTTGATCATTTCCTATGTTGTTAAGTAGCAAAAGCGCGGAAGGAATAATATAAACTGATCACCCAAACTATTGCAAACTGATCACCGAAACTGAGACAAACAGAAAAAACTGATAGAGGCGCAAACAAGACTGATCACTTCAAATACGGCTTTATCTTATCGGCTGATATCTTTTATATCGTGGTTATAACTCCAACAATAATTGCAA
The DNA here is from genome assembly GCA_936435175.1 of Glyphotaelius pellucidus. NCBI lineage: Eukaryota > Metazoa > Arthropoda > Insecta > Trichoptera > Limnephilidae > Glyphotaelius > Glyphotaelius pellucidus. Next base: position 11,435,941 of record OW386549.1, read on the forward strand.
TTATCACGGATGATTCACTTTTAATTTGTTGACATATTCTTTAATCACACAAATAAACGAGAATTTGTACTAATAGATGATGTTAATCGTATCTTTATATTATATTCGTATAACTAATATTCTCACGTCCCTCCCGACAAAGAAATAAATACAAATCACACCATTTTCTATTTTGATTTACGCCAAAACGAATAAATAAAAAGTTTTCAGAAGTTTTCCCAAGTGACAGTTAATCATTGCCATAGATAAAAATTAAACAGCTGATATAATTTAATAATTCGTTATCAAAATACAGTGGGGCAATTCTGAACATATCAGAAGCAAAAGCCTTTATCTATAAGAATATAATGGTAAATCAATAATAATTATTACATTAATTTAATCAAAAATAATAAAAAGCACATCGTAAGCACATAGCATGTGCTGAATCAAGTGAGGTGTGCCACCAACTCTCTTCATAAAACTATCGCCGTTTCTCGATACTATAAAAAATAAAACAAGACAGATATATAAAATTTAAATTATAATTTTAGGTTAGGTTCTATTCTTCGTTGTTTTTTTATACAACCCAGAAATGTATACATACTTACCAATATATTTCTTCTACAAATTCTCATCAGCAAAATGTGTTGACAAAAATATTGTGTATAAAAATATCATGGAGATGAAAGGAATGTTTACAAAGACGCCTAAAGAAAATGCCTACCTACACAATATTACCAAACATATTTTATGGTGATTCATCGTTTTCAATATTCCAAGCAAATATTTTTTTAATATTGCGGTGATGGATCTACCGAATAGCTGAGAAAATATAGATTTATTCACGTACTTACCATTTTCTCCAATAATTCTTTATATTCTCTAATAATTCGCATTTATAATATAAGGAGACTCGATTATTTTTCGTCCATCCATCTTTCGGAATAAATCGAGAGAATGTAAATTGATACCCTCCCATCGTTATTCATATTAATGGCGTCATCAGTATATTCATTATTCTCAAAAATCATTATTTTTTGGTTAAAGTTAAAACTGAAAATCAATTTACTACATCAGTACCTAATCACCAAATTTTTCGAGAAAAGGGCCGGATTATTTTTTTTGTAAACCCGGGGGGCCGGATGAAAAATAAATTCTTATGCCGATTAAAATCCAATTAGAATATTTATTATGATTATAATACTGAAGTTATTTTATCTATTGAGTTACAAATAAAATAATTTTGTGAATTACTCACGAGTATGTATACATAGAAATTAAATTACTTACACATTAAAAAAGAAGAAAGGTTCCCAAGGAAGAAAGTAATAATAAATGTATTCCATGGATTAAATTTATTTCTACATGTGAATTTTCTATTTACATATCGTCATGGACGTAGCCAGATTTTGATTTAGGGTGGGACAAAAAATAAAATTCTAGAGTAGGTAGGTACCGAAAAACGTAGGCTTCTACAACATATTCCTGCATTAGGCTCTATGTATACAAAAAATATAAACAGAAGAAGGAAAAATCATCCTATTAAGTGCAGCTGTAAATTTGAAAACGCGACTCGGTCGACAATCCTAGAGGTGGGCAAATCCCAAAAAAAAATCCAGCCAAAATATATACTAGGGTCAGTCAAAAAGTAATGGCTCCTATTTTTTCTCTTCTTTAATTGTCAAGAAATAAAAAATGCAATTACATGGGTTTAAAATCACATTATTGACGATTAATTTGTTATTTTTCAATATAATATCCGTCCATTTCCACAGCTTTGGTCCATCTTTTAACAAGGGCATGTATCACATTGTTGTAAAAAGCACGATCACACCCAGAACACCATCGCCATAACTTTCCCCGCCGATCATACAGTTTGAATTTTTTGTCCTTGGTGAGTTGATGTCATCTCATTGACTGCCTCCTTGATTCAGGTTAAAAAAAATGAACCCGTGTTTCGTCTCCGGTTACAATTTTTTCCAGAAATCAAGCGCTGCAAGTGTTGTGAGAAGATTGTTTGTCTTGTTTCTTTATTCTGTCCGGTTAATTTTCTCTGTACCCACCTTGCACAAACTTTTGTGGAATAATCAGTTTTCGAGTAATCGTCATCACACTGACTTTACTGAGGGAGAGAATGCGATATCTGTAGTTATCCGAGGTCACCACAAATGATTTCATCAACTCGCGTGTAGTCACTGCAATCAACGACCTGCGCCGTTCCGCTTTTTGTTAGCCAGCTGTGTTTATCTTTCAGCTTTTTTACAGCGATGAACCCATTATCTAGCAGTGCTGCTGCAGTGATCAATTGATAAAATTTTATCAATTGATGTTGTCACATGTTGTTCCACGACGTCACACGATTCACAATAGATACGGTGGGTTTTCGGGGATCTTGAAAAATTAAAACTTTGTCATTTATTTTAACAATTAAAACAAACTCTAAAAATTTATTTATTTATTTCTATGCATTACAGTATTTACCTATAGATCAATTTTGAAAAACATTTTTACATAATATATATTGTAATTTTATTATGTTGGGTGTAAGGTAGGTTTGTGAAGGTGAAACTGTGGATAGGTATTGTTGTATGTTTGGTGAACACCTCACTAGGAGAACCTGTGCTGAGGTGTTTACGTGTTTATTTATGTTTAAGTATGACAAGTATTTATGTGTTGTAATAGAAAGTTTTATATGTATTTTTTTTTTCAAATTTTAACCGTTATTTAAGTTAGAAGATGCAATAATCCATTATTCATTAAAAAAAAGAGTTCCTAATTGAAAGAATGCCTACTTGTGTTTTTGTTTTTGATTTGATTAAATTGATTATTTTGATTGTATTTTGTATTTGAACTGATTATATTTTATTTTTGAATTTATTTTATTTTATATTTGAACTGAAGATTATTTGCTTCATTTTGAATTTGATTTAGATGTACCTATTATTTAATATTAATATTTTAAATTTTAATTTAATTTAATTATTTGTGGTGTATTATTTTGTGTGTGTTAAATTGGAGATTTTATTGATTTTTAAGTTAATTATGTAATTTAATTGAATTTATTTTATATAATTGAAGAAGAAGCTAACACTAATAATCTAAACGAAAATAAGAAAGAGAACAGAAAAATAGAAAAAAATAATGGTCTAACCGGGACGGCCATTTTTACCAATTCAGCCATTGCCACCTTCCATCAAACCGTCATAATTGTCAATCTCATATTTTAAAATTTTAGAACTAACAATATTATCTTCTAGCAATATTTTCATATCTCAGGCAACTACTATTAGTCGAAGATAATTCTAAAATTTGAAAATATGAGATTGACAATTATGACGCTTTGATGGAAGGTGGCAATGGCTGAATTGGTAAAAGCGCCCGTCCCGGTTAGGCAAGACGTTCTGTGTTCGAGTCCCAGTGAAGCCTGCAGTTCTTTTCAAATCGTCTCATCTGTTGGCAATCTCTGCTTCTTTTTACCAAGGACTCCATTCAATTACGTGTACTTACTGTGTTTATCAAGTCATCGTACCCAGTAAAGTTTCACATAAAATCGGAGATTGTGAAGATATCTATTTAATTTACCGTTTCATTTTAACGGAGCAAACACTTACAATCTTTTCGGCCATAAACTAAATATGGTCACCTTCTTCTTTTATTGCTTAGCAACACGCTAAGAACCCACTTAATCTGAAAATTTCCTGTTTGTAACATTGCTACGTTATTCCCGGCTCCCCCGGGATATTCGAACTAATGGGGCGGAAATACCGACTTACTTTTCCGGTGCTTAGGGCCTACCTACTTGCGGAAAGAAAATAACGTAAACTGGAAATAGGGGCTAGAGGTAACTAACCTAAAAATAGTTGGATTCCGGACAAGAGGAATGATCAGGAAGAAAGGAATCTATCTCGATGTAAATGCGTCATCGATCTTTTTTGACATGTGTCGGAAACTCGATTTCGAAAATAATGTCAGGAAGAAGAAGGTTTTTTTTTATTATAAGCAGTTATTTCGACAGCGTCATAATGAACGATTGGTTAAGAATAAAGAAGATATGGACAAAGGGTTTGGTATGTTACAATAATGGAACATAATTTTTTTTTTCCTAATTTTTTCCCATTATTTTTACATAGATAAATATTTATATAAAATGAATCATATGAAATAAATGTTAGTAATGAAAAACGGGAACCCACTAAGGACAACGGGACTGTCCATACGTAGGTAATAATATAAGGGTTGTTCTTCTTTTTAACCTACATAACTTTTCCATTCTGTCACATTTCCACCTAAAGTGAGGATTTTTTTTTTAACTATAAATGAATTCTCTCTGGATCTCAGAGGGGAAATTGTAGCAAGGGGGGAAAAGGGCCTAAAACGCCTATCGGAGTGACAAACACGAACTGCGTGTTTACCTATTTCAAATGACAACCCACGTGACAAAACTTACGTATTCAACATCAGTTTTGGAGACAAGTTTTGAGATTTAAAAAAATATTTTATTAAACATCATAAAAAAATAATCATCGATGTTACTTGATAGGTTATATATACCTTTTGGAGTTTAAAAATAGTTTTATATTTTATGTGTCATATAATTTTTTGTAACATTATAGAATAAACGCAAGTCGAAGTGGCGGAAGACTACTTGTGATTTGTATGAAATACACTTCTATCACGAGGAGTTACAGCTCTGTAACGTAATTTTTACTTCAAAAATATAAACGCAATTTTTTTTTAAATGCACACAGTCGTTACGTCTTTAGTACAGTAGATTTTAAAGTAATCGTAAAATAATAATATTGGTTATTCTGTTGAATTTTTCTCCACTACCTGGTGGAGACAACTTTATGTAGATTAAAAAGAATAACACCCCATAAACAAAAATAACTATCTATGTAATAGGATCAATTTTAAATTATTCCTGTAGGTAAATACTTAAACGTATAAGTAGAGGTCAAGTAAGCAAAAAAGTGATTATCCCATTCAATTAAGTAAACAAAAATGGAGGGCGTTGCGATCGTCCAAAATGATTTTAAATGGCAACTCCAAGACAGTTGAAACTAAAAGAAAGGATTGATTATTTAACAAAAGCACCATCAAAGTAAATATTTTTAATTTCTTCAAATTTTGCAAATTCACTTTGTGGCGTCATTATTTATAAATGAAAAAGTTAAGTACACAAAGTTATTTGATTTCATTTATAAATATTTTCACATCGAAAACAAACGTTATTCAGAAATTAATGGTTTTCACGAAAGGAGGCGTTTCTACAATAAGCATGTCATATTCCAAAGAAAGTTATTAGTTAAGGGTTATTTTTAAATACTACCAAGAGTATTTTTGTTATTTATTTTTAAGGTGTTATGCTACCTCCTTCTTTAGCCAACGTTTGGAACAGCGTTACAGAGTCGATCATCAGGGCGTATTTGATATTATTGATAGTGATGAAAGTGTGTGCTTATGGACGTAGAAGCGATACCGTGTTGCTGGCTCCACTCCTCTGTGGGCTGGTATTAAAATATACTTAAAAATGGTTTTCTGCGTTTAGCTTTGGTGTAGCCACCAATTACTGGATTTTGGGCTTTGCTCCTTTGTCTCTATTAATATTAATTGGATTTGTATAAATTTAAATTGCCTCCATAATCAGGCATACTCTATAAGTTTTAGGTCTTCCCAGGACTTCAGGAACAAAGTAATGGCCGGTTTCGATTAAGTGCTCGGCAATTGCCGATTTGTCAGGGTGGCCGAGTTACAAGATCGAAAGTGTTCTGATATCCTTTTGGAGATCCGCTCTGTCTGGCCTACATAAACCTTGTCACATCCGGAACAGCTGAGTTTATACACTCCGTCTGTTTCCAGAGGAAACTTAGTCTTTGCAGACTTCAGTAGGTCTTGTATTTTTGTTGTGGTTCCGAAGACAGTCTTGATGCTTTCTTTTCTTCATAGTCTGGCAATTATGTCTGTCATATTGTGAAAGAAAGGCAAGAAAGCACAGCCTTTGACTCGTGCCAATTATGTCTTCGTTTGGTGCAGATTTAGCTCTTATGATTTGCCTTGTCTGCCTTGCTGGGTTTCGCTCCAGTACATCGGTCAGCTTTGTAAGTTTTGCTCCGATTTTTGGTTCTTCAACTTCGTTGATTTTGGCAACCAATAGGAATCTTGAAAAGTGAGGTCATAATCAAAGCGGCCAATGAGCGCAGTATGACGCCTTGTAGGTACTGTCAAGCGTTTTTTATCTCAACCAATAGGAGCCTTGAAAAGCGAGGTCAAAATCAAAGCTGCCAATGAGCGCAGTTTGACGCTTCGTAGGTAACTAAGTGCATCATTTCCGTTTCATCCGAATTTCAAATCACAAAGGGGTAAAGAAGTTTCACTTCAAAAAACAATTATTATTTTCAGTTCATTAAAAATAATGTACGTATATTTGAATATCCTTCCCTTTCCTACTACCTTGGTCTCAAAACATACCTCAATTGGGGATGCCATAGTCTCACAAGATTCTTAATTCATACAGGAGCTATTGGGACTCTTGTGCATATAAAAATATTTAAAAAATCCATATCGATCGTCCAGTTGATTAGTTGATAACTTTTTTTCTTTTCAGAATTATTTGAGACGTCTTTCACTAGATCCATTTCCAATCCTGAAGCTGTCATGAGAAGAAGAATTCAACAAAAAAAATTGTATGCAGTTCACACGCGGTAGAAGTTAAACCCTCAGAAAACTAAAGTAGAGAAGAGTGGGGAAACCAGAAAGCACCGCACAGAGAGGAGACCAATTATTCTATATTCTCTCGCAGGTCTTACTAATGAAACGATTTTGAACCGCGTTGGTACAGATTTATAGACATATTAATAATGAATAAACACACAATGATCAACATACTTACATATTTCCTTCAGCTCAACCGGGGAGGGCGGCTCGTGTTTGCGGTCCGTTGATGGTCGATTCAAGAAGATTACCACTTCTTACATAGACAAAACACAGGGGAGTTTTAAAATAAAAGATCTCTTTTGCCATTAAATTATTTTGTGAACATCTTTAGCAAATGATTTTACGTTACTAGGAAAAGCTTCGAAGCCCCATGTGAACGTTAAGTAAGTTACTGATTTAAAAAATAATTAAGATGGAATAATGCAAAATCATATGTTTTTGTTTTGAAAAATTGATCGCTTAGAAGTATTATAAATGCTTCAATTAAATTCTGCGTATAGAACATATCTTGAACCTAAAAATATCGGTCATTTTTTATATATAAGTCTTTTAATAAGCCTAGAAAAAAATAAAGTCTTAGGTCTATAAAAAAAACAATTTCAAGAATAAAGTCATAGGTCTATAAAAAAACACTTTCAAGTGCAAATTCTCCCACTTATAAATCCCTTTTTGGGTATGGTTTTATTGTGTAATGTGGCAAATTCAGTTTTTTTACGATAATTGCAAAAAAAATTTATATTTATGCCTGAACTTTATAAAAAATAAAACAACATGAACTTTGGCGATGTTCTTTAACAGGAAATTAAAAGAGGCGTTATCCAAATGCAAATTTCAGCCTTACGCGATCCGCAGAAGGAACGAAAGCGCGTCGCATTATCCCACTCAGTAGCCGCCCGGAATTTGGGCCGGATAGACGTGCTCTGTTCTTCGCGTCGCTTTGTTCTATAAAAATGTAACAGCGAAATGACAAAACACCGTTGTTGGCTATTGATTGGTCAACGCTAAAGTCGCTTGCTCCGCCCAATTCCGAATGGGTTCAGGACTAGGGGATCGTCTTAACGAAAAAGCACATCAGATAATAAATAAGAATTATGTACGTTACCCCGGAATCTGGTAGGATCACACTTGGGAAGGGAGATATCATCAGTTGATTCTTACTCAATTTGCTTTTGAATCTATTTTTAAAACACGATATTTTTATGATAAGGATTTAGCTATCGATTATTTTTAATTTATCTACCGATGTTATGTTATATCAATGACATGACCTACATCGTGACATAATTCGTTATTTTATCGGTCTGTATTATTTACTTATCATATAATGTAAGCCAGGTCTCATACTGCTGGAATGATAAATTTTAAATTTATACTTCAATCGTCCAGTTGATTAGTCAGACATCTCCGAAATATGTATTCAGTTATATGTAAAAGTGTACCATCTATCTAGAAAAATACTCAGATTACTTATAAACGCCGCCAAATTAATACGTACTTACACTTATAATAGCAGAAAGAAAACTTTAAATTACATTTACAATTAAAATTAAATAGTTTTATATTAATTGCTAAAAAATGTTTAACACCACTGCTACCGGTATGTTTCTAGAGCTGCATTGGTTTTGATTAATATTGTGACAATAATTGCTGAATCGTATACTGTAAGCCTGAGCCCAAATGCGAATCTGCTTGTTGAACTCCTTTGTACAACTTTTTTATTGAATTCTTATACCTACTTGTGATGTGCCTGTTTAAGAGGAATATAAACTCTAGAAATATTTCGATTCCCATGCCATACAAAATTTAAAATCGAAAAAGTGGTTTTTATTTATTTTGTGCATAATTTTGTAAAAATGAAAAAAAGTTAGAACATACAAAACCTCAAAAATAGTCTTAGCCATTAAGACGCCGCTATCCGAATTTCAACCAATTTCTTACATATCTCCCTTAAACATTTGAAGTTTTTAAAGACATTATCTTAAAAAATATATGTTATTTTTTAAGATAATGTCTAGATACGTTCCACGCCGAAACGCAAATTATATGAAATTCCCTCGATAGAAAAAAATCGAAAAGTATGCTCCGAAAATTATTTAAAACAAATCTATTTCTATTATTGCAAGTTGTGAAAAAATTCACAATGTTTCTTTAAATGATACTTAAGATACGTTCCACGAGATTTTTGCTCTGTTTTAACGAGTCATGTTTTATTAAGCTTTTTCGTAATTTCATCGATTTAAATATTAGCGCGCTCTCTCCAACATTCGTAATTACATATCTCTCCATCTTCTTCTTTTCGAGAGCGGTTACGGGGCCTTAAGGGGTATTTAAAACCAAAATGTTTCTTACATTACTTCATAGTTAAGTCATGAAAAAACATTTTTTTTGTGGTTTACGCTTATATTTTTTGATATGTAAATAATAATTTTATTGTGATTCCAATACATAGTAAAGCTAGTAAAAGCTTCAATTTATCCGTAGCATATTTTTTGATGTTCATAATGTAAACTGATTCGTCGTAAAGATGAATCTAAATAGTAACTAAATAGTATTTCACGTATAGCTTCATCTTACAGCTTCATCTTTCATCTTAAGTCTTATTATTTATGTACTATTTACTTGTTATGATGCTACTGTACAACTTACCAATGTTACATGTTAAAGTTTTCAAGGCGTAAATAAATAAATAAAAAATAAAAAAAATAATGCAGAAAAACTTGTAGTGAACTAAATGAAATGTTGATGTTTTCAAGGTCTTAAGTAGGATATTTCAAAATGTCATACTAATATACCGGACCGTTCTGCCTCCCGGTGTTATTTTGTAGCATATTTATTATGTATGTATAACACAGACACGCGTAAGCAATATTTGATTTATGGTGAGCATTCGAATATTGCTTTCCTCATTATCTAAAAAGTTAGTATTTCAAGATGTCTGACTAATAAACTGGAGTATCGATATTACGATAACATGTGCATGCTTAATCTTTATGTGATATCACTGATAACATACAATGACACTTTATACATTAACAATAACATGTGTATCATAGTGTTATCTATATATATATATATCTATCAAAATCAATGTATGTTTGCTAGCTTGCTTGTTTGTTTGTTTGTTTGTTTGTTCCTTATACGTTGCTAAACTATTCATCAGATTGCGATGAAACTTTGGGGATTTAATATGCAAATGCCCGCGATGGTTTCTATATATAATAGTGAGCTCCGGCGTCATGAAATTATGCGTTGCTAAACCCCTCATCCGATTTTTTTTTTATTTTTACTTTTTTATTAGTATCTATAGCAAAATTTGTACATAATGTATTTATAAATTGTATTATATTAAGGTATTATAATTTTTTTTCACAGTCCTCCTCGCTAGGGTTCCCTGTTCTGAGGCGGCCTGTAGTTTTTCCACATTTGTATTTAGTATCCAGTTGTCTTTACATGGTCTTCAGTATGTTTGATAGTTCATTTCCACTTTGTTCTCTCAACCATATTTTTACTTTTGTTTTAAATTTATTTATTTCTGTTATTTTTTTTGTTTGAGTTGGTAGAGCGTTGTATAGTTTTGTCGCATTGAATTTCATATTTCTTTGTCCAAAAGATGTTTTCAAACTGGCTGTAGCTAGAGTATTTTGGTTTATTGCCCTGGTTGTGTATCTATGTTGGACAGTGGAGTATTCTGATATGTTTTTTTTTAATTTTAAATAAAATATTTTTTGCATAAAGTTTTTGTATGTTGTAGACTTGAATGCTTTGAAACAATTCTTCTGTCAGAGTTCTAACCGGTAATTTCAAAATTGTCTTTAGTACTCCTTTTTGGGCTATATTGAGCCGGTCCATGTGAGTGCTCTAGGCAGATCCCCATCCAGTTATCCCGTACTCTATTTGTGATTGACATAAAGCGTAGTACACTTTCTTAATGTCGATTGCGATGAAACTTTGGGGGATTTGTTGTGCGCATGCCCGCGATGGTTTCTATATATAATATTGAGTTCTGGCGCAATGATATTATTTCATATACCATTCATCAGATTGCGATGCGTTCATCATTCAGCAGACTTTGGTGAGTTGAGGTGCGCACGCCCGCGAAGGTTTACATGTAGTGGTATAACGAAATTTGTATAAATAATTTAAAATAGATGGCGCGTGCATAGAATATGGAGGGAAAGGAAGAGTGGGAGGGGAAGGGGATGCGAAGGACGGACGGGGACGAATGGGAAAGGACACGGAGGGAGAAACAATTTCTTTATTTAAGTGGCATTGTGGCGGAAACTCGCTAGTGCTTTCTAAATTTATATTATATTATCATCTGCACTTAATAATATGAACTAAGCCTGTCAATTTGACTGTCCTAAAACGGGAATCCTTCCTATTTGGACAGTCAAAGTTCTCTCATATCTGTGAATAAATGTATGCATGAATAAATTGTACGCATATATCGCTTGTTGAGGATTGGTTTGTACGGTGACCGGCCAACTCGGAATGAAACCAACTCAGAACCCTCTCAGATAAGTCATTTAGAGTGATAAAAATATAAATAAAAAATTGGTTAAATAGGTTAAGTTAGGTTAGGGTTGTCGGCTAATTTAAAATTATTTTTTTATCACTCTAAATGACTTATCTGAGATGGTTCTGAGTTGGTTTCATTCCGAGTTGGCATGGAACCGGTTTGTAACATAACAAAAACTCGTATTGAAAAATAAAAGTTTGTGAGTTTCAAAAAATAATATTTTTGTTTCCTTTATTTCAAACTAATCATCATCATCAATATATTATCATCAATCAATATATTAATACGTGAAGCCAAAACTTTGTACCCCTTTTTACGAAAATTGCGCGGACGGAGGAGTATGAAATTTCGCAGACTTATAGTTTATATAGAGGAGGAGTGCAGAATGCTAGTATTTTTTTAAAATTATGCATAAAAATACATTAAATTAATAATAAAAACATTAACATATTACACACACTACCATGTATTTGACACACACACAAACGCGTCTTTACTCTTTTGTTTATTGTTAAAGTCTATGGTCAAATTGAAAATAGTACCCTTTACACACAGAGTTCGGAGCGGGACGTGCCCCGCGCCACTTCAGGCCGCCGCGCAGGAAAGGAAAGACCGAATGTAAGATAACGGTTTACAGCGCAGTTCACTGTGAGACTTTTCTGCGCGGCGGCCTGAAGTGGCGCGGGGCACGTCCCGCTCCGAACTCCACGTGTAAAGGGTACTATTAGATTAATATTGTTTGTCTTTAATATTATTTGTCTATGGTCTTACTGAATGTCAAACATAAAAAAAAAACATTACAATTATGGTCGAATTTCGACCATTGGGCGAACACTAGTTGCTATAAATATTTGTAAAAAATAAAAGGGTTTATATACCTACAAGTAAAAGAACAACGCATTTGTTTGAATTTTGAACGAACTAACATATACTTCAATTCATATGCGCCTCAGCAAGCGATTTGTGTAACGAATGAATAAATAAATATGCTACGTGTTTAAACTGTATAAATTGAATGTATAAATAAATATGTATTTTTAAATATACGATATAAGTTATCATATATATAAATATAAGTTATCATTTATAAAATATATGATAACTCTCTTTAAAGGATTTACCCACACTTTCAATTACCTTTCTATTTTAATTGTATTCAAAATAATATGTATTTAACCTTAAACTTGTAACTTCACATGTATATCCTAGTGAGACAGGCATCGAAAAATCTAATGTAAACATACTGTATATAGATAAATAAAAAAAATAAAAAATGAATAAATTAATATGCTGCTTGAATACATTGTATGTGTAATGAAAATCTATATAAATAAATGTGGTCATACCGTGTAAAGGCAGACCGCTGAAAGATCCGTTCATCTCCTTCTTTCTCATTGGACGCGTGAACAGAAAGAGCGGTTATAACGTCATTAGAACGTAGCTCTCAGCGGCGCGGCGTGACCATATTGACCATAAATATGTTCTGTAATCAATTTTATCTACGAGGGTGCACCAGTCACGAACGCCATATAAAGCTGCAAATTACGTAAAGAACACCCGGCATTACGCGGGATATAAAAATGGGTTAAAATATTATTAAATCCGTGCTGCGTTCACAGAGACGAATTCTGTGCTGCAAATTTCTCGATGAGAATTTTATATTTATTTTTCTTAAGGTTAAAAAGAACGCCTCTGGTCGTACGGTTTAGATTCTTTTTAATTTAATTTTATTTTATTAGGAACATTTATAAGTTAATAACACTACTCACGTAATAACTAGTAGGCGGCTGGCGGAGGCAAAAACATTGGGAATGTATGGTGAGCGGTATGCTGAAATAGGCCAAAATCAAATAATCTTTTATAGCTAAGTCTGTTGGCCCCATAAAACAAATTAGACCGGTCAAATAACGATAGATAATTGTTTTGCCTTTAATAATTAGCGACTCTGGAATTTTCGTTTTGCCTCCGCATTTCGCCTCCTAGTAATAACTAATGTTCACTAAAAACTAATGTTCAAAACTAAAAAAGGCAATAATTTTAAACTTTCTTTATGTATTACTACCGACTTCCCGGCATGCATTGCAATGCCACTAAAATAAAAAAATTGTTTCTCCCTGCATGTCCTTTCCCATTCGTCCCCCTTTCCCTTCCGCCACCTCCTACCCTCCCTGGTCCTTTAACCCTTCCATGTTTCCATCCACTTACCCCGCCTGCCCCCCACCCTTCTCTCGCTTCACCGTCCCGTGATCCCCCTCCTTCCCTCCCTCCCTGCCGCTAAACTATATGAAATACATTCATTTTTCAAACAATCGCGTGCCATCTATTGTAAAATTTGCATACAAATTTCATCATGCCGGTGTTCACCAATATATACAGAAACCTTCGCGAGCGTGCGCACATCAAATCCCAAAGTTTCATCGCAATCGGATGAGTGGTTTAAGAACGCGTAAGGGACAAACAAAGAATAATTCATTTTGATATATTTAGATTATCTATTTAATTATATAGATAAGAACTATATAAACTTTCTAAAAATGTAAAAAAGATACATCTAAAATACAAACAGTAGGTACGCCAGTTTTGTAACCAGGACATAAAAAAACATAGAATAGCAAAAAAAATTATACATTTAATAAAAAAAATCAGTGTGCAATTCACACGCGGTAGAAACCTTCAGAAAACTAAAGTAGACAAGAGTGGGAAGTCTACGAAGCACCGCACAAAGAAGAGATCGACAGGCTACAAAGCACAGCACAAAGAGGAGACCGATTATACTATCTCATTCTCTTGGAGGCTAAATCCTATAGATGTATGTGTTTGTCTCTTCTTAGTGTCACTATTTTCACTATTTTACGTTTCATCGAGTTTTAAATCACAATTTTATTTTGCTAAAGAAGTTTTCACTTCAATAATAAAAACTGAAAACCTCGAATACACCTGTAAGAATGATAGAATTTAAAATAACCAATTTAAGCTAATTATTTATTACACGACCAAATATCAACATCAATACATTTATCATTCTGATTGCAAGTTAAATAACAAAGAATTTTCCCCGGGCTCGTTGAAGCAACAAGGATCTGCCTCTATTTTTCTTACTTGGGACTCTAATATTAATTGATGACCTAAGAGCTGGACAGTCAAAATGGTCATGCAAGCCTTTATAAATAATAGGAGGGGGAGGGGTTTGGAAAAAAACCACGAAATATCACAAGGAAGGGGGAGGGGGGGGATTATTATGAGATATCACGTGTATTTATTTTTCGTTGAACGCACGATTTTTAAACCAAACAGCAGCGCGTGGCCTTGACTCACCGTTGCCAGGCAACGATTTCCCCGCGCGTTGCGACAACCGCTCTGCTCACCAGTCGCCACTAAGTCTGTGATTTTGACGCCAAATACATGCGTAAATCGTTGCCGCGTAAGTTTTGCATTAAAACAATATTCTAAAAATTTCAATATACTTTGTACTAAAAAACACACGTGATTTTGGGTATGGGAAGGAGGGGGGGGTACTCTAAAGCCTCACCACATATCACTAGGGGGGGAAGGGGGTTAAAAAGTTGCTAAAAACATCACTTGATTAATGGACTACCCCTCAGCCGTATCCGCAATGACTCTCCCACTTTTTAGAGTTTACGGTAACTATTTCACCACCCGATTGGGCAGTATTGTGACCCCACATTCCGAATATTTACCGATTTATAACATTAAATTAAGTTCTTAAAAAAATAAATGTTATTTTTTAAGACAATATCTGTATATTTGCCGAGCCGAAAAGGTAATGAAATTCCTTTAATAGAAAAAAAAATCGCAAAGTATGTATGCTCCGAAAATTATTAAAAACACATTTTGTTCTGTTATGTTCAATATGTTAAAGGTACGAAAAATTCATCTTTAAATGCTATTTTAGACATTTGTCCGGAGATTTACTCTATTTTAAACGAGCCGTGTTTTATCAAATATTTTCCCAACTTTCGCTTAATTATAATCGTTTTCTAACATAAGCGCGCTCCCTCTAACATTCGTATTTACATGTCTCCATTTCAAAACATCTTCTGCTTCTTTTTGATTGCTTACTACCGGGCCTTAGGTAGAAACTGTAGGAAGAGATTTATTAATTCGGGCCCTCCAAGCTCCTTCTGCTATTGAAATACCTGAAAAACGAACTCAGCTAGTCGGCGTTGCATTATAATTCATTGCGGTCTGTGCTTTAGAGATGGAAATCGTGTCAATCAGAAGGACCGCCTCCTTTGCTCAGAATCAATAAGGTTAATCAGCGAAGAAGTGGCTCCCAAATTCAATTGTCAGACGCCCTTGAGATTCTTGCAGAATTTACAGCTGGTCACCTTCATCCCTGGATCTATGACTTTTTCAGGGGAAACTTGACAGTGGCGTCCCCTCTCTCAAACCGCTCGAGTTTATTCGACTCAGCTTGTTTGGACCCTAGTTCTAGATGCTACGGGAATTACCCTGGCAGAGACATCACGTACCCTATGTATTAATATTCAAAATCGACTTAAGGTACGTTTATAAATAAACTTAGGATGTGTTCAAAAACCAACTGGACGTTTTAAAATCAAATAATTAATAATTGATAGAACAACGAGCGCTCGATGCAGTGCTTCAAGAAGTTGTTGACTGCACAGTCAATCGCACAACATCTTAATTGACAGAATACATAATTAAACGAATACTGACTTGTGTTTGTGATTGTATTATGTGTTTTAAAATCAAATAATGAATAATCGATAGAACAACGAGCGCTCGATGCAGTGCTTCAAGAAGTTGTTGACTGCACAGTCAATCGCACAACATCTTAATTGACAGAATACATAATTAAACGAATACTGACTTGTGTTTGTGATTGTATTATGTGTTTTAAAATCAAATAATGAATAATCGATAGAACAACGAGCGCTCGATGCAGTGCTTCAAGAAGTTGTTGACTGCACAGTCAATCGCACAACATCTTAATTGACAGAATACATAATTAAACGAATACTGACTTGTGTTTGTGATTGTATTATGTGTTTTAAAATCAAATAATGAATAATCGATAGAACAACGAGCGCTCGATGCAGTGCTTCAAGAAGTTGTTGACTGCACAGTCAATCGCACAACATCTTAATTGACAGAACACATAATTAAAGGAATACCGACTTGTGTTTATGATTGTATTATGTGTTTTAAGCTTTAATATTTGAATTTAAAAATTATTGGCTTAATTTGAATTTTGATTTACACGATTGCATTTTTTTTTAAATATACATATATATTACGTGTATTAAATTAGAGATTCAATTAAATTATTTTTGTACATTATATTATGTGTATTATTTAGAGCTGCATTAACCAGTCAACCATCAATCCTGATTCAGGATTCCTGAATGTATAGCTGAGCAGTGACATTTTTGTCAATAGAATCAATGATAAATAAATGACAAAATGTACAAAATTGTAAAAATATATATATATTTTTTAATTATTATTATTCATTACCTATTTGATATGACTAGTTCACCCCTTTACCTTTTGGTTTACCTATTTTAACAAAGCGATAAAACGAACACTTTGTTACATTGGCAATAACCGTGAACTTTGAAACTAATAAATTTAAAACGTTTGCAAACCACTTGTATCTACTACCTATTTAATGCAGTTGATAAAGGGTTTGAAATTGATAAAAAATTATGCTTTTATGAAACTTTGTTCATTTCAATTTTAATTTTTTTTTGACGTGATAACGTCTTATAAGTCGATGAACGCCGGCTGCACCCACGAAAAAGCATGACTCATTGTCACGTTCCGCCTGAGCCGAGCGTGCAAGCGAGAGCGCGGAACAAGCGTTCGGCCTAAGTGTTCGGCTTGTGACGCATCTATCTCTCTTCCACTTCATCGTTATTATATGACGTTATAACGTAAAATTATCGTCCGTAAACCGACTTTACAGACAACCGATTTTTTTGTAAAGAAAGACAAACGTTTCGGGGTTACGAATACCAAGACGATAATTGAATCTCCTGCTACCACCACAGTAAGCAGAAAGTATTGCTTGTGCCGTGATGGAGGACTTGGACAGCCGAGGAATCGAACTCACGATGCCTGGGTCGGACCCAAACGCGATGCCAACACAGCTTCTGACCGGTATCTTTCGATTAATTTGGGGTGGGTATGGGTGCCGCCGCCCCGGGAACCATGTATTCGATAACTAACATCCCTGCCATAGGTCACCCAAACTTAGCAAGGTGACCGGGTTTATGGGATGAGGTTTGACTAGGGTTGATAGCCATTGCGTTCGCCCACCTAATGCGTGGCGGGCCGGATCTTAAACCTGGTATCATGATTAGTTTCTTAGAAAATGCACCGCCTATATAGTTAGAAACTAATGCTGACTGGGCCATAATGAGTTCATGCCAGTTTTGCTGCTTGTCCTCAATTTATACTTTTTATTTATTTTTTATTTTTATTTAATACATTACACTAGATACAATTTATACAGCAAAAATAACACATTAATAATATTTCAAAATAACTGTAGGTAAATATTAAAAATGTGTACCAGTGTTATTATGTCTCGTAGATCGATATTAATTCTTAACTAGGCAGTTTGCCCATTCTAAGGAACCAAATGCTGGTGAAAACGCCAGAAATGTATTGTATAAAAAAATGTTGTTTTTTATTTTCTAAATTAAATATAAATTAAGTTTATGCTAATTGGGCCATTTTTTATTTTTTTATTTATAAAAGGCGGAGACGGTTTACAAGTAGTTCCCGCGAGCACTTAGGCCATAGGCCCATTGTGCTATCTCCCATTTTACCTCAATCCTTTAATAACAACCCAGTCCCTTTAATAAAGTTCACTAGGGTTGTCACCGGATATGTGGCTATGTCCTCTGGTTCTACTGTGTGTCTCCCCAGGTTTCTGAGCCTAGTTCCTACCAGGGCAGGACATTGGCACCATAAGTGAATTGGAGTCTCTTCGTCCTCTTCACATTTCCTGCATCTATTGGTGTTTTCCACTCCCAATATCTGCATGTGTCTCCTTAGATGGCAGTGTCCCGTTAGTAGTCCTACCAGTTCCCTCAGCGAGTTTCTGTCCACATTGAGTAGTTTCCTGGTTCGTCTAGGGTCTGGTCCTTTTATGAGTACTTTAGATTGTCTCATTCCAGGTGCCCTCTCCCATTCTTAAAAGTGCTGGGATTCGACCCACCTATCAATATGTAGTTTTAGGTGGCAAGCTGCTACTCCTACAGCTGGCTCGGATCCCACAAGTGGTGCTTTCGCCCCTTTCTTTGCTAGTTCATCAGCCCGCTCGTTGTCCTCAATACCTTTATGTCCTGGTACCCAGATCAGGATTATTTTATTGATGGTAGCAAGTTCTGTAAGAATAGTCCTGCATTCCATCACCAGTCTAGAGTCGTATCGGTTACTTTCGAGTGCCATTAGGGCACCCTGGCTATCAGAAAATTGGGCCATTAAAAAGTAACCGATAAATTTTTATATCAAATGTACAATAAACATAAATAAAAAACCCAACTACAGTATTAGTTATTAAAAAAGAAATCATTTCATCTTTTACTTCTGACAAGTGTCAATTTATTTAAGCCACCGGTACTTAGGTACAACTTCTTACCTCGAGTGCACTCAAGTGCTAAATAATTCCAGAAGAGAACTTGAATACTTGAGCGTTCTTAAACGTAAAAGAAAATTTATGAAACCCACTCCCCACGGTACAACACGTACCTAACTAAACCTACGTCTATGGACGTTGTATGTCTCTTTCAAGTTGGACGCCTTCTGTCTTTAGGGTAAAACACTGCTTAATACTCTAATGAAAAAAAAATTATTCAATGAAAAATACCTGTTAAACGGCTCTTCAAAAAACGCTTATTACGAGCACAAAGAAGGAAAAGTTTTGTGCATTCATTTTAACTGGCTTAGAAAATAAAATTTGGAATAATTTTTTCTACTGAGAACACGTAAATAAATTGTTTAAAAAACATGTAGGCATTTATTTTACATGTAGGCATTTAAGAATCTTGTGAAATAAGGTTGAATAATAAAATAAAATTGTTAAATTGTATGTCTTTTTTTTATATTAGATCCACCTGGATTAGGGAGGCCCTGAGGAAAGTTATTCCCGTCAGGGCCTATGCCATCTTTGGGAATGCTGTGTGGAGGGTCTTTCTGAGAAAAGGAAGGAGAGGAAGTACTGGAAAGGAAAAAGTATGAGGGGTGGTTAGGAATCTGTGGGTCAGTGTGTCCAGAAGTGGTGGATATATGAATCTATGCCTCCTTCTGCGGTGCAAGGCGATGTTCCTAGAGATCAAAAAGTCACCCTCAACCAGTCTCTCCCGATCCGGCCCGCAGCAGGTGGGCAAAAGAATCCGCCTCTAAGACCTAAAAAAAACCTCACCCCATGAACCCGGGTACCTATGGCAGGGTGTTGGTTATCCAATAACTGGTTCCCGGGGCGGCGTTAGGTACCCATACCCGCCTCCCCAATTATGGGGGCGCTATTGTCTATGACATTACAGTAATAGATGTGTTTGCCAGATATAATACAGGAAGTAATTATAATAAGAATTCTGAAATAATATTGGTACAATAAGATTACACTTTTTCAAGGGTTTTGTTACTTTGGATGTTCACGAGTTAAATTTAGACACTGAATTCGCATAGTTTATATATAATCCGACGGTAAATACAAGCTTTGGACGAAGACACTATAAAATCAATCAAAAAAATAAATATAAAATCACTATTTTCTAAAAAATGCTATAAAATCATTCAACAGTCTTACACAAACAGTCAAACACATAATTTTATATTTTTTATTTTACTTTAGTTTTCACCTTAATATTACTTTTGTCTTTAGTTTAAAGTTATCATAATTTTATGTTTTTTCATAGTCACGAACTTTTTATTTTTTTACCAAAATTTGATATGTATAAAAAAAAATTCTTGTTTTATAAAATGGGGTCCTCAGTCAACTGGTGAGGCCAACATTAATAGATTATACTTAGAAACGTAAAATACTGCATCAAATAAATAAATAAATAAAATAAATAAATCCAGACAATGAAATACCCAATATTGAAAGCGGGAAGGTAATTACAAAGTTAAACATAAGAAAATAAAGAAAATACCCTTTACATTTAATTACGATCAAGAAATATATTAATTTGTGAAAGTTTTTCTTCGCAATGTGCTTCTTTGTGAAACTGTTTAAAGTTAATATCCTTTATCTGACCATTATAAACGAAGATTAAATTAAACTCATGACTCAACGACTTTTAAACAAGCTTTAGAGATTAGAGAAGCCCACATTTAATGGGCCAGCCCATTATATAGAATAATAATGAAAATCGTCCATGAAACGTAAAAAGTTATTCTTTTTTTTTCTTCACGCAACAGAATATTATGGATAATATTGCAATCAGAAAAGTGAATAAAAAATCACCTTTGCATTAGATTTAATTACAGATTTATTTTTTGTTGTTGTTTCTTTTAGATTAACGCCAGAGTGCCAACCCTTCTGCATAATCATTCTGCAAATACCTAAACGAACGACTAGACAGATATTAACATTTTATACTTATGTACATCTCATTCCAACTTTGGTTTGTATTCCCCAAAACAATGTTTACGCAAATATGTGTAAACATTGTTTTGGGGAATTCATTCTAGCTTCCCTACGATTTGTATTCCCCAAAAAATGTATACACATATGCATATTTCATTCCAACTATGGTTTGTATTCCCCAAAACAATGTTTGCACAAATATGTGTAAACATTTTTTTGGGGAATTTATTCCAACTTCCCTATGATTTGTATTCCCCAAAACAATTTTAACACATATGTATATTTCATTCCAACTATGGTTTGTATTCCCCAAAACAATGTTTACACACATATATATTTCATTCCAACTACGGTTTGTATTCCCCAGAACAATGTTTACACAAATGTATATTTCATTCCAACTATGGTTTGTATTCCCCAAAACAATGTTTACACACATGCATATTTCATTCGAACTATGGTTTGTATTCCCCAAAAAAATGTTTACACACATGTATATTTCATTCCAACTATCGTTTGTATTTCCCAAAACAATGTTTACACACATGTTTATTTCATTCCAACTATGGTTTGTAAACATTATTTTGGGGAATTTATTCCAACTTCCCTATGATTTGTATTCCCCAAAACAATTTTAACACATGTATATTTCATTCCAACTTAGACATTTGTATATGTCATTCCAACCATGGTTTTTATTCCCCAAAACAACGTTTACCCAGATATACACAATATTTTACAACGTTTTCCTATACATTCCGTAGACGGATGTATTCGACAAATATTTTAACTTAACAAACTTCAAAAGCCGTATGTGCAGACTATCTCCACCTAGTTTAAAAATTATTGATAACAAAAATTTATTACATTTTTATTTTTATTAACCCTTATCATTAAAAACTAACAGATTTGGTGGATATTGGAAAATAACCTGTTTTTATTTGAGGCGCTCAGCGGAAGAGTGGCCCAACCTACATCAGCGAAAACATCATCCATACTAATATTATAAATGCGAAACTGCTCGAGTTTGTTTATGACCTTTTCACGCATAACACAATATAAAGACTTTAATAATTCTTTCACCAATATAAAGCTAAATTATATGCGCAGACTACAGGTTGTATATGATGGTAAGCTCTGGCGTTATGAAATTATAAATATTAAAATATTATATTTGTTATACGTTTTCTGTCGCTAACAAAAGCGAGTTTTTGCTAACGTCAGAAAAAAATCTTTTCCATGGAAACAATGTTGATATATTTTTGGGCTCTATGCTGGTAGGTACTCAGTCTACTGGTCAGCTACTACTGCAGAAAATTCAAATATTAGAATTCGTTTTTTTTGGACAAGCTTGGAATAAATGTCAGATGAGAGTTCCTACATTAAAAATATAATTCGTAACGATTATAAAGACTGAATGATAAATAGAGTATTTTTTTATTATAATAACGAACTTCCAAATATTTAAATAAAAATAAACATCCGAAATGTTTGTAAGCGCATAAATTCCGAACGAATGAACAAAATTGGATAAGTAATTCTTTTTTTCTTTGAGCTATATAGCATTATGAAATTTAGGTGGTAGGCGAGATGTTTGAAAACTGAATGTAAGGGAATGAATATATGGAATGCGGGAGGGGATAGGGGTGGGGTGGGGGGGGAGATAATTGAAAAGTGCAAGCGCTGCAGTAATTTCCCGTAATACCATGCGAGCGAAGCCGCGGGGAAAAGCTAGTATTTTTATATATTTTTGTCATATCTATGAAGCCACAGTAGCCCAATTTTAATTTTCACTGATTTCAAAGGATGTTTGAAACAGTGAGAACTAAAATTTGGCCACTGTGCTTCTTAGATATGACAAAAATATATAGCGTATGAAGTTTTCGCTGATTACGAATTTTTGTGGGCCACTTTTCCGCTGAGCGCCTCATTTATTGTTTTCAAGTATAATTGGTAGAACTCCAATTTTTCTTTTATGTATTCAATAATAATTATTATTCGATTTATAAAAACAGTTTATTTATAAACAAAATCTGCTGTGCAATTATTATAACGCGCGAGAGCTGTTTCAAACAGTTAATAATGCCTTCAGAAGGCGACACAGCTGTCACGGGTAATAATAATTACACGGCGAAACTCGTTTATAAATAAACGGTTATTGTAAATTGTAAAATAACAATATTGAATACATAACAGATAAAAAAACGGTTTTCATATTATTTTATGTTATCTACGTATTTCGTCAACTCTTGTGCAATTTTTTTTATTATTTCTCAAAAAAGAACTGGATACTACATAATTAATATACATATGTAAATAGGGCGTAAATAAAAATAAAAAATAACATTTGAAAAATCAAAGGAGTTCGTTCTGAACAACTGACTTAATTAATTATTTGAGTTATTAATTATTAGTTAATAGTTTTTTAACCAATTTATTAGACATTACCGGCGATTCCTCGAATAACTGTTGAAATACTGTTTATCTTAGTTTAAACCTGCCTCCGTTCATAAGCAGAAAATAATTTAGATTTCCTGTCTGAGCAAGCCTGTAGGGAGCAAATGGACTTGCAATATTTTAATAGATACTTTACTCACGATATTTTAGTCGGGATCAACAGTCGACTAATTACCGATATTGCTCATAAAAACAAAAGCCTTTATCGTGTCAATGTTCCCATTTATAACCGTGCTCAGGACCCTGGGTCCTAATAGCAAAATGCAATATTCAGTCGATGTCAATTATCAAATGTTTTGGTTAATTTATAGTCATGTCAACGAGAATCGACTAATTGCCGATATTGTAGATAAAAATAACAGCTTTTATCGATGTTGATATTTTTAAGATTTACTCGGAATTCTGAGCTCTTGTAAATTGGACCAAGGAAAGTTAAAGGAGGACTGTTTGGTAACACCTGCATGTTCATGTTGGCTGAGATCATTTATTCTACTCGAAACTTGTAGTGCAACGTATTTTCCTTGCATTTTTATGAGAGCACTTCTAAGTGCACAAGTTCACCTGTACTTCTAAACTGATATGCATTGGCCAACTTCAAAGAAACGTGAGGAAATTCAACGAGTTTTCGTTAATATTTAAGTTTTGGAAGTATATTTAAAACATCGATGCCTTTGAGTACAATTTTATTACATAGTACCTAAGTAAAGTTTATGCCTGAGTTTCGAAAGTGCACAAATGTATTTGATAATAATTGAACAAACGGAGTCTTGTCTTATGTTTTCACAGATCAATTGATATTACTTATATACATTTTTAATGACCCATGGCTTATGTTGGAAGCATCGTTTCGTTATTCACTGAAAGTAGTTCAGTAGACCTAGAAATTTCATTGTTCAAATTTTTTTACCGTGACAAAAAAAACATTTTGTGCTTGTAGTAAGATACAACTTACGCTACCTATGTGTGGAAAGCAACCTGATGAAATAGCATCAATACAGATTTACCGAAAAACTGAAATCTTTGTTTTTTCACGTATTTAAGAAAAAATATTATTCGTATTTTTAAATGATTTATATAATTGCCATCGCTTCTGTACAAATCCGTCTGAAAAACAATTTCTGCTAACTTGACATCTGCAAAACTGATGGCAAAAAACTGGCATAATATAAGGAACGTACGTGACTTACTTTTAACAAGTGATTCTCGACATTATCAGGAGTACAAAATGTGAATGAAATTTTAATCACTGGTGACGTTTCACATATCGTCACTGGTCAGCCCTTCACCCTGACCCTAACTGTCTAACAGGTACTGTCTAACACGTAACAGGA
This sequence comes from Glyphotaelius pellucidus, assembly GCA_936435175.1. Classification (NCBI taxonomy): domain Eukaryota; kingdom Metazoa; phylum Arthropoda; class Insecta; order Trichoptera; family Limnephilidae; genus Glyphotaelius; species Glyphotaelius pellucidus. Next base: position 11,460,533 of record OW386549.1, read on the forward strand.
ACTTTACTGATTTTTTTTGTTTATAAAAAAAAATGTCACCGGATGCCGAAATTTCTATTAATAACTATTTAAATTGTGTTATGTCATCATAAAGATTCAGAAAAACACAGTAGTTATAGTTGAATTATCACGATAACGTGCATACGTCGACCCGCGGAGAGATCCAAACTCGACAGACAGACATAAAATTACTCGTTCGCGTTTCGAAGTAGTGAGTATTTGCGATGGTGCCATACATCGCAAGCAGGTAAAATATATATATATATATTTTTTTTTATTCTAAAAAGATTAGACATTTAGGTACCCAATTAAAATAAAATGAAATCTAGAAAGAAACCTTGGGCTTTATAATAAAGTTACGCTAGATACCTCAAATTATTAACTATGCGGCGTGATCGGGCTAGAGAGCACCTCTGACAGTTTAAATGCGAACTACAAACCCACTACTTCGGATATAATGGCAAAAGTCATTTTTGTCCATTCAGCCATTTTGGCCATATTTCACCTACCTCTCAGAACGACGGAAAACCGACTTACTTAACATGAAACATTGCTACAAGTTCCAGAGGGAAGACGTCCGGTTGGTCGCCCTGGAGAAAATTGGGGAAAGCAACTGCAAATAGTGCGAGAAGAAGTTTGGCCTACAAAGGACGAATGCCGCTGAAGTAGCCAGGGACAGGGACGCCTGGAGGCGCCTTGAGTCCCCGACCCCAATAATACAAGGGAAGAACATAATTATGAAGTTGAAAGATTTCGTAAAGATGGCGACAATGGTACCTACAATAATTTTGTAGTGAAAGTACCATTGCCACCATTTTTACGAAATCTTTCAAATCATTTTTATCTTCTTCCCTTTGTCTAATTGGGGTCGGGGACCCATCGCTACGACAAGGTGCCTCCAGGCGTCTCTGTCCATGCTATTTCAGCGGCCTTCGTCCACTAGACGAAGCCTCTCCTCGCACACTATCTGAAGTTGCTATCCCCAACTTTGTCGGGGCGACCAAGCGGACGCCTTCCCATTGAAATTTACCTAAATCAAAATGGACCGCGTAAGTATTTGAGCAGCTGCTAAAAAAAGATTTGATCAAATAATTTGGCGGTATAAATAAAGGTCGAATCTTTATAAAAGAATCCAATTCCAGCTGACGTTGAATTTATTCCCTAAAAAGTTTTTGATTTGGGTAACGCAGAGCAACATTAGCAACTGTTGAAATATTCATCTAATATTGTGTACCATTCTTAATGAGAAACTTGCATGCATTTTAAATAGAAACATCGGGTGAATAAATTATTTTTTTTAACCGATTTAGATAGTATCCAGTTAAAAAAAAATACTATTCGCGCTTTTAGCAAGTAATGTTATTCTACAAAAAATGATTCGTTATATTTTCTATTGTTAAACTATAAAATGAATATTTAAAATTCGTCTTCCAGTGCCCGTTCCTACAGGAATGTCATTCTGGATGCAACCCATTTTAGATGCAACCCCAAAACAAAACCAAAAAAACCCCGAAATGTTACTCGGATTTCAAGTTAGAGCAAGTCTTTCTCTTCTGACGTCGGTGATTGGCGTTGGAATTGAAGATTTTGATTGTGCACGTAATATTCATTAATTTGTAAACTATTCAATTATAACTATTTTTTCAAAATATTTTTACTTAATTTAAAAAAAAGTCTTCCTCTCTGTCTAATTCTATTTTATCAACAAGTAATTTAATATGGTTTTTGTGCCCTTGTTTTTACTTTTATTTTTATTATCAATCATCAATCAGTATTAATATCCTTGCATCTGCGTGGTTGAATTTCAGAACCCAGTTTCGAGTGCATGTTGATGCCACGCCGTACGCGTCGCGCCACAAATAACATCTGTGTACGCGAAATTTCAAACGAAGCTACCGTTGTTATTCGATACTATAAGATGTCGCTACTTCCATCGGCAGGTTGGTGTGGACGTGCCCCAGGCAAGTATAAGTACTGCGATTTAGTAACTAGCATCGATTTAGTGAACTACCCCTCCGAATATGGAAAGATTGACCGTAATACTCAGTACAATACAAAGTTGCATCAAGCGGCTATATATTACGTGTTTCGTCATTGCCTATCTCGGTTACTTTGTCCCGGTGACTATCACTGGATGACAGTGGATCCGAGGAACAGGCTATTTTTGGAGCCAGTTCCTATTGGATTTACAAAATGGTCACAAACACTAACTGGGCGAAGCCGAACCAAAAGCCACCCGCAGGGTCTAGCAGCAAGAATCTGCGGAGCGGGTTTTTAACTGCTAGTTTATTTTATTTTGTCACTATCTGTAACCTAATAATGTTTTAAGAACGGCATTATTTAAATGATTACTTAATCTTACTTTTAATTTTGTGTATTTATGATTATGTGCACATTATGACTCTTTTTCATAATAGTTTTCTTAATTATTTATTAATTATATTTGTTTATTTGACGGCCAGAGGTATTTACATGATTTGTAGTGTAAATTTAATTTGACAGAAACTTTGAAACTAAGGAAATAATACAAATAAAACTACATTAGATAAAAGTCATACAACAAGTCATACAAACACATAAACATAAACAGAGAAATACAGCTATTTTATTGATTTACAAGATGTGTTTAGTGATAGTGTTGAAATAAATTTTTTAGATGATCCACAAAACTCGCCAAGTTAATATTGAAAATGTCAACATCACCCAAGGACTTATACCCCATGGTGTGAAGTCGTTGTATCGGAGAGTGGGCAATGTAGTTACGCTTATGAGTGCTGCTGTAGAATATTGTATTTTGTCGTGTTGTTACTCTGGGTATTCGTAAGTTAATGATAATTAATATAATTATAATATAATCGTTTATCTTTATATTATCTTTATAACTTTATACGATCACGTATATCAATTTATTACACATAATAAACATCAAATTTCATCTAGACATAATACGGGCATGTGCCTAGAATGGTAATCGAAAATCATGTAAAAACTTTTTTACAAAAATATTTATATGAATTTAAAAAATTTAAAAAAATCTGCGTTTTTTTTGGATCTTGAACCCCATAGTAA